>CM061541.1:67796949-68396949 GCA_030864215.1 Capsicum pubescens
TTTATTAAATTTTAATTTATCAATATTTTTATAAAAAACGACCACATGTGGTCGGTTTTCAAAAATATTTCCAAAAAATAGACCACATGTGGTCGGTTTAATGTTAATTAAAAAATAATTAAAAAGAATTAACCCGACCCCACTGCACCTGACCCGACCTGAACTAAGCAACTAAACACACACAAACACATCTACACGGCAAACAAACAAACAAACACATACACACACTCTCTTCCAAATACACAAACACATACACACAAACCCTACTGCCGCCACACCTACTCCTTCTCATCTCCGGGGACTGCTCCGACTCTACTCCGGTGATGACAACTCTTCATAAAATCTGTGTCTACTTTTGTGTTGCTTTTTTTATTTTTTGAGATTCTTGAATTCCTTTTATAGCTTAGCTTGTTGTTTTAGATATGGGGTTTTCTTGATTGAAGTTATTCATGGCAGAAATTCCTTAAATTTTGAGTCTGTTGAATCTTTAGCTGTGAAATTTTGAGGTTCTTGATTTGTTTTTATGGTTTAGCTTCTTGTTTTAGATATGAGTTTTGCTTGATTGAAGTTATTGATTGTATAAATCCTCAAAGTTGGAATCTCTAATTATGATGTTTTGAGATTTATTGTTTAGCTTGTCATTTATGATATGGGTTTTAGCTTGCTAAATCCCTCAAAGTTGGAATCTTTAACTGTGATTTTGTAAGATTCTTGAATTCCTTTTATGGTTTAGCTTATTATTTTTTATATGGGTTTTGCTAAATCCCTCAAAGTTGATCTTTGACGTGATTTAGTTTTATGGTTTAGCATGTAGCTTTTGATATGAGCTTTGTGGTGTTGAAGTTATTATTGGTTGGAAGTTATTATTATTTGGAAATCTCTAGTTGTGATTTGTTGAGATTCTTGATTTACTTTTATGATTTAGCACTTTAGCTTGTTGTTTTTTATATGAGTGTTGCTAAATCACTCAAAGTTGGAATATTTTGTCGTGAATTTTTTAGGTTCTTGATTTTTTTTTGGTTGGATTGGAGTTATTATTGGTTGGAATTTCTCAAAGTTGAAAACTTTAGCTGTGAACGTTTGAGATTTGATTTGCTTTTAAGGTTAGCTTGTTGTATTTGATATTAGTTGCAGTTATTCATGGTAGAAATCTCTTAAAGTTGAAATCTTTAGTTGTGATTTTTTCAGATTCTTGGTTTCCTTTTGTGATTTAACTTGTTGTTATTTATATGGGTTTAGTTGGATTGAAGGTGTTATCGGCTGAAAATTATTCTTCTGCTTGGATACTGCTTATTAAATGTTTTTGTTTTGAATGACAGGTTGAAAATTATTCTTCTGCTCCTAATTTAGTATCTTTGCGCTACTAGCACAATTGAATCTAGATTCGGTGACCACTTATCTCTTTCACTTTAATTTAGGCCAAGCAAAGGCAAGTTGATGTAACGCCCCGAATCTGGTACCCAGAACGCTACACGGTGCCCATGACCCCGAAAGACCACAAGCTAACCCATGACTGATATCTATAAATTGAGCACTGAATAATAGTAATAATATCGTAAATGCGAAAACATGAACTGAAAGGCCATAAGGTTCAATTCTAGTACATAACTAGAAAAAATATGGTATAACAATACCAAAACAACAGAGATAATTGTCTGAACATACTGTAGTCTGAAAGCCTCTAAACTGTCTGAATCAGGAGTTGATGGGACATGTCCCCAACTAACTCCAACTACTGAAATAAACTAAAAACTAAAATAGTATGTGATCATCATGTCCTCGAAGGATGAGGACTCACTGTTAACTCTGATCGCTGAACTGGGATGCTACTGGTTCTCTGGAGCTCATGCTTCTAAGCCTATGGTATAAGACACCATAGCGCAAATGCATCAGTACTTTGAATGTATTGGTATGCAAGTGAGGTAGGTTGAATACAATAGGTTCATCTGCATGAACAACAATAACTGACTGACTAACATGAACGTGAGAATACATGCATGCATATGTAACTGTAACTGAGATCATGATAGGACTGAATACTAAGTTCTGACTACTGAGTCTACTAACATCTGACATCTGAGTCACTGATGAGTAAGAAACTGATACTGTATTACTGAATACCGAGGAACTGATACTATGTTACTGATATATGGATAATTGTGTCTGATAGTTTTGATTATGAAGAACTGGTTTGGTTGACTGTATCTGACAGTCCTGAAGCTGAATGCTAATAATATAAGTTCTGATATAACTGATAACATGAGTAACTGTATCTGAAAGTCCTGAACCTGATGGAACTAGATGAGTTCCGTACTGTATCTGAGTAACTGAATCTAAGATCAGTCCTATCTAGCGGGTAATCTCTACATCTGATGATACTGATACTGATTGACCACAGTTGAGATCAGTCCAGTCTGGTGGGTGATCCCGGGGTCTATTTATAATGATAAAGATTGATTGTATCTGACAGTCCTAAATCAATACTAATGAGCTGAATTAACTGTATCTGACAGTCCTAATTCTGTAACTGAAACTGTGGGATGTATTCATCTAACCGGCATGCCCCATACTAAGCTAACTAGGGTCCAACCTGTAACCCCAGTTGGAAGGGTGTCAGTACCGCGCCACTAATAAAGATAACTGTTGTGGAGTCAGTCCTAATCTAGCGGGTGACCCCTGGGATCAGTCCTATACATTTAAATGTGCTAACGGGTGATCCCTGAGTATGTCAGTCCTATCTAAAGGGTGACATCTCATACCTACGCTGGCTACGTAGTTCTGGAACTTAGGGATTTCTTCTAGAGATCTCAGTCCTATCTAGCGGGTAAGTCCCCATCCCTAAGCTCACTCGGTGCTGAATCCTACTCCTATCTGAAAGACAATGAACTGATTAACTGAACTGAGTTGATTCTAATGGCATTGTTTAGTGGAGCTAAACTGAATTTACTGAGATCCGTTGACTGACGGAACGTACTGAGTTCTGAGGACTAACTGAGAGTATTGAAGTTACTGAGATTGACGGGGAATACTGAGGTTGCTGAGATTACTGAGTACTGAGATCACTGAGATTACTGAACTACTGAGATTTACTGAGATTTCTGAGATTTCTGGGTTTTCCTGAGTCACATGACTGACTGAGTTCTATGGATCATAGCTTGACTGAGAGTATCTTGAAAACATGACATGGCTCTAGGCACACAACTAAATTGTCGGGTACAAATACCCCCAAAACTCGATGGAAAGAAACTGACATAGCATGACTTACGTGAACACATGACCAACAACACAATTCATAATTCATATATTGAAGCACTTCATCAAACATGTGATATGCATAAACTTGTACAAACATGGGGATTTCATAATATCATGCTAGTTGGACACTTTTCCTTCATATCGGCATTTAATCAAACACATGATAGGCATAATATATGTAGACACCATTATACAACAATTACACATCATGATTCAACATCTAATTTCATCATCCTAGGGTTTAATCATAGGTTCACATGAATAACATATATACAAATCAATTGCACATAACATTAATCACCCAACATGGATTTGAATTCAATTGATCATTCTTAATTTAAACAAAATAAACCCAACATGAAGTTCATAAAGAAAATCTAAAATCTTGACTTTAGAAAAGAAATTGTTGGGTTTCATGGACGAAAGGAGTCCATGAATGAACACTATGCATACCTAGGATGTGATTTCTTGAGGATTGACGGTGAAACCTTCTTGAATTTGAATCCCCAATAGAACCCCTAGCTTGTTCTTGAGAGAAACTTGAGAGAAACTAGTATATTTTGGGTGAAAAATGGATAAATCACGTGTTATTGGGTTTAAATAAGGGTAGAAAATTGACCTTTTTAACCCTGGACATGTCTTTAATTTCTGAGAAAATTTCCTGATTTTCATCTTTGGCACGACGTGCCACTATCGCGCCAAGTCACTGGAAAGTGACAAACGGGAAATTACATGGTGGCGTGACGCGGAGCTATCGCATTGCCACCTTGTCTGTGACCTGGAAGTTTGGCGCGACGCGCCACTATCGCGGAGTAACACTGGAAATTGACAATTGCCATTTGAGCTATCTCCGCGATGCGCTGAAGGCTCAGGTGATACACTGTCTCACTAAAAAGGCTATAACTCTTCACCTGGGTGTCGGATTTGGGCGAATTTGGTATCGATGGAAAGCTTATTCGATTCCCCACATGATACAAAGTGAAAATATTGAAAATACCATGTGTACAAAAGTGGATTCATCTTTCAAAGAAAGCTTCTAACATTCTTGGGAAACTTTTCAAGATAGAAAAAGTATGGGGTATTACAATATCTCTCCTATGAGAATATTCATCCTCAAATGATACTGAGTGAGAGGGAAAGAATAAAAATTGACGTACATACTGAACATGACTGGCTGGAACATGATTTCATGACTGACATGACTGATGGCTGAATATAACATACTGAACATGCATATCTGATGCATGACTAATAGGTTGAATTCATGCATATCTGATGCATGACTGTTAATTGACTTATGAGTACATGACTGAATATTCTGATGAACTGAATTTCTCGCAGTGAGAATGCATGTCTAATGTATAATTACATGCCTGAACTGATATATGAATGCATGGTTGAATATGCAAGGGTACTTAGTACCAAGTTTGTGATAAACACTGAACATGAAACTGAGTAAGACTAAGGAGAACTGTTATCTTAACCAGAAATGTTAATGAATCCAAGATCGTCTTACTAAACATGCATGAGCGGAAATATGAGAACCTAACTGAGTCTGGTCTGATACGTGACATACGAACTGAACATCATGAATGGAACTGAGTCTCTGCATACTTGGCCCAAGGCTGAGGTTAGGACTTTGAGGGTCAACTTATGAATACCCTCTACTCTAAACTGGATTCTTCATGCGAAGAGAAACTTTATTTAAGGCATGAGAACGTTGGGGAATAATGGGGTATCTCCCCCTTGGTACATTACGTCCCTCTAAGAACGCTCACCTTACTGAGATACTGGGGCGATGCATAGGGCATCAACCGACTAATTCATGACTGAAAGTTTAACTTTGAGCCTATGCTCACTGGCACGACATGAATACTGAAAGAAGGAAAATTGTTCCTAAAACATCTCATAGCCTCATGTACATAAGTGTGGTGCAAAACACACACATGTACAAGACTCTACTAGATACAGCTTTTCAGACTTCTTAGGACACTGTTGAACCTTAGGATTTGATACCAAGTTTGTAACGCCCCGAATCTGGTACCCGGAATACTACACGGTGCCCATGACCCCGAAGGAACACAAGCTAACCCATGACTGATATTTGTAAACTGAGCACTGAATAATAGTAATAATATCATAAATGCGGAAACATAAACTGAAAGGACATAAGGTTCAATACTAGTACATAACTGAAAAAAATATCGTATAACAATACCAAAACAACAGAGATAATTGTCTGAACATACTGTAGTCTGAAAGCCTCTAAACTGTCTGAATCAGGAGTTGATGGGACATATCCCCAACTAACTCCACCTATTGAAATAAACTAAAAACTGAAATAGTATGTGAACATCATTTCCTCGAAGTATGAGGACTCACTGCTAACTCTGATCGTTGAACTGGGATGCTACTGGTTCTCTGGAGCTCATGCTTCTAAACCTATGGTATAAGACACCATAGCACAAATGCGTAAGTACTTTAAATATACTGGTATGCAAGTGAGGTAGGCTGAATGCAATAGGTTCATATGCATGAACAATACTAAATGACTGACTAACATGAACGTGAGAATACATGCAGGCATATATAACTGTAACTGAGATCATGATAGGACTTAATACTGAGTTTTAACTACTGAGCCTACTGACATCTGACATCTGAGTCACTGATGAGTGAGAAACTAATAGTATATTACTGAATAATGAGGGACTGATACTATGTTACTGATACATGGATAATTCTGTCTGACAGTTCTAATTAAGAACTGGTATGGTTGATTGTCTCTGACAATCCTGAAGCTGAATGCTAATAACATAAGTTCTGATAACTGATAACATGAGTGACTGTATCTGACAGTCCTGAACCTGATGGAACTAGTTGAGTTTCATATTGTATCTGAGTAACTAAATTTGAGATCAGTCCTATCTAGCGGGTGATCTCTACATCTGATAATATTGATACTGATTGACTATAATTGAGATCAGTCTTGTTTGGTGGGTGATCCCGGGGTCTATTTATAATGATAAGGATTGACTTTATCTAACAGTCCTAAATCTATACTACTGAGCTGAATTGACTATATCTGACAGTCCTGATTCTGTAACTGAAATATTGGGATGTATTCATCTAACCGATATGCCCCATACTAAGCTAACTGGGGTCCAACCTGTAACCCCAGTTGGAAGGGTGTCAGTACCACGCCACTAATAAAGACAACTGTTGTGGAGTCAGTCCTAATCTAGCGGGTGACCCCTGGGATCAATCCTATACATTTAAATGTGCTAACGGGTTATCCCTGCGTATGTCAGTCTTATCTAATGGATGATATCTCGTACCTACGTTGGCTACGTAGTTCTAGAACGTAGGAATTTCTTCTAGAGATTTCAGTCCTATCTAGCGGGTGAGTCCCCATTCCTAGGCTCGCTCGGTGCTGAATCCTACTCCCATCTAAAAGACACTGAACTGATTAACTGAACTGAGCTGATTAACTGAACTTAGCTGATTCTAATGGTATTGTTTGGCGAAGCTAAACTGAATATACCGAGATCCGTTGACTGACGAAATGTACTGAGTTCTGAGGACTGACTGAGAGTACTGAAGTCATTGAGATTGACTGGGAATACTGAGATTGCTGAGATTACTGAGTACTGAGATCAATTACTGAACTACTGAGATTTACTAAGATTTTTGAAATTTCTGGGTTTTCCTGAGTCATATGACTGACTGAGTTCTATGGATCATAGCTTGACTGAGAGTATCTTGAAAACATGACATGGATCTAGGCACACAGCTAAATTGTCGGGTACAAATACCTTCAGGACTCAATGGAAAGAAACTGACATAGCATGACTTACGTGAACATATGACCAACAACACAATTCATAATTCATATATTGAAGCACTTCATCAAACATGTGATATGCATAAACTTGTACAAACATGGGGATTTCATAATATCAAGCTAGTTGGGCACTTTTCCTTCATATCGACATTTAATCAAACACATGATAGGCATAATGTATGTAGACACCATTATACAACAATTACACATCATGATTCAACATCTAATTTCATCATCCTAGGGTTTAATCATTGGTTCACATGAATATACAGCTATACAAATACATTCCACATAACATTAATCATCCAACATGGATTTGAATTCAATTGATCATTCTCAACATAAACAAAATAAACCCAACATGAAGTTCATAAAGAAAATCTAAAATCTTGACTTTAGAAAAAAGATTCTTGGGCTTCATGGACGAAAGGAGTCCATGAATGAACACTATGCATACCTGGGATGTGATTTCTTCAGGATTGACGGTGAAACCTTCTTGAATTTGAATCCCCAATAGAAACCCTAGCTTGTTCTTGAGAGAAACTTGAGAGAAACTAGTATATTTTGGGTGAAGAATGGCTAAATCACGTGTTATTGGATTTAAATAAGGGTAGTAAATTGATCCTTTTAACCCTGGATGCATCTTTAATAGCTGAGAAAATTTCCCGATTTTCATCCTCGGCGCGACGCGCCATTATCGCGCCAAGTCACTGAAAAGTGACAAATGGGAAATTGCATCGTGGCGTGACACGGAGCTATCGCGTTGTCACCTTGTCTACGACCTGAAAGTTTGGCGCGATGCACCACTATCGCAGAGCAATACTGGAAATTGACAATTGCCATTTCAGTTATCTCCGCGACGCGCTGAAGGCTCAGGTGATACACTGTCTCATTAAAAAGGCTCTAACTCTTCACCCGGGTGTCGGATTTGGGCAAATTTGGTATCGATCGAAAGCTTATTCGATTCCCCACATGATAAAAAGTGAAAATATTAAAAATACCACATGTACAAAAGTGGATTCATCTTTCAAAGAAAGTTTCTAACATTCTTGGGAAACTTTTCAAGCTAGGAAAAGTACGGGGTATTACAGTTGATTTCTCTTTATTTTATTTTAATGAAGTCTTTAAATGTAGTTTAGTTTGGAATTGTTTACTGTACAAGGATTTGAAAGCCATAAAAATTTTGTGATGATTATATGGTGTGAGAGGGACATGCGACGCCTCTACTTATTTGCTTTGTTACACTTGTTCAATTGTTTGACTTATTATACTACAAATGAATATGTTGCTTGAAAGTGAATAAGTGTAGTTACTTATCTTGAAGGTGAACTTTTATTTTGAATTTTGTTGAAGCGTACTTGAAATGTGAACTTTTTATAGTGAATTTTGCTATGCTTGATAATTTTGGTGACTTGGGTGGTAACTTAGTGAGTTGAAATTGATTAAGTGTAGGTACTTGAAATGTGAATTTATCATTTTGAAGGTAGTTTAGTTTGTTTTTTTAGGAGGTGACTTAGTGACATGAAAATGTTGAAGTGTAGGTACTTTAAAGGTGAATATTTGTTTTGAATGTAATTAAGTTTGGTGACTTGGGTGATGACTTAGTAAGTTAAAATTCACTAACTGTAGGTACTTTAAAGGTGAATTTTTTATTTTGAATGTAGTTAAGTTTGGTGACTTGGTAGGTGACTTAGTCACTTGAAATTTACTAAGTGTAGGTACTTTAAAGGTGAATTTTTATTTTAAATGTGGTTTAGTTTGGTAACTTAGGTGATGACTTAGCGAGTTGAAATTTACTAAGTGTAGGTACTTTAAAGGTGAATTTTTATTTTGAATGTGGTTTAGTTTGGTGACTTGAGTGATGACTTAGTGAGTTGAAAATGTTGAAGTTTAGGTACTTGAAATGTGAATTTTTGTTTTGAATGTAGTTAAGTTTGGTGACTTGGTAGGTGACTTAGTCACTTGAAATTGATAAAGTGTAGGTATTTTAAATGTGAATTCTTTGTTTTGAATGTGTTAGTTTGGTGACTTGGGTGATGACTTAGTGAGTTGAAATTTACTAAGTGTAGGTACTTTAAAGTTGATTTTTTCGTTTTGAATGTAGTTAAGTTTGGTGACTTGGTAGGTGACTTAGTCACTTGAAATTTACTAAGTGTAGGCACTTTAAAGGTGAATTTTTGTTTTGAATGTGGTTTAGTTTGGTGACTTGGGTGATGACTTAGTGAGTTGAAAATGTTGAAGTTTAGGTACTTGAAATGTGAATTTTTGTTTTAAATTTAGTTAAGTTTGGTGACTTTGTAGGTGACTTAGTCACTTGAAATTGATAAAGTGTAGGTACTTTAAAGGTGAATTTTTTGTTTTGATAAAGTGTAGTCATCACTTGCTGAATTTTTTGTGACTTGATATAATTAGTTGAATCTGATTGATTATGTAGATGGAACCTGATTATAGCTAGATATATCAATGGAATAATGAAAATAGAATGGGTCTTAGGGAGGAATTTGTTGAAGGTGTCAGATGATTTATTGAACATGCTAAGACATTTGATGTTTGGTCACGTTGTCGGGCTATTCGTTGTCCTTGTGTTAGATGTGATGGTATAAATCTTTTAAAAGAAGAAGTTGTGAAGGAACATCTTTATAGAAGGGGGTTTCACGAGGACTTTTTAAGATTACGTGCTATTGATGGTGATGTTGGGCAAAATAACTTTATTGTTGGAGAAAGTAGTAGGTCTGCAGGGCATAATGAATATCAAGATACTAGGATGACAGAAATGGTGTACGATGCTTTTGGGATGCAACACGGGGGTGACTTTAGGGAAAATTTTGAAGATGTTCCTAATAGAGAAGCGGGCAAATTCTATGAACAAGTGCATGTTGCTAGTCATCCTTTGTTTGACGGGTGTCCGTACTCTTGTTTGTCTGTTGCTATTAGATTATTAAGTATTAAATCTGACTGGAATATTGGTGAAGTAGGAATGGACTCAATGATAGACCTTATTAAAGATTTAGTTGACCTCGGCTTGGAGGTTCCTGATTCTTTCTATAAGGCAAAAAGATTGGTGTCAAAGTTAGGTATCTCCTCGGTTAGAATTGATTATTGTGAAAATGGTTGCATGTTATACTTTAAGGAAGATGCTAACCTAGAGTCCTGTAAGTTTTGTCAACACCCTCGATATAATTGTGGTTGTAGTGGAAATAAAATTGTTATTAAGGCGATGCATTATTTACCTCTAATACCAAGGTTGAAGAGGTTGTATATTTCAAACAACTAAGCTTTTCATATGAGATGGCACAGTGAAAATAGAAGACCCACTGGTGTTATGTGTCATTTATCTGATGGAGAGTCTTGAAATTATTTTGATGTAACTTATCCAGATTTTGCAGCTGAGCCACGAAATATTCGTTTGGGATTATGTGTGTATGGCTTCTCTTCTTTTTCAGTTGGTGTTGCGTCATATTCATGTTGGCCTGTATTTATTACCCCATGTAATATTCCTCTGAAATGTTGATGACTATTCCCTATATATTTCTGAATTGTGTTGTTCCTAGCCCACGTAATCCAAAAAGTGGAATAGATGTCTTCTTGCAACCTTTGATCGATGAACTTCAAATTTTATGGCATGAGGGGGTTGAAACTTGGGATATCTCACTTAAATAGAATTTCAATCTGCATGCATATCTAATGTGGATTGTTAATGATTTTTCTGCTTATGAAATGTTGTCTGGGTGGATGACAGCTGAAAAGTTGGCTTGTCCATACTTCATGGAAAAAACAAAATCTTTCACATTGAGATATGGCAGGAAAAATTCATGGTTTGATTGTCATCGTTGTTTCTTGCCACCTGATCATGAATTTAGGAGACTCAAGAATGCATTCAGAAGGAATAGAAGGGAACATGATGGTCCACATCCAAGGCTATCTGGTCATGACATCTAGGAGATAGTTCAGGATTTGCCTAAAATCAGCGAGGAACCATTATATAGGTTGGATGGATATGGCGTTTCACATAACTGGACTAAGAAAAGTATATTTTGGGAGTTAGAATATTGGCCAGATAACTTACTTAGACATAATGTTGATGTCATGCATACTGAGAAGAACTATTTTGACAACTTTTTCAACACAGTTATGGATGTCACCGGCAAAACAAAGGATAATCCTAAGGCCAGACTTGACTTACTAGAATATTGCAAACGCAAAGAATTATACTTACAGGAGGGTCCTAATAGCAATGTTCTTAATCCCAAGGCTAGTTTACATTCAAGTTGAACTAAAAGCGTCAAATATGTGAGTAGGTCCAAAGTTTGAAGATGCCCGGTGGATATGCCTCAAATTTGGGAAAGATGGTTGATATGGCACAAAGAATCTTGCATGGAATGAAAAGCCATGATTGTCATATTTCCATGGAACAATTACTTTCAATTGTTTTTATTGGTTTACCTGAAAACATATGGAAACCAATAGCAGAGATTAGTTTGTTCTTCAAAGACTTATGTGCCACCACATTAAAAAAATAAAATCTGGCGTGAATGAAAAGTAATATTGTTGTTATCACCAAGAAGTTGGAGAAGATTTTTTCGCCAGCATTTTTCGATGTGATGGAACAACTTCCTATTCGCCTTGTGCATGAAGCTCGTCTAGGTGGTCCAGTTCAAACTAGGTGGATGTATCCATTCGAACGGTAAGCAATTGCAACATATTTAAATTCATACATATCTTTTTTTAATATAGTAAACATCTAATCTTAAGATTGGGTAGGGCAATTGGAAAATTGAAAAAGGGTCCCAAAAAATAAACATAGGGTGGAAGTCTCTATAGTTGAGGCATATCTTGCAAGAGAAACGTCTCAATTTTATTCATACTACTTTCGTGATGAAGTTGCTTGTTCAAGAAACTGACCGAATCGTCATCAGGACGATGAGAATGAGCCTCATTTGCAATCGATATCAATTTTCAATCAATCTGGTTGTAAGGCTAAAAAGACCATATTTCGCCTGCTCATTCCCACGGAGCGCAAATCAGCAACTTTGTATGTCTTGCTGAATTACCCGAAAGTTGAGCCCTTTCTGAAGTAAGGAGATTTAAAGCTTAACATATCTTATTTATTTACTCATTCCCTTAAAGAAACTAATCATATTTCGCATGTTGGATCTTCAGTTCATTTAAGACTCAATTCCACAAAAATCAAGTGTATGCATCCTTTGCAACATGATTTACATATGAGGTTCGAAAGTGTATTAATATTTCTACAAATTTTAAACATTTACACATTTCTTAACTAACATATATATATATATGTATGTATGTATGATATTTTTAGATACACCAGTCACCAAATGCAACCGCATATGATCAGTTCTTAGGAGATATTTCTTTGAGTTCAGTTGAAGTTCATACAATGTCCCATTACACAGTAAATGGGTTTAAATTTTTCACCGAAGAACACTCCAGAACAAGGAAAACAAATAATAGTAGTGTTTGGGTTAAGGGTGATGATGATGTTGATTACTTTGGCATCATACACGAGATCTTAGAACTGGAGTATGCTGGTTTTCCAATAAAAAAAAAATTCCTCTTTTGATGTAAGTGATTTGATCCAAGCACAAGAGGCACAAGAGTACATAAGGAGCATAACATCATTGAAGTGAAGCACAATAGGTCGTATCCTATTTACGATCCATTTGTTGTAGCGCAAAATGCTAAACAAGTGTATTTTGCTCCTTATCCATTGCGTAGTGATAAGTATGATTGGTGGGCTGTAATCAAAACAAAGCCTATAGGACGGGTGGAAGTTGAGAATGTGCTGGAGACTGCGTATCAAAATGAAATACAGATTGATCACCAACTAATGAACATTGACTTAGTGGATAATTTGAATCACCCAGAAAATATATTTGAAGAGGTTAATATTGCAGAAGAAGAGGCTGAGTGGGTAGGATATGAGAAAACTTCCAAAGAGGGTTAATGTTTTAGTGGAGAGTCTTCAGAAGAGGAGGATTAGTTTGTATAGGTTGTATTTATTATGTATTGATGTCTTTATGCTTTGTACTATATATTTACCTTTATGTTTCTTGTTTAAGATTGATATGTAATATACTGTTTAAGATTGTTGTTTTCACTTTTCCATAATTTATATAGTAATAAAAATATTATTTCTATCTCGTGTTGTTGGAGCGATTTGAAACATGAATTAGTAACTTGAAATTAGATACTTGGAATGTTTTCTTATATATTCATTTTGTAGGAACTAACTACTTGTTAACTATATATAATTTAGATGTCAGGTAGAGGTGACAACGGTAAGGGAAAAGTTGATCCTACAAAAACTAAAAACAAAAAACAAAAATCAAACTCCTCCTTATAGACACCGACAGGTATTCATATATTTGAGGGTTGGTTTGCTGACGCACCAGCACGACCCTCATATTCTAGGTTATCTCAGCATTTGGTTCCTACTTCTATGCATGTGGGGACACTTTATGGATCTACACCGACTAATTCTTCTCCTACCACCGTGCCTCCGCCATCACAGTACTATCGAATGACCGTTGGCACATTCGGACATCTATCATTGTCAGTACCCTCCTGTAGCAGTCACCCACATTCGCACAGTGATTCTGCTGGATCTATTGGGTTATCGTATCTTCATCTTGGAGGCACTCCATCTGGTGCTTCAGATCCACCCACACCAGTACATCCACTAGCACTTGCTCCGCGGTCCAGAGATAGACATGATTATGGGAGGCGTTATCTTATTCCATATGGAACAGGGTAAGATTTTTAAATATAATAACATTATTCATTTTTCATTACTATATTATTATGCTCTTGAAATTACTGTTTTATCTTATGTTGTAGGTTTAACTCAGATACTGGAGTTGGAAAATTGTGAGTAAATGTATTTGTCGCCACTTCAACGGCTACTGGACCAGTTGGCAAAAGGTTCCAGAAAATGATAGAGAAAAAATATTTAAAGAATTTCAGGTAAGGATTTAACTTATCGACTACTTAACACATTGTTAGAACAAAAGATTGAATATTATATTTTTATTTTTGTTGTAGAAATATTACTGGTGGGATGATGCGAATGTATATGCTATAAGGAGAAATTTTTACAGAAGAGCTAGATTCAAATTTAACAATCTGTTGGATTATGCCAGAACCAACATGGTACGACCTGACTGGATACTCGAATCCATATGGCAATAGTATATTCGCTATTGGAAAGCGAATAATACCAATTGTTGAGGGACAAAGGAAAGAAAGTCCGGGCATCATCCAAGGGTGGCTCCCTACATACTGCGGGTGCAGTTAGTATGATTGTTGTGGAGAAAAAAATGGTATGTAACTTTTACAGTTTTAATTATTTGTTTCTATTTAAATTTTTAATTATTTGAAGATTAATAATTTTTTCTTACGCAAGAAAAAGAAAAGGGTAGGAAGATACCTTTCGATGAGTTATTCGAGGAGACGCATGTGATGAAGAAAAAGAACCCGACTGATGAAGATGTCTGGGTTGAGCCTCATGCAAAAGCTACTCATGTAAGAATCAAATTTTGAATTTATAAATCTTTTTTCTCACAGTTGATATTATTCAAGTATAAGTACTTTAATATTTTTTACTATTAATTTTAACTTTACTTTGAATATAGGACAAATATATGGAGCTCCTTAGTGAGTTTCATAGTACTCAGCCTCCTGAAAGTCAGGGTGACCCAATACCTGAATATATAGAGGAGGAGTTATGGGAACAAATTGTGGGTCCTACAGTTAGAGACCATTGCTACGAATAACACCGAAATTATTTTGGCGAGAATGTTAGGTCTTCGTCCGGTCCTACATCCTATACCTCTGCAATTGATAGAGAAAACGTTGAATCACTAAAAAATACGATTTCTAAACTCACTGAAGAGCTTGCTGCACAGAGAGAAAGGGTACAGAAGAAGGAGGAGAAAACATCATCACAAATCAGGATGCTGCAGGAGCAGTTCAGCTCTTTTATTCAATCTGCAGGGATTATTCCTCCATGTCCTGGTGATGCAGTTCGAGCTGCAAAAGGTCTAGGTCCACTGGATGATATCAGCATAGATGAGAAATTAGATCCTGCGTGTGCGACTGAGGATGCAGAAGACAAAGACGAAGACGATGATGATGAGTGGTAGTTTTTTTACTTTTGTATGTGTTGTAGTTTAGATTTGGAGATGACTTATAATTTTTACTTTTTTGTATGTTTTTAGAGTTGTATTGTATGTTAGTTGTGTGGGAATACACTTGCTTTGTGGTGGTGGTTGTTGTTGTTGTATTGTATGTTGTTTCATTTGTTCAGCTTGTTGCTTTTTATTTTTTAAAAAAAAATCTCAGAAAAACCGACCACATGTGGTCGATTTTTTAAAAAAATTTGCAAAAAACCGACCACAAGTGGTCGTTTTTAATACTTAATATTAAAATAAAATCGACCACTTGTGGTTGATTTTATTAAAATTAATTAATTAATTTTAAAATAAAACCGACCACAAGTGATCGGTTTTTAAAAATAATAATGAATTTTAATAAAATAATAATAAATTTTGAAAAAATATATATATATTTAAAAAAATGATCGGTTGTTAAAAAGCTACCACACTTTTACCGACCACGCATTTTGATCGATTTTGTGATCGAAAATTCAAGAAAACCGATGGTCGATTTTTGTGGTCGGTTTTCCTGTTTTTTTAGTAGTGATAGTTGCTTTTGATTTGGAAGGTTATCTATTCATTTTTGGAGATCCGAACTTGCATTCTGAGCAACATGGTTATTCGAATCTGGTTTTGATTAGGATGGCACTACTTTGTGTTTTGAATGGGTTGTGATTGATAGACAAATAAAGTTATCTACATGGGTCAAGTTTAGAATTTCTGATTTTCATGTTAATGCTACCTTTGGTAGTGGATTATGCATGGATTTTCATAATAGTATGGATTGAAAAGATAAGAAAGATTACGCATGCCGGTGTTAGAGGATTTTAAAGGATTTGTGCATGGAAAAGCATACGGGTTGTAGAACTTATTACTTTGGAAGTTAAAGGGCTTAACTTCCAAAGGAATATACATCTATTTGTCAACCAACCCCATTAATAAACCTTGTTATTTGAATCAAGTATCTTATTAAAATAAGGTTGAACACATCGCCAACTCCCTAAACTTGGTACACGCTTTTTTTTTGGTAACTCAACTAAATGTTGTTCATTTTAAACCCCAAAACAATTATTCAATTATATCATTTTGGCACCTATTTTACAATCAACAAAAATAATAGGAAGAGTGTAATACACTCGCAGTGATGTGACAAAACAACTAATTAAATAGTTACATGTGGCAATAAAAGAAAAAGAAAAGAACCTACTTCTTTTAAAAAAACCCACTCTTTCCCCCACCTGATGGATGTCTTCCCCATTGAAATCTCAAACAAAACAGTGATTTTCTTAATTCATCATCTTTTACTATTTTTTAAAGCTTTAACTCCTTCAATAGAGGCTAGATTTTTTCTATGAAAACCTATTCTTTATTAAATTTTTCAAAAATACTTTTGTTCATTGTATTGTGTTCCAAACCATTACCTTCTCTAATTTGTTCAGCGAAAAAATGAATACAACACCCATACTTTATACTTCTCTCTTTCCCCTCTCTTCTTTCCACAAAACAATATTTGTAGACCAAGAAAAAGAGCAAATCTAAACTATTTTACATGTTCTTGAAGAAAAAAAAGTGGCATTCCTTTTATCCATCTTCTTTTTGCTCACGCATTACTGCTTCTCAATTTTACTTCCCGCAGTTTACAATATATCAGTTGAAATTTCTAAAAATTTTGAGTGCGATCGCCAAAAAATTGAGGACATCTTATATATGCATATACTTCAAAGAAAAAAAAAATAAGTACAGGGCATTAACAAAAAATTTACATTTATATTTGTATTGTATGAATAACCAAAATTCAAGATCAATTTTTGGAGGTTTAAAAGGATAAGATATCTGGGTTTAGTTATAAAAATAATTATTTTCATGGAGGTTGATATTGAAATCCAAAATAATGGAGAAAAAAGTATTGAATGTCCAAAATTATTTTGGAGAATTTCTTGTAATTTGTGAAGTCATTGTGGAAGTGGAGAGAAAATCAACAATGTTGAGAGTGTAATTGCAGTAACATATTGGAAGGTGCAGATGAGGGTGAGTTTGGGGAAGTGTTGATAGGAGAGAAGGAAGAAGACAAAATTAAAAAAACATAAAATTTGTAAAATCTAAGTCTCTCACGCACTGAAAGTCTGTGCAATACACATAATATGTTCAGTCAGCAAAAAGTGTCAAAATGGCATAAGAGGACACTAGTTTAGGACTTTAAAATGAACGACGTCTAGCAAAAAGTGTCAAAATGGCATAAGGGGACACTAGTTTAGGAGTTTAAAATGAACGACGCCTAGTTGAGGTGCCAGCATAAAAGTTTTTGCTAACTTTAGGGGGGTGGCAATGTATTGGCCTAAAAATAATGTAAATAGAAAACTAGGTCAAAGTTCTGGTGGACCTCAAAGCTAATCTACCCAAGTTTGCCAACATGGAGATATATAATGAATCTACAGGAATGACTAGAAATACACAAGTTAAAATATAATATGATCATCTGCCTAAGTATTATTTTGAGTGTAAGATATAAGGACACAACATGGAGAATTGTAGATCTCTACACCCTGAGTTGAGGCCAGTAGCTAAGGAACAGGATAGCGAGATAACAAGGTCTCCACAACAGCAGCAACGAATTTTTTTTCAACCGAAGATATTGACCAGTGGTAAAGTTGTTAGTAATCCTGAGTTGTGGAAGAAAATTAAAAATAAGAAGATGTTTGTTATGATTCAGACAGAATAAAGCAAACCACAAACAGAAAGAAAACAAGAACACACAGATTTATGTGGAAATCCTTACAAGGAAAACCACGGGCAGAGTCAGAGAATTTCACTATGAAAGGAGAAGAGTACAATGTAAATAATGACATAATTTTTGAATGTCCAAAACCGACCCACTAATTGCACTTATATAGTATGTGCGTACAAATAAGTCCTAGGCCCAAAAACATAAAGGTTCATACCTATCGGCCCAATCCCTACGCTACCACCACAGACCCCATTGAAAATCACAAACATGGGTCGCACTGCGAAACTTCCAGGACCGGACCAACAAAACTTGGGTCACAACTCTAACAATGGTCATAATGGATAATAAGGAAAACAATGCTCAAGATTCACAGCAACAAAGGATACAAGCACTAATATCAACACTCATAATAATTTTGTAGCATTAACAGATAAGGTTGAGAATATAAATATAGTGAAAGATCATCAAAGTCTCACATAGTCCATTAATAGAAATGTGTCTGCTCCTATCCAGAAATCAAGAATTAAAAATCAGAGTCCAGCTCAAGGCATAAAACTTAGAAGTTTCACCAAAGAAGGTGACGTAGATAAAGAGGTAGATGTCCAGAAAAAAGATATTTTAGAAACTGTAGTTCATCAATAAACTCCTTGAACCTCTCTAAAAAATAGGGTAAAAGAGTAGATAAAGAAGATATTGATGTGGAAGATGAATAACTGCAGGAAGCTGGGGATACAAGAGAGGATGAGAAACCTGGAAAAAAGAAGGAGATGAGGAGAAACAAGATAAGAAGAATGGAATGGAAATGAACTTATGAATCAATCTAAAGATATCATTTTATCTCCCATGGTCATTGATCCCATTAAGGTTGCACAAAGTGGAGGCAATTTGTGGGATATAATCAATGAACAAGTTGATAGATCTATTGAACTTGATGCTGAAAAGAAAGAAGCTAGGTTGGATTAGGATATTGACCAGTAAATGTCACAATTTGAGTATTTTACCGATTAGAAGAAGGTAGTGAATGAACTCTTACCAAATAGGAAGTTACATGCCATTGTAACTCATGATTTGACTGCAGAGAAATTAGCTAAGATCAGTAAGGAGGAGTAACTGAAATTTCAATAGGGTGGAGGTTTTAACAGGCTGAACAATCAGAGAACTGTAAAAAACTAATCAAATAGATAAGAAGTAAGAAGCAAGACATATCAGCAGATAAATTACCTTCCAGGGTAAACGCAAGAAATGCCACCAAAGTCAATTCAAACAATGATGAAAAAATATATATAGAATATTAGATCTATTAAAAGTCATCAAGCTTTTAATAGACTTCAAATGATTCATAAACATCACAAATTCAGTCTCATTGCTCCATTAAAGCCTTTTAAAGAACAAATTAGACGGGTAAATATAAAAGAAGATTGGGGATGGAGCAGGCAGGTTCAAATTAAAATAGGAAGATTTGGTACTTTTTGGAGAATAATATTGGAGTTGAAGTGATTACTGGCGTTGAATAGCAGATCACTTTGAATTTAACATGCCCTAACAACATATGCTACACTACCCTAGTCTATGCCAAATGTACGAAAAGAGAATATTGGGTTTATGGGATATCATATATCAACTAGCTAACTTTTACTATGTCTTGTCTTGTTAGAGGACATCAATGTGATTACAAATGAAGAGGAGAAAATTAGGGGTCTTTTAGTCCTTCAAAATGAATATGGCTTTGCCTTTTGTTTGAACTTTTGTGAACTCCTTGAAACTATTTCCAAAGAAAGTCTTCCACATGGTGGAATGGTAGAGCATGTCCGAATTGTATTTCTAATAGATTGTATAGAGTAATAATTAGTCAATAAAGGCAAGAATGGTTTGCAAATATGGAAGTAGAGCATTTGACCGGAATTGGTTCTGATCATGCCCTATCATGGTCTTGCAAATATGGAAGTCGAACATTTGACCAGAATTGGGTTTGATCATGCCAATGATGATCACTATGAGGAAAAATAGGTAACGATTTTAAAAACACTTTAAATTCTTGAATTTCTAGATAGAAAATGAAGGGTCTATGGACATTGTGAAAAATAACTAGAATGTTGAAGTTGAAGGAAATTATTTTTATAGGTTTAATAAAAAAATCAAGAGAGTGAAGAAGGCTTTGTCAACATATAGGAGATACCTTTGGGGACACTTTAAAAAGTTACTTATTAGGGATGAGATTGTTAAGTTGAAGAAGCAGCTTTTTGAAGAACAACCAACCTCCAGAAATAGGGAAGTTCTTCAATAGGCCCAAGCAGAGTTGAACAGATAACTTCATTTTGAAGAGGAATTTTGGAGATAAAAATCAGGTCTCACTTGATTTATCAAAGGAGACATAAATACTAAATTTTTGTACAATCTAGTGAAAGGGAAGAGGAAAAGATTGTAGATTAAGAGGATAAAAAATAGTGATGGGCAATAGTTACATGAAGAAAATTTAATTGCTGAAGAAGTTGTTTCATTTATCAGCAGCATTTTTCTCAAGAGGAGGAATCTACAGACTACACTTTGTTGGATCACACTCCAAACATGATCTCTGAAAACACTAGTGATTTCTTATGCAGAATTCCAGACCTAGAAGAGATAAGAAAAGCTGTATTTATGATGAATGGGGGCATTGTATGTGGCCTTGATAGACTTCCAAGCATGTTTTATTAGACCTGATGGGAAGTGGTAGGAGGAGATGTTATCAAAATTGTCCAAGTTTTTTCAGGGGCACTCTCTTTCTAAATTAACTACTCACACTGGTTTTACTATTAAAGAAAGAGAATACATAGACTTTTGCATACCTCAGGCCCATCAGTCTGAGTAATTTTATCAATAAGGTAATCTCAAGATTATTCATGACAAGATGAAGGGTTTAATGCCACAGATCATCTCCCCTAACTAATTTAGTTTTGTCAAGGAAGGGGTATTGTGGAAAATGTATTATTAACTCAAGAGATTGTTACTGATATAAGGATGAGAGAAGAACCTCCTAATGTAGTGATCAAGTTGTATATGACCAAAGATATGACAGGGTTTCATTTTTGTTTCTCATAAGAGTCCTTGCAAAAATGGGTTTTCATGAATTATTCATTGATATGATTTAGAGGTTACTAGCTAACAACTGGTATTCTATCTTATTTAATGAGTAGTCTAAAGGATTCTTCCACTCTACTGGAGGAGTAAAGAAAGGGGATCCCTTATCTCCAGCTTTATTCATCATTTCTACAGAGGTTTTATCCAGGGCTCTTAATGTAATAATAGAAGAAGACGGGTACAAGGGGGTTGTCATACCTAAATAGAGTAACAAGATCAATCATTTGGTTTATGCGGATAATACAATTATATTCACATCAACTGACTCCACATCACTAGAAATGATGAAGTCAACACTGCATGATTATGAACAGATTTTTTTCCAGAAGATCAATAATGAAAAGTCATTTTTCTATATGCATCAAAAGGTGGATGAAAATTTGAATCAAGAAGTGGTTGAGGTTTCGTAGAGGTACTTTTCCTTTTAAGAACTTGGGTTGTCCTAGCAGGTGGAATATAGATGTCTTGAAGCAACAATTATTTATGTACTTAGTTTGATACATTCTTAAGGAATATCCTAAAAGAGTGATGATAGAGGTAAGGGACAAACCATAGTGGTTTCTTACAACCAATGGTAAATTTTCAGTCAAAAATGCTTGGGAATATCTATGACAGAAGGAGGAGAACCAATGATTTTTCAAACAAATGTGGATGACAAGCATGTCTTTCAAAATCTCAGTTTTTATTGGAGAGTGTGGATGCAAAAAGTACCGACGGATGGCATACTAGCTAGAAATGGTATTCATATGGTCTCTAGATGCAGATGTTATGATTACCCTTAATTGGAGAATCTGGATCATTTATTTCTCACTGGAGAATTTGCAAATAACATATGGAAATTGTATGCATATGCAATAGGAATTCAGGGAAACTTTATACAAGTTAATCAAGCAATTGCTATGTGGTGGAAAGCTAATAGTTCCTCTAAAATCAAACCACTTTTACAGGCAACTATAGCTTTCATTGTGTGTCAGCTTTGGAAGAGGAGGAACAACATTCTACATGGAGGTTATTTGTCCAAACATAGGATAATTCATGATATAAACCAAAATCTTTATATTCTTGCAAAAATAATATTTCCTTCTAAATCAGAATTACCTAGTAATTGGCCATCATAATAAGTTAGAGAATCACGAGGATAATGGAAGATATGGTTATAAGATCGTAAGATGGGAGTTATCCCCTAATGGGTCATTCAAATGTAACATTGATGCTTCTATGAGAGAGAACACATATTTCAGCTCTGTGGATTTTTATGTAAGAGATTATCATGGAAATCTAATACATGCAAAATCTAAGAGCATTCCTATTACTACTTGTTTGAAAATGGAAGCTTTGGTTATCTAAGAAGGCTTGGAATTTAGTGTGAGAAACAGATTGTTTTCACTTATAGTGGAGACTAATTCACTAATTTCGCAAAAAGTGATTGATGGAACATGGTCCAGCCAATGGACAATAAGCATGGGAATAGAGCTGGTTAGAGAATGGAGAAACATGGAGAGGTTCTAATCAAACACAACTATAAAGTGAGGAAACAACTCGCAAAATTTTTAACTAACCAAGTTGCTCATTTTGTAGGTACAGGCTTAATCACATATGACAATAATTAGGATTTACCATATAAAGCACAAAAAATTCTGTTAGCAGGCAAGAGTCAGATTCCCTATTTAAGAGTAACAAAAAATAGGAAATGAGATCCTCACTAACAAAAGGAAATGTTCACAGAAGCACAAAGAGATATACAGTATGGGTTCAATAAATTCCATACACAACAAAACACGCATAGCTAGTTCGCAAGTAATTCAGATCTTTCAGTAGTCAAGGTTCATTTCATGGCATATTGGTAGGGGATCTTCTTTTTCTTTTGGTGGTGGTATTAAATTCATTAGAAGTTCATCCCACTGAAAAAAATCAAAAACTCTGTAGATATTGTTACGAAATAACAAAAAAAGGTCACTAGATCCTAAATCTACCAGTTATCAATAAGTATACCTGTGAAGGAAACAATATCTAGCTCCAACGAATACTAAGCTTGAAGAAGACTTTATTTTGAGACAAAATCACTGCGCCTGTGAGAATTTGAGGTTGCATGAATGTTTCTACCAAAATCTTGATTTACAAAATGAGAAAGAAATGTTGCAAAAACAAGAAATATTTACGGATTAAGGGGAGAGGAGGATCACTTATCTAGAGGTAGTCTATTGTTCCAGCTCAGTCACCTTCCTAAATGCCTCTAGATTGTTCTTTCTATTTTTAGGATTAGATTTTTTCCTTTTTACTTTTTTCCTTTTTCCTTTTTGTTTATGCATTTTACTCGATCTGGGGTCTACCTTGGTCCAATGTATTATGTAAATATGTGTCACGACCCAAATCAGGTCCTGACTGTGATAGGTATCTCAAGCCCATCATGGACTTGATACCACTCTCATCGCCTAACCTCATGAGTACAAAAATAATCATAAAGATAAAACAAAAGCCAATTAAGATAGTAATAAGAAGATGAATAGATAACTCAAATAAAACTAAGAGTCCAACAATAACTAACCCACACATATTTGTCTACAATAGCCTCTAAGACTACAATAGCAACTAAGTTAGGACATGCCCCCACTATGACCAAAAAGGATCCAAAAGTACTGAGTGAATAATAAAAAAATATTAAAATGATAAGACCTTCTGAAGAATGGAGGCTCACTATTTCACCGCAACTCGACAATCGTGCTAATCCACCTAACGCTACACATGAGCAACAGAAGTGTCTTCGAACCCTACATCATGAAATGATATAGCGCCCTGGACGGTTAGTAGGATAAGCACTAGCATGTAACTCAAGAGAGGTGATAAAATAATGTCATGTCCAAAATCAGTCAAAACCACAAGCACATATTCATATATACATATATAAGATATCGATATAGGGTATGGGTCATGAACATGAGAGTTTTAAAACCATTAACCTGGACTGTGTAGCTTTATTCATCCTAAGGGAACTGTAACGCCCCGAGTCTGTATCCCGCTACACGGTGCTTACGACCTTGAAGGATCACAAGATAACCCATGACTAATATTTGCTGTGAGCAATGAATAATAATACTGTAATAAATGCAGAAAATAGGATGAAATGCCATAAGGTTCAAAATCTGAAATACTGGTAAATAATAACATCTGATAAACATCTAAAATCTGAATATTGTCTGAACTAGTCTAGTCTGAAAAGCCTCTAACTGAACTGTCTGAAAGTGGATTTGATGGGACAAGCCCCCAACTAACTCCGACTACTGAAATACTGAAATAAAACATATCCTCGATAGATGAGGACTCACTACTAAATCTGACACTGCTGGCTGAATCTGGATCTATCTCTGCGCAGTCAGGAACCTAAGCGTCCGAACCTATAATATAAGACATCATAGCACAAAGAAAGAGTATGTGTTAATACGTCGAATGTACTGGTATGCTAGATGAGCTAAAGCTGAATGCAAGGGTTCATATGCATGAACAATAACTGACTGAATGATATAAAGTAACTGAATATGAGAGTACATAGATAACTGAAATTATTGTAAATACTGAATAGGTAATACTGTACATATACGTGTATGTTGTACTGAGCTCTTACTGAAGCTGAGTTTTGAGTTCTGATAACTGAGTAACTGATATCTGAGATTATTGATAACTGAGTTACTGAAATTGATACACTGTATCTGACAGTCCTGATTCTGTAGAACTAAACTGAGTTCTATACTGAGACTAAAACTGAGACTGTGGAAAGTAATCATCTAACCGATATGCCCCAAATAAGGTAACTGGGGTCCAACTTGTAAGCCCAGTTGGAAGGGTGTCAGATCGTGCCATAGGTAAAGACAAGTTGAAGAGTTACCCTCATCTGGCAGGTACTCTAACAAGAATGGCGGAACCCTCAACTGGCAGGTTAAAATACCTCATCAACCCTCAACTGGCAGGTTGATGTCTCAACCTATGATGGCTACGTAGTTCTGGAACACAAGGACTGCTTATAAGGATCACACCCTCTACTGGCAGGTGAGCTCCCATCCTTGGGTTCACTCGGTGGTGAATCTTACTCCTAACTTAATAGACCCTGAACTGGTTATACTGAACTAGACTGGACTGATATTGAGTTTTATTGAGTTCTATCGCTGACTGAGTACTACTGAGTTCTGTAACTGACTAAGTTCTACTGATCATGACATGACTGATACTATTTTGTAGCTACTGTAGCTCTAGATAAATAGCTAGATTTTTGGGTATTAAATACCCCCAGGACTCGATAGCATGAAAAGTAGAGCATATCATGATCTTGAGAAATATAACAATGTACATTTGTCCATAATTCATTCATAGAGACATTTTATCAAACACATATAGAGCATAAGCTTGTACATTTACTAGCATGTCATGATTTCACCATTTAATTCACATGGACATTCTATCAAACACCTGGGGAGCACAACTTAATGCCCATAATCATGGATATCATATAAACATTGCAACTACAATGTCCAAACTTGCAAATTCAAGGATTATAACATAGAAATTATGCAATTCAATATACATGCTATTTCAATTTCGTGGAAATCACAATTAATCATGGATTGAAACTCAATTAATGTCTTGAACATGAATACAATCCAATTTCAAGCACGTAATTCATAAATCAACAATCACGTGGTTTTAAAAAATGGATTCGTGGACTCTATGGGTGAAAGGAACCCATAGATGAACACCTAACGTACCTGAGAGGATTAATCCTTAAAGGTTATTGGTGAAATTCTTGAGGATTGACCTTGATTCTTGAAGCTAGGGTTTTTTCCCCTTGAGAGAGAATGATTTAATTTGGGGGAAGATTGGGTGAATAATGATGTAACTAGGTTAATTAGGGGTAAATCACGTGTTAAAGACTGATTTGGGTCATGGAAAAATACCCAATTACCCCTGTAAAAGATTTAAAATTCGTCACTGAAAACGTGATTTGGGTACCTAGCGCAACGCGCCACCATCGCGCCATGCTACTGGAATTCCACTGAAACTGTTTAAAAATGACGACTGAGAATTTGGCCTGTGGCGCGATGCGATACAATTGCGTTACCACACTGGATGAGACTAGAAGTTTACCACGACGCGGGCTTATCGCATTAGCTCACTGGTTTTTGACAATTGCCATTTGGCATGCCTCCGCGACACGACGAAGTGCCAGTTGGCACACTGTATTACAAAAATGGCTCTAACTCTTTACCTGAGTATCGGATTTGGGCGAACTTTATATCATTGGAAAGCTGACTGAATTTCCTACGCTTTGGTAAACTCTAAACTGAAAAATACTGAGTATTTTAAAAAATTTAGGTAGGAATACTCATATACTTAGAGAAAAATTAAGATTGAGAAATACAGGGTATTACAGGCACCCATGGGTGATATGGGTTCAGCTAACTGTTGAAAGGGCCCTAGTACGTGTAACCGCACAAATTGAGAAAATCCAAGAAAGGGACAACCATGCACATGGTCATATAGACCCCCACGCTGGCAAACATGGTTTTCAGTATCAATCCCTTTAGAACCTCCACCTTCACGGCGAGCTACACAACTCCATTTAAACCCAAATTAAAATAATTTGCACATAATTCCAACCACTAACCTGGGAGTCAGTCATTCAGGCATTTACCACTTGGTATCGTCATACTAATATGCTTGCAAGCTAAATAAAACATGTCAAACCAATTCACACAACCAAATTGGACTCCCAAGTTCCATTAAAATCCAAACTATGGCCACTAAGGCTATCCAAATTCATTTTTATATCTATTTATCCATTAATGAAATGCATTGGGTTCAAAAACAAGTTAAAACAAGCAATTATCCATAATAAAATTAAATTTACAAAGCAGGTTGAGGTGTATGCAATTCCAAGCTAAAATTCATCCAATTTGGAGAAACACATGTCCCTCATTCCAACCATTTAAATAATATACTAATTCAATCCTAAGAACATCAATTTAAAGCATGAATAATCAATTCAAAACATGGGACAAGTAATTCGATCAATAACAACCAAAACCCCTCAATTATATTTCACAACCCACAATTTAAAGAACATGAAAATCCTTTCAATTCATGCCACAATGCAAAAAAAAAGTTTAAGGAAGAGAAACATGCCTGAGATACACAAGAATTTGAAGTTTAGATCCCAAATGATGAATTTTCTATAAAACCCTTTAGCTTTCTTGGGTGGAGAGTTAAAGATGAATAAAGTAGAGTTTGATCTTTTAAAACTGAAGGAAACTGGAAAATGGTCACTTTTATGTTTATAAGTCGTAAAAAGGGTGAAAAGACCAAAATCCCTCACCTCAAGTGAAAAAAAATAAAACTGGAAGAAATTTACACATTAGTGTGGCACGGCCTTATCGTGGAGGTTATCATTGATACCACGCCGATATTGTGGAGGCTAACCTCCCTGACACGGTGATATTGAGGAAGCACACTGCCTCAGTGTTCCAAAATAGCCTTGAACCCCTTTCATAAATTCCTAAACTTTCCCAAATTACCCTTTTAACATCCCTAAACACAAATCAAGTCAAAAATCGATATTACGAATACGGGAGAGTAAAAAATAAAATAATCAAAATTTTAAGGGTCTTACATTATACCCCCCTTAGGATCATTCATCCCCAAATAATGAGTTAGGACATTCTTAGCACAAGAATAGCAAGAATACATTAGAATCAAATGACAAATTTGAATTTCGATAAAAGTGAAACGAGATTCATACTTTACGCACCTCCATCCAACACAGGAAACAAGAATGGATACTTGGCCTTCACATCTTTCTCAGTTTCTCATGTAGCCTCTTCTACCTTTTGATTCCTCCAAAGAACGTTCACTGAAGCGCTAGTGCTTGACTAATATAATAGAAAGTAAAGGGACTCTATTATGATCTTACGAATATAAAGATCTCAAAATGGAAGAACGAGCACTTTTGCTCGCCCCTAGCTCTAAAGGGGCATAAACACTTCACGTTACGTTCTTTGTCCTCAATCTATGAACCTGCCTATCTAATATCTCAACCGAGACTTTCACATAAGATAAGGAATCCATAACACCAATGTCCTCAACAGGCACTATCAAGAAAGGATCACCCACAAACTTTTTCAACATGGATACATAAAACACGAGATGAATAGAATCCAAACTCGCAGGCAAATCTAGCTCATAGGCAACATTCCTAATTCTCCTTATAATTTGATACAGACTGACATAACAGGGACTAAGCTTCTCCTTCTTCTCGAATATCATGACTCCTTTCATAGGAGACACCTTCAACAATACCCAATCATTTACTTCAAACTCCAAATATCTTCGCCTCACATCCACATAAGACTTTTGGCGACTCTGAGCAGTCTTAAGTATTTCTCTAATTATTTTCACCTTTTCTATGGCTTGGTGAACCAAGTCAGGACCAAACAACCTAGTCTCACCAACCTCAAATCATCTAATAGGAGACCTATACCTCCTACCATAAAGAGACTCAAAAGGGTCCATCTAAATACTAGAATGATAATTATTATTATTATACACAAACTCAATAAGAGGAAAATGATCAACCCAACTCCCTCTAAAATCAATCACATAGGCCCTTAGCATATCCTTCAAAATCTAAATAGTACGCTACACTTGTCAATCCATTTGAGGGTGGAAGCGGTGCTAAGGTTTAGCTTGAACCCAAACCTTTCTAAAAAGAATGCCAGAAGTGAGATGAAAACTACATACCTTGGTCTGAAATAAAAGACACTGACACACCGTGCAACTTCAGAATCTCCTGAATGAACAACTTAGCATAATCCTCCCCTGAGTAGTTAGTCCTCACAGGCAAGAAGTGAGAAAACTTAGTTATTCTATCTAAAATGACCCAAATCGAATCACACTGATTGCAGACCGGGAAAGACCCGTAATGAAATCCATACTAATCATTTCCAATTTTCGCATGAGCAAATCTATCTCTTAAGACATAACACCAAACCTAAAGTGTTCAACCTTGACTTGCTGACAAATCATACATTTAGCAATAAAATTTGCGACATCCCTGTTCATGTTGTTCCATCAGTAGATTTTCTTCAAGTCATGATACATCTTAGTCGAAATCAGATGAACTATATATCTAAACTTATGAGCCTCAGTTAAAATCCTTTCCCATAGCCCACTGACATCAGGAGCACACAACCTACCATGATACCTCAAGATACCATCTCCCCAAATCTCAAAAGCCATAACATTTTGTTGACCCACATCACCCTTAATCTACATAAGTATGGATTTAAAGCCTTCTTATCCTTCATCTTACCACCAATAGATGAGTTAACCACTTCTTGAACAATAACTCTCCCATCCTCAGAATCCAAAAGATGAACTCCCACGTTAGCCAATATGTGAATATCCTTCACCAACCCTCTTTTATCCTCATAAATATGAGATAAGCTCCCCATAAAAAACCTACTAAGAGCATCAGCAATAATATTAGCTTTACCTGGATGGTAGTGCAGGCTCATGTCATAATCTTTAAGCAATTCAAGCCACCGTCTCTGCCTAAGATTCACTTCCTTCTGAGTAAACACATACTACAAGCTCTTATAATCTGAATTGATATCCATATGCATCCCATACATATAATGGCACCAAATCTTTAAGGGAAAGACCACAACCGGCAACTCTAAATCATGAGTCAGATAATTTATTTCATGAACCTTAAGTTGTCTAGAAGCATAGGCTACAACCTTACCATGCTGCTTCAACACACAACCTAGTACCACGCAGAACGCATCACAAAATACCACAAGACTATTAGTACCCTCGGGCAAGGTTAAAACTGGCGCAAAAGTTAACTTAACCTTCAACTTCTCAAAACTACCCTCACAAGCATTGGACCACAAGAACTTAACCTTTTTCTGAGTCAACTTCGTCAATAGAGAAACATTAGAAGCGAAACTCCTTACAAACCTCCAATAATACCCAGCCAAACCTAAGAAGGTCCTAATGTAGGTTGGAGTGGTGGGTCTAGGCCATTTCGTAACTGCCTCAACTTTTTGTGGATCCACCTTGATCCCCTCACTAGAAACAACATTCCCAAGAAAAGTCACAACATTCAACCAAGACTCATACTTAGAAAATTTAACATATAAATTTCGGTCTTTACGAGTCTGCAACATAATTCGGAGGTGATTGACATGATCTTCCTCACTCTTAGAGTACACCAAGATGTCATCAATAAAAACTATAATAAACAAGTCTAAAACTGCTTAAAAACCTTATTCATAAGATCCATAAAGTAGTCGGAGCATTAGTCAATCCAAATGACATTACCAAAAACTCATAGTGACCATATCGGGTTTGGAAAACAGTCTTGGGAATGTCAACCTCCCTATTTTTCAACTGATGATAGCCCAAATGAAGATCAATCTTAGAGAAACATCTAGCATCCTGAAGATGATCAAAATGGTCATCAATCCTAGGAAGAGGGTACTTATTTTTTATTGTCACCTTATTCAACTGATGATAATCTATACATATCTAAAGGGACCCATCTTTCTTTTGCATGAAAAGCACAAGAGCACCCCATGGAAAAATACTAGGACGAAAGAACCTTTATCAAGAAGATCTTTTAATTGCTTCTTTAGCTCTTTTAATTGAGTTGGGTTCATTCTATAAGGAGGAATAGAAATAGGACGAGTATTTGGTAGAAGATTAATCCTAGAATCTATTTACCTATCAGGAGGAATTCCAAAAAGATCATCGGGAAAGAATTTAGGAAATTCATTAACCACAGGGACATTTTGCAAAGGAGGACTTTCAGGATAGAATCCTTAACCCAAACTAGATGATATAGACAACCTTTAGAAATTAATTTTTAGGCTCTAAGATAAGAAATAAACCTCTCTTTGGGTGCTAAGAAACTTCTCTCCCGTTCAATTACCAGTTCGTTATGGAATTAGAAACTAACTATTCGGGTCCTACCATCCAGAAAAGCATAGCATGAGTGAAGCCAATCCATCCCCAAGATAACATCAAAATCTATCATATCCAACTCTATCAAATCCACCAATGTCTCCCTATGAAAGATAAACACCACACAATCCCTATAGATTTTTTTAGAAACTATAGAATCACCCATCGGAGTAGAAACAGAAAAGGGTCGGAAATACTTTCAAGACCAAAACCAAAATGCACAGCCACATAAGAGGTCATATAAGATAGGGTAGAACCCGGATCAATCAAATAATAAACATCACAGGAAAAGAGTTATAATATACCAGTAACAACATCGGAGATGCCTCAAATTCTTGGCGAGTACCAAGTGCATAAAGACGATTTCGGCTAATGCCGATACCAGAAATAGCGCCCTTTGGGCAGGGGCAGAACATGAGGCGACCTAAACTTTATTAGCTCTAGTGGCAACCTTGGTTGATGGACAATCTAGTTGCATATGCCCAGGCTGACCATACTTATAACACTGATTTCTCCCCGTCTCACAATAACCATGATAAAGCTGCCCACAAAAATAATAAAGATGATAAGGTAGGGCTGACCAAGCTCCACTAGCCTGAGATTGGGCACCCCATGCCTTAGAACCACTGTTAGCCTGAAAATAATGATCACCCGAAGGCTTAGGATAAGGAGCACTAGCAGATGAATACAAATTTCCCTAATTTTTCTTCTTGGTCTACTGTTTACCATCTTTCGCACTATTTTGCTGACCCTCGCCCTGCTCTGAATACCTAACTTCTTGTTTTGCCTCTCCCCATCTCCATCAGTTTCTTCTTTTCATCTTCAACCTGCTGCATGTAAACCACAAGTCTAGAGATATCCATATCATTGTTCAATATTATAGCCTTACACTCTAATACCAAGTCACGAGATAACCCAGAAGAAAACTTCCTCATCTTGGATCTCATACTAGACACTAACTCTGGAGCATAACGAGACCACTGCTGAAATTTTAATGCATACCCCGTCACACTCATCTTATCTTGCTTCAGGTTAACAAATACCTCATCATTAGCTTCTCTCAACTCCTAAGGAAATAAATGATCAAGAAAGGCACTAGAAAAGTTATCCTACACTGCCTACTCAGCATCATCACCCCTCATATCTTTCCACTTCTCATACCACTAATAAGATATATCTTTCAACTGATAAGCAAGAAACTTTACACCTCCTACATCAGTAGCATACATCACCCTAAAAATCTTCTTCATCTCATCAATGAACTCCTGCAGATCCTCCTCAACCTTAGAGCCTGTAAAGGTTGGGGCATTCAACTACATAAACTAGCCAACTCGAGTGACCTCAGATGAAGGAACAACAGAACCAATATGATCTGACTGATGAGACTGATATGTCACCAACTGAGTAAGCGAATAAATAGACCAATGAAATTCCAAACTAGAGATGTTTCCCTAAGTTGACTGAGCATAAGTGTCACCAGCATGAGAAACCCGAGGACTAGTGGGGACAGGAAGAACTCCACGTGGAGTGGCACAATCACGAGCAGGGACTCTAAACTGAGTCTAAACTCTGTAAACAAGGCAAGTCTTCTCCACATTGTCCTCAGGTAGGACATAGTTCCCAGCAGAGTTTCTACAAACATCATATCTTCTGTGAGGCATGATCTAAAAAGCGAGAAAGCCAGGAGTAAGAGAAATTTCATAACACTAGACTTTATAGCTCGAAATAGAACACAAGAAAGGGAAACATTCCTAAATGCCTCATAGCCTTCTCCTTATAAGTATGGCGCGCTACATAGTCATAAAAAGGACTCTACTCGATATGATTTTATGGACACCCAACGACTCTAAATCGTACTCTAATACCAAGCTTGTCACGACCCGAGCCAAGGCCTGGCCGTGATGGATATCTCAAGCCCACCATGGATTAGAGACCACCCACATCGCCTAACCTTATGAGCATAAAAATAACCATAAGTGAAAGCCAATTAAGATAGTAATAAGAAGATAAATAGATAACTCAAATGACACTAAGAGCCCAATAATAATCAACCCATCCACATTTATCCACAATAACCACTAAGACCAAAATAACAACTAAGTTGGCAAATACCCTCGACTATGATAAAAAAGAATCCAAAAGTACCGAGTCAATAATGAAATAATAATGAAATGATAAGGCCTTCCGAAGGATGGAGGCTCACCACTTTACTACAGCTCAACAATCGTGCTAATCCACCTAACACTGCACAAGAGCAACAGAAGTGTCTTCAAATCCTACATCATGAAATGATGTAGCGTCCTAAGACAGTCAGTGGGATAAATACTGGCATATAACTCAAGGAAGGTGATAAAATAATGCCATATCCAAAATCAGTCAAAACCACATGTACACTTTTATATATACATATATAAGATACCGAAATAGGATAAAGGTCATGAACATGAGAGTTTTAAAACCATTAACCTGGATTGTGTAGCTCTATTCATCATAAGGTCACCCACGGGCTATATGGGTTCAGCTTCCCCTGCTGAAAGTGCCCTAGTGCGTGTAGCCATATGAACCGATAAAGGGCCAAAGCCACTGAGGCTTCAACCATTCCTAATATATATAAGTATATAGTGCGTGTGAACCATGCACATGGTCATATAGACCCGCATGTCGGCAAACGCGGTTTCTAGTATCATCCCCTCCGGGACCTCTACCTTCACGATAAGCTACATAACCCCTCTTAAGCCCAAATTAAAATAATTTGCACATAATTCAAACCATTAACCCGAGAGTCACTCATTCAAGCATTTAACATTTGGTATCGTCATACCAATATGCTTACAAGTTAAATAAAATATGCCAAATCAATTCACGCAATCAAATTGGACTCTCAAGTTTTATCAAAATCCAAATCATGGCCACCAAGGCTATCCAAATCCATTTTTATATCCATTTATCTATTAATGAAATGCATTGTGTTCAACAACAAGTTAAATCATGTAATTATCCATAATAAAATCAAATTTAGAAAGTAGGTTGAGGTTCATGCAATTTCAAGTCAAAATTCATCTAATTTGGGGAAACTCATATCCCCCATTCCAACCATTTAAATAATATACCAATTCAGTCCCAAAAATATTAATTTAAAGTATGAAAAATTAATTCAAAACATGAGACAAGTAATTCAATCAATAACAACAATAACGCCTCAACTCAATTTCAAAATCCACAATTTAAATCACATGAAAATCCTTTTAATTCATCCCATAATGTAAAATTAAAGTTTAGAAAAAAGAAACATGCTTGAGATACACAAGAATTTAAAGTCAATTTGAAGTTTGGAGCCCGAATGATGAATTCTCTATGAAACCCTTGAGCTTGTTTGGATGGAGAGTTAAAGATGAATAAAATAGAGTTTGATCTTTTAAATCTAAAGAAAAAGAATCACTTTTATGTTTATAAGTGGTGAAAAGGGTGAAAAGACCATTTCCTCTCACAACAAGTGGAAAAAAATAAAACTGGACGAAATTTATACCTTAGCGTGGCACAGCCTTATTACGGAGGTATCCTCCGTGTCAGGCCGATATCGCAGAGGATAACCACCCTAGCACAGTGATATCGTGGAGGCACACTGTCTCGGAGTTTCAAAATAGCCCCGAACTCCTTCCGAAAATTCTGAAACTTTTCCAATTACCCTTTTAACATCTCTAAATGCAAATCAAGTCAAAAATCGACATTACAAACACGAGAGGGTCAAAAATAAAATCATCAAAATTTTAAGGGTCTTACAATATGTGTTTCTATAATAAAAGGAGAAAAAGTCTAAATATATATCCTTAGATTGTATATTGCAAGTCATAGTAATACTTCTTAAATTGCAACTAATAACAACTTTTAAATTAAAAAAAAATTAATAGGACTTTCTAAAAAAATAAAATGCTTCAAAAATGTGTTTTCTATTTTTTGTAAAAAAAATATACTCTTTAAAATAGATGTCAGTTACTAAAGGATGTCAATCACTCCTAATTTCTCGCAAAAATATTTTTCTTCTCCAAAAGCGGCTTCTTTTTCTCCAAAAATGACATATATTATTACTAAGTCTCATTGATTCCTAACAAATTTTTTTACTGTCACAAATTAAGTAGTTATACTTGCATCAACTTTCAACTGATCTTGGAGCGACAACTTAGTCACCTTTTCTCAGAAGCTAAGTCAAATCTGACACATAATGTCTCTAACATGGTATACCCTATTTTCAAATTCTCCAGCAAAGAATGAATCAATAAAAATAAAAAGGATTTTTTGGTGTTTAATACCTTTGGCCTCCTCTAATATGCCTATTATTTCTTTGTGCCATAAACCAAAAGCCCTATTTGTACTATTTCTTTTTTGACTGCATGTATCTATAAATGTAACTGGTATGTATGTGTGGATGTAGGTTATTCTATTTTTGTCAGTGATAAGTTGAAATCCGTAAAGATTTCATTCTAATCAGATTGAAAAACTTGGTGACTGCATGTAATGGTTTTTTTCCTTCAATAACTCCTAATTTTTTTTATCTTAATCATCGAAAAAATTTATTAAAATAGAGATTTACACATTTCTTCTTTTTCCTTCAAAAATCAGAAATCAAATTTAGTGTGAAACCCAATATTATTCAATTTTTTTAGCACAATCGTAAAAAAAATATATTAAAATACAAATTTACATATTTTGATTGCAACATCCAAAAAGAATTATTCAGATCTTTGATGGCTATTTCAATATCATTTCATTCACTAAAGACATTTATAACTACACATCATTCTTGTATATTATTTTACATAACAATTTCATATATCCAAAATCCAAATTAAAAATTATTTTGTATATGATATTGATATATAACATGACTTTAAATTGGTTGGAAAAACTAAATGAAATGCAATACACATATAGAATTTATTTTGAGTATAAACCTAGTTTCAAATAAATTCACATAACATTTTTTATTGTAGTTTTAATACGAATTACTTACATTGAGACCCCGATAAGAAATACCATTTAGTAAATGAGATAGATATATAAATTGATTTCTTATATAATTTCTTATAAGATTCCTTATTTCAATACGATTTTCATATGCAATTAATACACTAAAATATGTACAAAATTCTTACATACTAACATATAAAAAAAAAAATTATGAAATACGCTAGTATTTATACAAATTTCAAACCCCCCCTAAAAATATATTCCTTTGTGAGTTGAGAAAACTACAATAGCTCCTATATTGATTTGTGAAATTGTTATAAGCGTTTAATTTAAAAAATAATAATACAAAGTTATGAATAATTTTAATAATTCTTAAAACTTATGAGTATAAATTATATTTTTTTTAAAAAGTCAAATATATCTCACCAAAAGCCAAAAATAAAGATAAGCATTCAGTACCCTCCCGAAGACCAAAGTTGCTACGACACACTCCAACTTCACATAAATCCTATTACCCTGAACTCAATCTCAACATAGTTTTGTCACCTTTTTATGCTGACGTAACACCTTTATTACATAAAATTAAGTCCACATCAAAAATGACTTAAAAGAATAATTAAAATATGATGAAATTTAATTCAAAAAATAATAAAATCTCGATTAAATTGGAGTGTGTGTACTAGATGGTTTACTCCCAAATATATGAAATAAGGTGAAGGCTAAATACATATACAGGCCCCTTAACTATTTCACTTTTTCCGTATAGGCACCTCAATTAAGAAAGATACCTATTGAACCTTTTACCCCTTCACAAATGATTTCAATTGAGCCCAATTATCCGACGTGACACCTTTTTAAAGCCTTCTTTTTTAACGTGTTGAGCGCGTGTATGTAGTCGCCGCCTACGGGTAAATTTTGACCAATTATATTTTACACCTCACCTTTTCTTTTAATTAATACATAAATATAATTTCCACTTCATTTCCCCCTTATAACGTCAAATTCCTCATATCCACCCCCAAATCTCTCTATCAAAAACCCTAAAATCACGATTTCACTCCTAATACTACTAATTTATGCTTCGTCTATTGTATAATGAAAATTTACATAGTATTTTTGAGTGATTAGTTCAAGTTTGACATTGATTTCAACATTTCTTTACTGGTTGAGAAGAATCTGGAGTTGGATCTCGAGAATTGTTGTTGTTTTATGTTTGAATCGCACTCAAGTATATTTCAAATGTCAATATTGTCACATTTTTGTCATGTATTGTAGTTGTAAATGGTTTATTAGTTCTTTGTTAGTATATTACGTTAGTAATGGTAGTTTGAAAATATCTGAAAAAAGCTAGTTTTTTTTAGGGTTTTTACTATTCATAACTTGTCAGGTATTTTTGGTGTTTTGTTTCAGGAATCTGATGGCTAATATTATTATTACAACTCGTTTTCACCAAGGTGGCAAGTTTGTTTCTAATGAAGAATATGGTCCATGCTACATAGGAGAAAGTGAGGTGGAATATGTAAGTATGGACAAGAACCACTTTTCTATATTTGAGTTGCTTTATTATACTAAAGAATTTGGGTATATGATTGTTGGTGGGTTCTACTTTAAATACCCTAAAAAGAAAGTCTTTATTGAAGTAGAAAATGACTTGACTTTGGTAAGTCTTGTTGAAGACCCAAAAGATGGGGACTTTTTAGACTTGTATGTGAACCATGTTGTGGATGAGTTAGAAGTGGTAGAGGATGGGGTCCCATCTGGTTTTCTTTGTGATACAGTAGATGATCAAAGTAGTAATGTGGTTGGTGAAAATAGTAATGTGGGTGAAAACATATCAACAGTTCATGATATTAATGTTGAAGGGTTACATGAGGAACCTACCCAAACTGACAACATAGATATAGAATCTGGTGCAGATGAACTCTCAGATCTAGAAGGGATTAAAACAGATCTTGATAGTAGTGTTGATTCTCAAGAGTTTAATATACCAGAAGATGATGATTCTGAGGTTGATGAAGAGTTAAGAACTCTTAGAAATGAAAGGAGAAACTGTGTGAAACAAAAGAAACCTGTCTAAAATGAAGAAATAAAACTTGGATCAATAGGTGTTGATAGGGGATCTGAAGATATTGGAAGGAATAAGGCTGCTAGATACATTGGAAGATTAGGGGGAGATGAGGAGTATATAGATAGCTCAGAAGTTGATAGTGATGACAGTGCTAATGGAATGGAACCTGAAGCTATCAGGGGTGTTGATTTACCAGCAAGAAGGAAAAGTAAAAAGGTAAGATTTGATCCTGATTGTGTTGTGGCTATATTTGAGCTTGGTATGATATTTGAAAATTCTAAGCAATTTAGAAAGGTTGTGGCTGAGTATGTTGTTGAATATAAAGTTAGATTGAAGCTTAATCCTAGTGAGAAACATAGAGTTAGAGTTAGGTGTGAGAACAAGAAATGTAAATAGTTGTTGTTTGCTAGTATTGATAAGCATTCTAGTGACTTTTTTGTCAAGAACTACTATCCTCTACATGTATGTACTACTACTATAAAAAAAACAAATTGTGCACATCTAAGTTTATTGCAAGTAAGTTCAAGGATGAAATAACTTTACAACCTTATATAAAACTGTGGGAAATTTAGGAATTGGTGAGAAAAAAGTTGGGTTTGTATGTGAGAAAAACTGTCTGTAGCAGGGCAAAGCATAGAATCATTAAAGAATTCTTGGGTGATTGGAAGATGGAATTTTCAAGGTTGTGTGACTATGCAGACATGATAAAACATACTAATCCTGGCAGTTCTTGTTAGGTGAGGATAGATAGAGAGTCTCAACCTGAAAAAATCTATTTGTTTATTTTTATTTATGCTTTGATGCATTAAAGAGAGGTTGGCTGACAGGGTGCAGAAAAATTATTGGGTTAGATGGTTGTTTTTTAAAAGGTTCTTGCAAGGGTGAATTGTTAGTTGCAGTTGGGAGAAATAGAAATAATCAAATGTATCCAATAGCCTGGGCAGTGGTTGATCAAGAGACAAAACATAGCTAGAGTTTCTTTATTAACCACTTGATTCAAGATTTGAACTTAGGCACTAGACATGGACTGACTATCATGTCAGCTATGCAAAAGGTTATCCTACTTTTAAACTTTAATTTTGATGTTTTCTATTTATTTACTATACAATTCATGTTCATATATTTTGTGTTTTGATTTTGTATTTATGCTGATGTAGGGTCTTGTACCTACTATACTTGAGTTACTACCAGATTGTGAAATGAGGTGGTGTGCAAGACATATCTAGTCCAATTGGCATCAAATCTAGAGATGAGAAGAAAGAAGAAAACAATTTTGAAGGTATGCTAAATCCAGTTTTGAAGTGAAGTTTTTGGATGAGATGGGCAAACTCAGTCAATTTGGTAAGGATATTTGTGAGGACTTATTACATTATGAAAAAAAAATCATGGTGCAGGGCATATTTTAGGGAGTATTCTAAATGTGACATTGTTGAGAATAATATGTGTGAGACTTTTAATTCATAGATTTTAGCTGCTAGACATAAATCTATAATCAGTATGTTAGAGGATATTAGACACAAGATAATGGATAGAAATATTGAAATGAGGAAGTTTGTTGATACCTGGATTTCAGACATCTCTCCTATGGCTTTGCTAGTACTTGAAGAAAACAAAGATATGGCTAGAAATTGCACAGTTAGGTTCAATGGACAGATTGGGTATGAAATTTTAGATGGTCCTTATGGGCATATAGTTGATATTAGGGCAAGGACTTGCACTTGTAGAAGCTGGCAATTGAGAGGTATACCATGTCAACATGTTATATTGTCTTATCAGTATAAAGGTATACAGCCTGAATTTTATGTGGAAGAATGGTATAAGAAAGATACATTCTTGAAGGCTTATGACTACTTTTTTCAGCCAATACCTAATATGAAAATGTGTCCTAACACAAGTGGTGTAGTGATTGATCCTCCTGAGCCTAGACCAATGCCTGGCAGACCAGGAAAGAATAGAAAAAAGGGAAGAATGAGCCTAAGAAGAAGAAGTATGGGAAGCTATCCAGGAAAGGACTTAAAATTTCTTGCTCCAAATGTCATCAAATTGGTTATAATAGAACTCTCTGTAAAGCTCAGGTAATGCACTCATATCTTTTAATTCAATAATTAAATTCTGATATTTATAATATATATTTAATATCCTTTATTGTTAGGGTAGAATGGGATAACCTGGAAGCTCTATCCAGGCAGCAAGTTCTAGCAGGCCACCAAGCTTCAGCCAGCCACTAAGCTCTAGCAGGCCACCAAGATTCAGCCAGCCACTAAGCTCTAGCAGGCCACCAAGCTTCAGCCAGCCACCAAGCTCTAGCAGGCCACCAAGCTTCAGCCAACCACCAAGCTCTAGCAGGCCACTAAGCTTCAGCCAGCCACCAAGCTCTACCAGTCCACCAAGCTTCAACCAACCACCAAGCTCTAGTAGGACACCAAGCTTCAGCCAACCACCAAGCTCTAGCATGCCACAAAGTTTCAGCCAGCAACCAAGCTTCAACAGTTCTATGTGTGTTGATACCTCAGCAGTTATAAGAGTACAGCCAGCTGGAAGAGGTAGAGGTAGATGTAGAGGTACAGACACCGACAAAGGTAGGGGAGCTGGCAAAGGCAAAGGATCTGGAAGAGGCACTGGCAGAGGTAGAGGAAAAAGAAGTGTATCTGATCAGCAACTTGGGGAAAAAAGGACCATTGGAGCATCAACATCATCAATAAGACAAAAGAAGTCTAAGACAGTAGGATTTGGTATCTACACTGATCAAATGAGTGGCAGTAAAACATTAAATGTAAGTGTGAATTACAACTTCAATTCATGTAATTTTTAATTATCTTTTGACAAATCTAATTTTACTTCATTTTATGCAGCCTGGAACTAGAGGTGAAACAGATGTCACTCCGGGTGTTTACAAAGATGCAACTCAAACAAATATTGCTATTGGTTATAAGCCTCGAGGAATGAAGTGGAAGGGAAAGAATGATGTCACAACTTCTCAATTGCAGAGTATGAGTCAGTCAAAAAAGAAGCTAACTTGAAAGTTCTAGTGCACCAGGAGAAATACGAAGTTGTTGAATTAATTGTGTTTTTAGTACAATGTATATTTTGGTGATTAGTTGTATGGCTACTTTGGTATTTTGTTGGGTTTTTTGAAGATTCTGAACTATTTTTTGTGGTCTGTTTAGATTAGTTTTTTATGAACACTTAATGTATGGTTGGAGCTCATTTTGAGCAGTTGAATGGTAGATTTGTGTTTAAAATGTCGATCAGTTGCACTTGTGCTCTTGTGCTTTATATAATTATTGAATGGTGGTTCCTTTTGTGTGAAATATTTGACAGCTTTGAATCATTTAAATGAATCATTTGAACTCTAAAAAAACAGAGTACAGTAATCTAACTAAACCAATTACAACAGTAAAGCAAAATCAAAACACAGTAAGAGAGTAACATCTCACAACTTATTTTCATTCCTTCTTAATTGTTTCATACACAACAATCCCACTACAACAGGAAAGCCAAAGCAAAACAGTCCCAATACAACTAATATATTTCAGAATTAGTCAAATCAAAACAATCCCATATATAAGAAACCTAAGCCAATATTTGCCAAAATCTAAGAACATTTCTTGAAGAAATTCCATGTAGCCAAAATCACTGTCGCCCCAACTCATATCACTTTAAATTTTCTTGATCGATTCCTCTCTTCTTCAAATGATTTGACCTTTTTCAATAAAATCACCCTCTTTGCTTGAGGAGGCATTTCATCATCATACCAATTAAAGTAATTGCATCTACCTCTCGCCTACAGATTTAAAGAAAAAATTAAACTAAAAAATTGCATCCACTAATTGAAGTAATTGCATTTCGTCCAATGAAGCAGCAAAAGATGAATACCTTTGAAGTTTTGTAGCAAAAAAATCTCCGACCAATGTTCAGTTGTGTCCACGAGGTCTTAATTTCAGCTTTCACCCCACATAAACATACTCCTTTTGGAATTGAAGAAGATGAGGACAATGAAAAAGATGAATTGGACATTACTACTAAAAACAAGTAAGAAGAAGAAATTAATAAGAGTAGGAGAGTTTAAGCGGAGCAAGAGAAAATGCCGAAAAGAAATTTAAGAGGAGGAGAATTTATGAGACAAAAATGGTGAATATTAAGAATTGAGTATAAAAAGAGGAACAAAGTGGGAATTAGTTTGTTTTTTTAAAGAAATTGGGTATAAAAAGGAGGATAAAAGATCCGTTGGGTGCCACATAAGCTGGTTCCATGATATTTCACGCGCTTCCCAGACATGAGTACATGCAAACTGCCACGTTGGAGAATTAGGCTTAATTGAAACTATTTCTGAAGGAGTATTCAATAGATACCTTTCTTAATTGAGGTGCCTATAGTGGAATATTTTAGGGGCTATAGTATTCCGTCTAAGGTAAAACTTCACGAAAAGAATACTTGTCAAAAATACATGGCATGACCAAAGCTAGCTAAAATTCACGTAATTTGAATACAAGAGCTGGAGGTAGTAAAAGTGTCACCTAAGAGTTAAAAGTTAAAACAAAAAGTAATGGTTTCTACTACTACAAACACGAAACGACGACGTAGGGTACTTGGATCTTCCATCTCCTTCCTTGCGTTTTCAACACTCCCCTCACTGCTCTTCTCTGCTCAGTAGCAATCAACAATGGGAAGTATACACAGCAGCAAGAGCAGCAGACCATTCACTTCACACCACAGTAACACCATAACCCCATGCACTCGCACTCACCAGATCGGCGCTCTAGCTCTCATCATCGTCACTTTCTTCCTCACCAGAATCTTCGATCAGTCACTAAATTCCTCTTCCTTCTCAATCCCTACTACTACTACTTCTGGTGAATACAGATCGAAGAACGACGTCGTGCGGTTCTCTGATTCTGGTGGGGCCCTCTTTTGGCCGGAGCGCGGATATGGGACCCATCTTTCGTTGAAGATTTATGTGTATGATGAGAATGAGATTAATGGGTTGAAACACTTGTTGTTTGGCCGTGATGACATGATTTCTCCTGATTCTTGTGTTAAAGGCCAATGGGGTACTCAGGTAATTTCCCTATTTTCCTAGTATTATGATGAGAAGGAGATTTTCTTAGTTTTTGTTAATATAAATATATATTAGCTTGGATATTTTTCTGCTTATCAGATTGGATTTGGGACATGTGTAAATTTTTGTAGTGGAAGTTATTCATTTTTAAGTTTAACTTCTCATATGGCGGCAAGATCATATCTTGAGCAGTTATACATCCAGGACCCATGACACAAATATACAAGTTCCATATAGATCAATTCTCAATACAATTTCTTTCAAATTCTTTTAAATTTCATGTTTGGATTCTTGAATGCCTGTTATGGTAGAATATTCATGTTGAATGCCCATTATGGTAGAATATTCATGTGGGAATTTCTCACATTTTCCACGTGTGATAAATGTTCCTCCTATTTTTCCAAGTAAAGCTCTTTGCATCGCTATGCCTATTATGCCGGATTGGCCTTTCATAAGTGGAGGCTTTCAGTGGGATCATTTACTATGGTCGGAGGAGAAATTACCAAACATCTGGCATTCCCTCACGCTTGGTGCCAATGATGTCTATCTGGTGTTTCCTCGCATAACGGACTACTTTCCCATCGGCTCTCTGCCATTTTGATTTTTCTTTTTTTTTGGATAATCAAGTTTTTCAGCATAATGTAGTGGAAGTTATTCATTCTAAGTTTATAACTTATTTGGCTGCCATTTTGATTTTCAAGAATTTTGGTAAGGTCTTATTGCATAACTGTTACTGCATATGTTAGGAGGATAGTGTGTTGAAGTTCAACTTAATTTTAGGTGTCATTTTAGTTTTCACGAACTTGGGTAAATTTGTATTCATAAACCAGAGTCAGTAGCAGCTCCACCCATTGATTTTTGCAACACCTAACATATTAGTGAGAAAATGGCGAATCACCAAGAAATTTATAGTTTTATTTAATCATGTATTCCCTATCTTAGATTGAAGATGCTTTAGAGTAGTTATTATCATGGGGGCATGGTTAAAAACTAATTATTACATTGTGGATGTGGTTATCGAAAGCTAGCAGCAAATCTAGGTAGCTTGAAATAACTTTCAGTGAAATCAGGTCAATGAAAACAGTAGTGCTTTGGGTACAATAGAATGATTGAGATGGGTTTTTCCTGCAGGGAGAACTGTACATAAGTTAGAACTTTGAGTGAAGAGCCTGTTTTTGCCCTCATATCTATGTTCAGTTATTACATTATCAAAAATATCAGAGTCCAATTGTTATAAAACAGTACTTTTTCCATACCTAACATTGATGGATTAATACTTAAAAGTCAAAGTGGTGTGAGGTTGTTAATTTGTAACTATCTCTTCTTCGAATTTTAAGTCTTTGTTGCACAGGAAGGGACATTAGGAAAGGAGAAACCGGAAAAGGATCTTAAGGGAACTATTGAAATTATGGAGATAATCGATTGAATGGGAAAAAACCCTTTGATTGAATTAATGAAGAAGAAGTTACAAGCTACAAAGTACTAGTATATATAGAGAACAGCTATGCAGTGGTCCTATAGGGCAGCTGGCACTTAAATATCTAATTATCTATAACCATCTAACTAACAGGCTAACTACCAAATCAGATAATTAATTAACTGACTAATTTAATCTAATCAACATCATTAACCAATTACAAGATTTCCCCCCAAGCTGGATGTACTGAAAAGATTCCAGACTCCAAGCTTGCTTAACAAAACTTAGTTGTGATCTTCCTAATGCTTTAGTAAGCAAGTCAGCTTGTTGATCTTTAATGTTGATGTAGAAGGTCTTGATCAGTCCTCTTTGTATCCTTTCTTGAATGAAATGGCAATCAATTTCAATGTGTTTGGTACGTTCATGAAACACTGGATTTGCAGCTATTTGCAAGGCTGCCTTGCTATCATAGTGAATGGAAGCAGGTTCAATCAACTGCACTCCTAACTTTTTAAACAAGCTTGTCACCCAAACAACTTTAGCTGTTAACACAGTTAAACTCCTGTATTCTGCCTCTCTGCCTCTGCTGAACTTCCAGTCACAGTGTTTTGTTTTTTTGACTTCCAACCAATTAAAGAATCACCAAACTTAAGCAAGAAACCTGTAAAAGACCTCCTTGTGCTTGGACAGGCTGCCCAATCTGTATCACAATACCCTGTCAAGTGAGGTTTGTGTTCTGAACTCATCGGCAATCCCTTTCCTGGTTCCATCTTGATATACTTAACCACTCTTAGAGCAGCATTCCAATGTGACATCTTTGGATTCTGCATAAACTGACTCAAAGATTGTACTGCATATGTGATATCTGGTCTAGTATTAGTAAGATAAAGTAGTTTTCCAACAAGTCTCTGGTATTTAGGAATGTCTTCATATGCAGGATCATTAGAATGATTGCCCTTGCCAACTTGATCATATTCCATACTGGTCAACTTCATGATGCATTCTAAGGGTGTCAAAATTGGTTTTGCGGTTCCTAGCCCCACTTCAGCTATCAACTCAAGAGCATTTTTTCTCTGGTTCTCACTGTCCTTATCAGATCTGAGAAATTCAATTCCCAAAAAATTCTTGAGTTCTCCCAAGTCTCTGATCTTGAAATGACTGTGTAAAACCTGCTTAGTCTCTGCTATCAATGCTGCATCATTTCCTATGATCAATAGATCATCAACATAAACCAATACCACAACCAAACCCAGTTCCTCTCCTCCTAGTAAACAAGGAGTAATCTAGATGACTCTGTGTATATCCTGAGGTGCAAAGTGCTTCTGTCAACTTAGCATTCCATTGTCTAGAAGTTTGTATAAGTCCATAAAGAGACTTAACAAGCTTGTAGACAAGATTGCTATGCTTCCCCTTACTACAAAACCCTTTAGGTAATTCCATGTAAACTTCTTCAAACAAATCACTTTGCAAGACGGCATTAAAGACATCCATTTGGTACATAGCCCAATGCTCAGCTGCAGCTAAGGCTATGATTGATCTGACAACAACAACAACAACAAACCCAGTATATTCCCACATAGTAGGGTTTGGGGAGGGTAAGATGTACGCAGTCCATACTACTACCTCCGAAGAAGTAGAAAGGTTGTTTCCGATAGACCCCCGGCTCAAGACTATGATTGATTTGACAATGATCATTTTCACTACTGGAAAAAAAGTTTCCTGGTAGTCAATCCCTTCACTTTGATTATATCCGTTTGCTACTAACCTGGCGTTGAACCTCTCAATATGACCATCAGATCTATACTTGATCTTGAAAACCCACTTGCAGCCAATTGCTGTCTTCCCTGGTGGTACTGCAACCAATTTCAATGTCTCATTTTCTTCTGAGGCTTGAATATTTTGTTGCATAGCTTTTATCCATCTCTTATCCTTGACTGCTTCTTCATAATTTCGAGGCTCAACTTCTGTGGAAAACTGAGACAAATAGGCTTTATATTTAGAAGATATCCCATGGTATGAAACATAATTGCTTTGAGAATAGGGATGAGACTTTCACAGTGGAGCAACATAATCCTTCATCCAAATGGGAGTATGAGAAGTCCTAGTAGAATGTATGTAGCTTCTTGATTGACCAGCAGGTACAATATTGACCACATTTTCTTCAGGAATTACAGGCTGCAAATCTACATTACCAACATTTCCTTCAGCGAGAGCATTATCTTCAGGAATTGCAGGTTGCAAGTCCACAATATCACCATCTTCTTCTATAGGATCATGATTAATATGCAACTCATTTCCTTTTACCATTGTATGGACATCATTATTCACAAATACTGGACTTGATGCCTGAATCTCTTCAGAATGTGTTGCAGTATCTTCAATGGAAGATGAATTACCAGGAGGATTAGGTGAAAATAATTGTACATGGGCATAGTCACTGCTCTTGCTGTGAAATGGAAATACATGCTCCTGGGATACAACATCTCTGTTAACTATCAACTTTCTTTGATGTAAACTGTATAGAATGTAACCTTTCTGAGTAGTTGAGTATCCCATCAATACACATGCTTCAGCTCTAGGAGAGAACTTATCAGTTTTCATCACACCAGTTGCATAGCATAAACAACCTACAGTTCTCAGGTGATCTAGGCTTACCTTATGTCCATGAACCACTTCATAAGGTGTTTGTCCCTTTAAAACTGCAGTAATAATCTGCTTATCAAGTAGACAACAGCTAATACATACTCACCCCAGAATCTAATAGGGATGTTCCCTTGAAATTTCAAAGCTCTAGCCACTTCAAGTATGTATCTGTGTTTTCTTTCAACCACTCCATTTTGTTGTCTAGTGTATGGGCAGCTACTCTCATGGATGATACCAAAGACTTGAATAATGTATCACATTCATTGTTAAAGAACTCTGTTCCATTATCAGATCTCATCCTCTCAACATGTTTATTGAATTGAGTTTGAACTAACATAAAGAATGATTTCAGCACAGAAAAAACTTCATTATTCATTTTCAACAAGTACAACCAAGTCATCCTTGAATGGTCAAAAAGAATCTACATCTATTATGTGTGGGACTCTTATATGGTCCCTAGATATCCAAGTGAATCAAGTCAAAACTAGCTTCAGTTTTAGACATACTCAATTGAAAAGGTAACCTAGTTTGTTTTTGTGAGAATGAATGGAGAAAATATTATTGAAAAATTGTGTTAACATAATTACATCGAGACCCTATTTATAGACACTATAGTACAATCCTTTTCCAAGTAGAATTTGGTATATACTATTCATATTTCTAATCATATTCTAACACTCCCCCTCAAGCTGGTGCATACAAATCATATGTACCTAGCTTGTTACAAATGTAATTAATACGAGTACCGGTGAGGGACTTGGTGAAGATATCTGCAAGTTGATCACTTGACTTCACAAATTTTGTAACAATATCTCCTGAGAGTATCTTTTCTCTGACAAAGTGACAATCAATCTCTCTGTGTTTAGTCCTCTCATGAAACACTGGATTTGATGCGATATGAAGAGCTGCTTAACTATCACACACAAGTTCCATCTTACCCGTTTCTTCAAATTTTAATTCTCTCAGCAACTGTTTGATCCAAACTAGCTCACAAGTTGCTACAACCATTGCTCGATATTCTGCTTCTGCACTAGATCGAGCAACCACACTCTATTTCTTACTCTTCCAAGACATCAAATTACCTCATACTAAAACACAATATTCGGAGGTAGAACGTCTATCAGAGGGTGAGCCTGCCCAATCAGCATCTGTGTATCCAATGATATGCTCGTGACCCCGATCCTCAAAGAGTAGTCTTTTACCTGGAGCTGACTTTATATATTGCAGAATACGAACAACTGCATCCCAATGACTATCACAGGGGGAAGTCATAAACTGACTTACAACACTCACAGAAAAGGATAGGAAAGGATATGTCAGGTCTAGTCACGGTGAGATAATTCAACTTTCCGACCAACCACCTATACCTTTCAGGATCACTGAGTGTCTCCCCCTGTCTTGGTAGAAGTTTGACATTTGGATCCATGGGAGTGTCCTGAGCAATCGACATATAAGGCTACTAGACTCCCCCTAAGCAACAAAACCAGGTGGTTGCTCCGTAGACTTCTTCCTCAAGATAGCATTCTTAATATCCAACTGATAAAGAGGCCAATGAAGAACGGCAACAATGGATAAGAAAAGACAAACAGATGCTATTTTAGCCACGGGAGAAAAAGTGTCACCATAATCAAGCCCAAATATTTGCGTGTATCCTTTGGCAACAAGGCGAGCCTTAAGCCGATCAACTTGACCGTCTGGACTAACTTTGACTGCATAAACCCAACGGCAACCAACCGTAGATTTACCTGCAGGAAGGGAAACATGTTCCCAAGTACCACTCGCATGTAAAGCAGACATCTCATCTATCATAGCCTGGTTCCATCCCGAATGAGAAAGTGCTTCACCTATAGTCTTAGGGATGGAAATAGATGACAAAGATGATACAAAAGCATAATGGGGCGATGATAAACGATGATAACTCAAGAAAGTATAGTGTGGGTTAGCATTACGAGTGGAACACATACCTTTTTGAAGTGCAACTGATTGGCTAGGAGAAGGCAAGTCCACAGTAGTAGCAGCGTCCGACGCATGACATGAATCATTTGGGACTACTTGGTGGACGCGGACGACGATGATAAGTCATAAGTGGTGGCACTATAGTAGGAGACATAGAAGTAACTGTTGATTCCTTAAAGGTTGGTTCTGGTATGTCTGGAGATATGGGTAAGACCAAGAATGGTGTGGGTAAGACTGGAGATACGGGTAAAATCTCAGATATATCAAGATGATCAGAAGATATATAGTAAGGTCGAGATTCAAAAAAGGTGACATCGGCAGACATAAAGTAGCGACGAAGATCTGGTGAATAACAACGATACCCTTTTTGAACTCAAGAGTAACCAAGGAAGACACACTTGAGAGCACAAGGGGCTAATTTATCCTTTTCAAGGGCTAAGTTATGAACAAAACATATGCTCCCAAAGACACGAGGGGGGATAGAGTAGAGATGTGACTGTGGAAACAATATAGAATGGGGAACCTGATTCTGAATGGAAGATGATGGCATTCTATTAATTAGATAACAGGATGTGAGGACTGCATCGCCCCAAAATTGCAGCGGAACATGAGATTCAATGAGAAGAGTGCGAGCAGTCTCAAGAAGATGCCTATTTTTTCTTTCTGCTATACCATTCTGTTGAGGGGTGTATGGACAAGATGTCTGGTGAACAATTCCTTGATGAGTCATAAACTCCTGAAACTGAGAGGATAAGTATTCTAAGGCATTATCACTACGAAAAGTACGAATAGAAACACCAAATTGAGTTTGTATTTCAGCACAAAATCTTTTGAATATAGAAAAATCTCAGAACGATCTTTCATTAAGAAAACCCAAGTACATCTTGAAAAATCATCAATGAAACTAACAAAATAAAGAAAACCTAAAGGTGAACTGACTCTACTAGGACCCTAAACATCAGAATGTACTAATGAGAAAATAGACTCTGAACGATTCTCAATACTACGTGGCAAAGTAGCACGGGTGTGTTTCCCAAGTTGACATGACTCACAATCTAATGTGGATAAACTAGACAAACTAGGCACCATCTTTTGTAGCTTGGATAGACTCGGATGTCCTAAACGTTTATGAATTAGGTCTGGAGGATCTGTAACGGAGGATATTGTGAAGGAATTTGAAGAGGTGAGATGGTAAAGGCCTTGTGATTCATTTCCTGCGCCAATCGTCTGTCCCGTACTGCGGTCCTGTATTAGAAAAGGGTCATTAAAAAAAGTTATGCTACAATTAAGGGCACGTGTCAAACGACTAACAGTTGCAAGATTAAAAGACAACCAGGGACATAAAGAACAGAGTCTAGGGTGACAGAAGATAGGGGTTTGGCTTGTCCAATTCCTTTTGGTTTTGTTCGGATCCCATTGGCTAAAGTAATAGCAGGAAGAGATTGTGAATAAACAATATCAGACAAAAGTGATTTGTTACTAGAAATATGATCAGAAGCACCTGAGTCCACAACCCATGATCCAAGAGTATTAGACTGTGAAACGCAAGCAAAAGGATTACCAGCAATAGAAGCGTCAGGCTGGGCAACTGAGGCTACTTGTGGAGATGTCTGCTTACTTGCTCTATACCGAAGGAACTCATCATATTCTATTTGGGCAATATGAGCATTATTGGATGGTCGATTAGGCTGTGGAGATGTCTGCTTACTTCCTCGATTCCGAAGGAACTTATTATATTCCTTTAAAGCAGCAGGATCATAACTGGGTGGTGGACCATGCAAACTATGACATATATCCTGAGTGTGTCCAACTTTATGACAATAACTACACTTCGATCGAGATTTTCCAGAACGACCTCCTCCTCGCCGATTTTCCATTGGCTGATATGTTTGTTTTTCCATGGTTTGAGATGCAAGAATAGAAGAGTCGACAGTTGGTGATGAAACTACTTTGTGACTGGAAGGCGCGGCAAGACGAAGCAGACGAGAGAATAACTCATCAATTGTAGGAACCATAGGACTAGCTAAAATCTGATCACGTACAACATCATGGTCAGTAGAAAGTCCAGCAAGTGTAAGAACTAAAAACATCTGTCTGTGCTCTTGTTGTTTTTCTACATCCGCAGTGACGGGAATCAATGTATCAAATTCTTCCATGACTGCTTGTACTTGTCCCAAGTAAGTAGACATATCGGATTCCTGTTTCTTCAAGTTGGTCATTCGAGCTATCACATCATAAAAATGAGATATGTCATTAGTGTATAAAGCACGAGCCTTTTCCCAAACTAAATAGCACGTCTGAAATGGACGAAACAAAGGCATCAACTTGGAATCAATAGATCACCATAAGAGACTACATAATTGAGCGTCAACTTTCTCCCATTGCTCTTTAGCTTTCGCATTTTCTGCGCTAGACTTTCCCTTTTCATCTACCACACTAGCCTTGTTTGTTAAATGATCTTGGACACCTTGACCTTTGCATCACAACTCAACTGAGGAAGCCCAGGCTAAATTATTTGAACTTTCCATTAATGGTTCGGAAGTGATCATAGGACTTGAACTTCCGATACCGGTAGTTTTGGGGCCAAAAACATCATACCCAAAACACATCTTGGAAATTTTAACTTGAAAATACCAAGAAACAGAATCTGGAAGCCTGGAAATTTGAACTTTCAGTTTTTTTTTTAAAGTCGCCGGAACCCTAATTCCGTCGGCCGGAATCTTCAAAAGTCACCGGAATCTGAAAAACAAATAAGTGGCCGGATCGGAATAGAACGGCGACCCCAACAAAAAAGGAACCACTCAAAAAATTCAACCGGAGAAGTATCTTGCCGGATTTCTGGCTGGCGTGTGGGGCGCCTGGAGGGTTGTTTTCCGGTGGGTTGGGTTGTGTTTGTGTCGCCTGAGCTTTCCGAACCTCTTGGTGGTATTGTATTTTTCACACAACCCACAAAATAAAAGATGACACAAATCAGTCACCGGAATTGACAACGGTGACTGAGTTTTCTTTTCTGAAGTTTCTCACCAGCTCTCTGATACCATGTGAGAATTAATGGCGAAAATATTATTGAAAAACTGTGTTAACATAATTACATCGAGACCCTATTTATAGACACTATAGTACAATCCTTTTCCAAGTAGGATTTGGTATATACTATTCATATTTCTAATCATATTCCAACAGTTTTGCTAGTGGACATACTGGACATTTATTACATATTGTAATATCACTATCATTCTTCAAGAGAGACAGTTGTCTAAGCACCTTGACTGAAGGGTGTCCCAACCTGTTATGCCACAACAATTTGCTTAACTCCGAGTGTTGTATCATGAACATCTTCTCAGTCCTGCCTTTATCAAAAGGAATCTGATTAAGGTAATAGTACAATCCATCTACCTCTTTACCAATCCCCCTCACCTTCCCAGTAGAGAGATCCTGAAATACAAAAAACTCAGGGAAGAAGTTAACAGAACACTTCAGCTGTCTTTGTTAACTGTGAAACTGAAAGCAAGTCATACTTGAAATTAGGAACAATTAACACATCTTGTAACAAGCCACCATCTATTGTTTTACAACTCCCAGAGTATGTTACTGCAATCATTTCACCAGTAGGTAATTGCACTTGCCTTCCTACACAACTCTCTTTACTAGACACAGAATTCGATCTATTAATTTTAGGAGTAATGTGGCATATGAGTCAACTATCCAACTCTTTGCTTTATCTGTTCCTCTGTTTGATACAGAAAAAGCACTAAGAGACAGATGTACCTGCCATGTTTGCTACATTGTTCCCAACTGCTGAACTTGATCCTTCATCACCATCCATCATTTTCACAATGTTCTGATATTGACCAGGAGTAAAATTAGGCTGAGTTGCAATTGCTGGGAGCACCTGATTCTTCCCTTTGTCCATTGGTGCAAAAGCATCAGCTGTATAATGATTTATATTCCTGTTGCAGTTTGCAAATTCATCATCTGAGTGTATTCCATTCCTGTTACCATAAACATTGTTAGCCACATCTGAGTGCATTGCATTCCTGTTTCCATAAGCATTGTTAGCCATATCTGAGTGCATTGCATTCCTGTTTTCCATAAGCATCGTTAGCTACAGTTTGCTGTCTCTTATGTTGCATCTGGTTATTCTGCATTTGATTAAAAGCTGGTCCTGATTTCTTCTTAAACTTCCAGGATAACCAATCAATCTGAAACACTCATCCATTACATGTCCTTGGAGCTTACAGTAATCACAGATTTGGTCCCAGTTTTTCTTCTTAAACTAAAACATTTTCTGAAAACTTCCCTTTCCTGCATATAAAGTAGTCCCAGTCGAATCTAAAATATCCCCTCCAGTGTGTGAATCTGCTGTCATACACTGACCTTCATCCGCCATTATCATGGCATATGCCTTCCCCCCACTAGGTCATGGATACATCATTAGAATTTGAATGTGTGCCTGTGCATACACCTCACTCAACCCCATCTAAAAGGAAAATAGCCTCAGACATGCTAAATGATCCACATAGGTTCTAGATTTATCACAATTACATGAAGGAGGAGAAACAAGTGCACTGAATTCATCCCTGAGTAAATGCAATTTAGAGAAATATGCAGAAACACTCAAATTACCTGATGAATAGTGCAAATCTCTATGCAATTGATAACTTCTAGATCCATCAACCTTGTCGAACCTCTCCTTCTGATTGGCCCACACTGCAGCTGCATCCGTTGCATAAACTATACCACTTAGTAGCTCCTTCAATACATATTCATGATCCATGCAAGCACAAATGCATTGCATTTTCCCACTGTTCTCCCAGTTCTCCTTGATAATCACTTCTCCTGCATGTCCCTAGCACAAACCGCAGCTTACTCTTAGTTTGAAGATTAATCAACATGGATCTACTCCATAGAGAATAGTTTTCCATCCCTGTAAGATGCACGGTGATGAGAACATTGCCCGGATTATCCGAAGGATGTAGATACAGTGGATGATTGCGCCTTTGATCAATTCCTTCAAGAGTTTCAGCTGCAACTGTCTCTGTTTCCGTGGCGGTGCCTGGTGCACTCACCAATTCTTCAAATTTCTCAGAAGATTATCAGCAATTTGCGGAATGCGTTGTTAAATTTTTTGTTGAATCGTCCTTCGATTCACAGCTCTGATACCATATTGAAATTATGGAGATAATCGATTGAATGGGAAAAATCCTATGATTGAATTAATGTAACTTCTGAATTAATGAAAAAGAAGTTACAAGCTAAGAGTACTAGTATACTATGTTGCTGGGACTCTTAAAAAATGTCGATGGGTGTGTGTCGGATATTCCCAAAATAGTGTCTTTTTGAAGGATCCGACACGGGTGCGGCAACATTTTTGGAGAGTCTGAGCAACCTTGCTAGTATATAGAGAGAACAGCTATGCAGTGGTCCTATTTGACAACTGGCACTAAAACCAATCCTTGCCTTCTTGCACTGTCATTTCACACATCGAATGTGGCCACTCTTCTTCAATATTAAAACCAATCCTTGCCTTCTTGAAGAGTTAGTTGGTACAGTAAAAAAACCTCACCGAGGCAACTATCAGTATTTGGCATTCCATCCCAGCAGCTATTTGGTGAACTCTTTGGAGGAAAGAAGCCATACAGTTTTTGAAGACAAATTTGAAAATTTCATTAGCCCTAAGCATAGATGTATAATTTCGCCACACTTTTGGTGCAAGTAGGCATTGTAAATGATGTCGAAGCCATTCTTCATTTCCTCAGCACTTTACAGTATATCTGACTGTAAATCCTCTTCTTAGCCTCCAAACCAGCACTTTCTTACTAAATGGAAACCCGGTGCACTAAGCATCCTACATTCACGCGGGGTCGGGGAATAAGCCGCACCCCTAAGGGTGTGTGATGTAGGCAGCCTAACCAAATGCAAGCATGGTGACCGACTCCACATCTCGAACCCGTGACCTATAGGTTACACAGAGACAACTTACTGTTGCTCCAAGGCTCACATTCACCAACACTTTCGTATTGATGGGGTAAATTGTTCTTTACAGTTTACACATCAAAAGAAGTTATCTATCTTTATTTGGAAATCAATAAAGTGGTTTTGATATTTTCTTCCCTTTTTTCCCTTCATTTCCTTAACTTCCAAAGTTCCAGTTACAAAGATGACTCATTGTGTCAATAAATTTCTCTGTCCATGCAAGGTATCACTGAGAATTCACTCTCCATTTTTACTTTGAACTATGGACAAAATCTAAGTATTTCATTTTGGCTCCTTTTTTCTTGAGGGCAACATAAGTAAAAACCTGCAAGAATTACATTGTTACCTCCCCAATAATAACATGAAATTTTCGTTATTAGACTTCTTTATATAGTTTTTAGTTTAACTCTCTAATGCTTCTCTATCTTGTTTTTCTGATGTGCCTGTAGGTTAAGATACATAGGATGCTTTTGCAGTCAAGGTTCAGGACCAGAAAGAAAGAAGAGGCCGATCTTTTCTTTGTGCCTGCTTATCCTAAATGTGTTCGGGTGATGGGCGGCCTGAATGACAAAGAGATTAATCAGACCTATGTGAAGGTAGTAAATATTAGGAACCTTAAAATTACATTGTGCTGTCAAAACTCTTTCGAAGTTCTATTTATTGCTACAGTTGAATAATAGTGATATTTTTCTTTTCTTTAGAGCTTCAACTGAAATGTCACTGTATCCATTTCCTCTCATATACGTTTTCCTTTATGTATGATCTTCTCTCTATCAAAACCCTTTGCTTGCAGGTGTTAAGTCAAATGCCATATTTCAGGTTATCTGGTGGCCGCAACCACATATTTGTCTTCCCAAGGTATAAGTATCATATGGAGATCTTTAAATTCATGGATAAGGGATAGGAATCCAATTATGAGATGCTTCACAGATTAAATAGATGACTCAATGACGTATGGAATTTGTAAAAGCTGGTATATGAATACGACAGGTATAGCTAGGTTCTGCATGGGCTTGGATGTAGATATAAATTCATGACCTCAAAGTTGCAATCTGATAAAAATATCGCCTAATGGTAGTTGTGCTGCATTTATCAAAACTGCCAGTTGAATAAGGCAGGAACAGGCACGTTATGAACTGGGACATAGATGTGAAGCCACAACTTCAATGATGCAGTCAGATAAAATATTGATCACGCATTTTCACCTGTGCTAAATGCTGTTGCAAAATAGACATGCAGCTAAATTTCTCTTAGTTGCATTTTCAATTGAAAAAAAGTCACTTTTTCTTACGTGTGTTACTTTTGCTGAACTGCAGTGGTGCTGGAGCTCATTTATTTAAATCTTGGGCGACATACTTGAATCGATCTATAATTCTTACTCCTGAGGTAAGGGTTTACAAGCTGTCAGTCTATAATCCTTGCCCTTCATGTGCAGTCATAGAAAATGTTTCATGGGTTGCTGTACTGTCATTCACTATGCAGTGATCTACTTTTTTTTTTCTTCTCTCTCATGGAACCTCAAGTCGCTCACACTGTCTGTATGTTGTTTCCATGGTAAGTTTATTGTGACAATTCTATGTATCATGCACGGAGAAAGATAATAAATTATAATCTTTCTGTCCAGAAACATAAGACTATTAGCGGTTTCCTACCAATTGTAATGAGTTTATTCATGTTATTTTTTATGTTTGTTGTCTTAACACACTTGTACCTAGTCATGCCTGTTATCTTCAATAAGTTAATTCTTATTCAGTCTTCCATGTTGAGGAATATCATTGCATGTAATGCAGGGGGATCGAACAGATAAAAGAGACACTAGTGCCTTTAATACATGGAAAGATATTATCATACCTGGAAACATTGATGATGGGATGACTACTCATGGCTCTAGGATAGTTGAGCCTTTGCCTTTGTCAGAGAGGAAACACTTAGCAAACTATTTAGGGAGAGCACAAGGAAAGGTGGGCCGCCTTCGGTTGATAGACCTCTCGAAGCAATTCCCAGATAAGGTAAGCTTCTCCTTGTCTCCATTGCTTTCCCTCTTTCCCATCTTGGTCGAGAATAATGACTTCACTGACAAAAAGGCTTTGTTCAATTGATTAGGAATATCCAGATATTTTTGAGTGTATATTACAGTAATCCCTGTTTGCACTATTGATTTTTTTGCACATATCTAAGTTTGATACTTCAATTCATACCCATGTTTTTTTTTCTTGGGAAGCACTTTTCTTGTGATTGTTTGACTCAAAAGCCTAGTATAGGAATCATCATTTTACTCTGTGTGCAGTCCTCTTTTAGTTCCTTCCAGTTTTGGTCCCCGCTAAAAAAACATCTCAATACTATATCTTTCAGTTGAAATGGGTTGTAGAATTAATGTATGGTGAAGATCTCAAAAGCAATTTTCTCCAATGGAAAAATTCCCTCTCCCTCCCAAAAGATATAACAGTTCAAAGAGATCCGAATCCTCCTATGTTTCTCAAATCTGTTTCGAATTCTATCTTCCACTGCTACTTCCTTGCTGCCGATGGGAGGCTAGTGATAATGACCTTTGTCCTATTTGTTGATAACATAAGAAGTATCTAAGCTGTCAAGCAGTATTCCATCGATTCTTTACCAGGTACATGGATTTCTCAGTTTATCTACTTGAGTGAGAATCCTTTAGTTTTCCAAAACCGCTAATTGTATTTGCTTCCAATTGAGTCCCATATAGTCTTTTTGTCCAAAAGATGGTCTTTTTGATTCTATCAACAGTTGGAATGTCCAGAATTGAAATTCAGTGGTCCTAACAAGCTAGGAAGGAAGGAATATTTTGAGCATCTCCGCAATGCTAAGTTCTGCCTAGCTCCACGTGGTGAATCATCATGGACGCTTCGCTTTTATGAGTCCTTCTTTGTGGTTAGTCTCTCATATCTTGTGTGCATGACTAAAGTTTGTCAAATTCCACTTTCCTAAGCTTCTTTATGCCATTGTTGTGTTAAACAGGAGTGCGTTCCAGTAATCTTATCGGATCAAGTAGAATTACCATTTCAGAATGTGATCGACTACACCCTGATATCAATCAAATGGCCATCCACTCATATAGGAACTGAACTATTGGACTACCTAGAATCAATACCTGGTCAGCACGCCGCCTTTTATTGCCTAGCATCTTGTGTTAAAATTAGTAGCCAATGGATTTATGATGCAACTTTCTTTCATTCTCAGATAAAGACATCGAAGAAATGATAGCTTGGGGTCGAAAGATCAGGTGCTTGTTCGCTTATACTCCCGGGTCTGATTCCTGCACTGCATTTAATGCACTTATGTGGGAACTTCAGAGAAAAGTTAGGCAATTCCACCAATCATCAGAAACTTTCTGGCTCCATAATAGAACTATAGTCGACAGGAATTTGGTGGAATTCAGCAAGTGGAAACCACCCTTGCATTTGCCTTGAATATGTTTTATACAACTTGTAGATCAATTGTGCTTTTGTTATAGTTGCACTTGTAATTGATCCAGAGCTATAAAGAAAATCTCACTAATTATTCTTAATTCTTTTTTCACGCTGATAAAGAAGTTTGCACTTTCTTTTATTTTTTCTTTTATCATTATTATTATTATTATTATTATTATTATTATTATTATTATTATTATTATTATTATTATTACTCCTAGTATTATTATTATTATTATTATTATTTTATTTTTTTGTTTTTTGTTCTTCAAAATTGTATGATGTATTAGGTAATCACAGGGATTGTGGGTTCCTTGGACTATTCTGAAGACTGAAGTTAAGCTGCCCTGCTCAGTATTACCCTGGCTTTAACTGTATTTTCAGATTCATTTGTGGTGTGAATTTAGTTAAACTATTTTTGAAACAAGTTATTCTTGTAAATATATTTATCTGTTCATGCTTTTGGCAACTGCAAGATATTGGATCATCGTTTCTGTCGTCAGTTGTGTTGAAGGAACGAGTTATATCTCATTTCTAATGCTTCTTATTTTTGAATTTCATACATATAATTTATTCGATTCGGTATATTTTCTGTTACTTTCATAACTACAGTTTTATTAAAACACGAGCCCATTTGGGATTGCGGTTAGAAAACTATTTATTTGAGAAACATTTTTACAAAATAGCTTTTCAGAAAAGTGTTTTTTTGTTTTTAAATAATTTGCGTATGGTAAATTCATTTGAAAAATATTTTTGATAAATAAATTTTGTTTGGATACATTTTTTCAAGAAATGCTTTTGAGAGACAAATGATCAAAAAGGACATGTGTCACTAAACTTTTACTATTAAAATTATTTTATTGAGAAAAATTATTTTAAATATCTATTATAATATTTTTAATAATTTATTTAAAATTAAATATTCAAAATTTTTTTACAAGTCTCTTCAAAATATGATTTGATCTTGCAACATGATTCATTTTTCATTTATTATAACTAGTATACGTGCCCCCACGATGCGCGATAAATATTAAAGGAGACAAATCATTTACAATCTTAATTTGACTTGTTGGAGTATATTAGATCATATTATGTTAATAAAATTTGCACAATTATCTAATTTTTCAATCTTGTACTCAAGAACAAATTTTTTATTAAATTGAATAAAAAAAAAATCAATTAATTGTCTAATAATATTTCTTCTTATTTTTCTTTATTGCATTATATCATCTATTTTTTCATTAATTTACTACCTTTACTTTATTATTCAATTATATACAAATTATTTAATTAACTAAAACTTTAAAAATTAATTCAAATATAAATATCCTCACTTTATTACTATCTACCTTTTTGTGTACATCTTTTTCTACTCTAATATTTTAGTTAGTTTTTATTCATTTATTATTCTACATTGTATATAATAAAATAATATCAATCCAAAACAACAACAACAACAAAAATAAAAGCAACAACAGCAACAACAACAACAACAACAGCAACAACAAGTCAACAACAGCAACAACAATAATAGGCAATGTATTTATAAATTGTGAATGTGTATTTGTACGTGAAAAATAATTTAATAAATATTAATAAAACTATGTAAAATGTCGTATTTGAATTAATAAATTTATAAAAATTATACTAAAAATAATAAAATACTTTGTACATTTTTTAAATCATAAAAGTAGCTTGTTGAAAATTATTTAATACCAAAATAATACGTAAAAATATTAATATAACTTCAACGTACAGTATATTGTTACTTCGTATATTATTCAATTATATATGAATTATTTAACTAACTAAAGCTTTCAAAATTAATTCAAATATAAATATCCTGACTTTATTACTATCTCTCTTTTTGTGTACATCTTATTCTACTCTAATATTTTAGTTAGTTTTTATTCATTTACTATTCTACATTGTATATAATAAAATTATATCAAATTCAAAACTAATTTGTTATTATTATTTTATCTAAGCTATTAACAACGAATTACTTTAATAATTTTTCATAAATACTTTTCAAGATATTGTCCTCCTTATACATTATTTCCTACTATGATATTTTAATTTATTTTTTCTCATTTAATATTTTATCTATAATTCAAATGATCTCCTAATATTATAAATTGAATTTGAATTAGTTTAAATATATAACTCTTTGATTATATTCTTATAAAACCTATTGGTATTAGTAGCATTTTTTTTAGTTACGATGTGAAATTGGAATTAAAGTGCACCAGACACCGTATATAGCGATAATTTTAGTGCACCAGACTGTCTTTTTTTAAAATATTCTTTTAGGGTAGGGAGAGGGGTGAGGGGCGGGGGTGGGGAGTTTACGGTGTGAAATTGAAATTAAAGTTTAGCTACTTGAACTTTCAAAATTAAGACATTTTTTATCTTTTCCTTAAAATCAATAAATAAATTTGTCTATGAAGTTCATGTTTCTCTTTAATGTGTAGTTATAAAAATGGAACTTCTTTAATGAGAACCAATTTGTGATTATACATGGTTGAATACCAACTAAGATTTTTTTTTTTCTATCCAAACATGTGTTTAAACTAAATAGATGGTTCCTTTTGTGATTTTCTCTATTATTTTCATAATTAATATATTTAGTTTAAATATTTATCTATTAAATTAAATATATTTGATTTTTATGTGAATGTTTACCTTGTCGCTTGACTTAATATATTTTCTATTCAATATTTTTTCTTATCGTTGCTGAAATTTAATTTTGAATTTTCGTGATTCAGCATTTTTTTAAAAGAATATTGAAATAATATTATTAGTTACGCTATCTAAAATAAAAACGATAATATTATTAGTTGAATATTAATATTATAATAATATCATGCCCATATTTACAAATGACTTTCAACTAAAAGTCAAAAATACTTATTTCAATTCATTTTATAACTTCACCTATGGGTTTAATTTTTTTAATCTTTTAATAAAAAAAAATATTTTTATTAAATGAGAACAGGACAATTTTAAAATTTAACTTTTAAAGATTTAGATATGTGTACATACACTAATAAAAGATAGTAGTCACAAAGCCAACTGACATATTCAATCCATCGCTAAATCATCATTCACCGACAAATAGAATTCGGGAAGAAAATCGAGAACAGTGGCATTGCATGTGAGCTTTACTGATGAATATCAATGTCGACAATTTCATAAAAAATACCACCCTCATTTCTTCATAGCTGTCACAAACGTCTCTCCATTCAAAGTTCACCAATTTTCAGTTATAGACCCACTGTCCCTAATCCAATAGATATATTATATTGTTTCCACCACTTCTCACCTTCGTCTACCGCTACCCATCGTCTTCAATGATCAGAACACAGTGACAGATTCATTTGGTTATTTGAATAGATTTCTTCAGCTTATTTCAATCTCATTGATGCTTATCAATTGAGATAGAAGAATAAAGTTACATTAAATTTGCAAGAAAATTAACAATTACCCTGATAAGAAAAAAATCATAAAGAATATGTACAAAAATGAAGTAGATAAAGTGAAATTAATGATACTTTAAAATACACTATAAGATGATATTACATATAGAAAATAATAAATGTAATGACCTTTTCAACATTATGAAAAGTATCAATTGAGAAGAGATGCTAATAAAATAATAATGACATTGTTCGAATGAAAAATTTCAAATGTGAAAGAAAAAAGCACACCATTAATTCATTGGGAAAATTGTGATTTTAGTCGTGCGAAAAATTTCTACTATGTTGTGCCTGGAATATAAACACAGAACATTATTAATTTTTTTAGAAAACCATGCTTAAATTGATAGGGAATTATATTCTTCAAATTTTAACTATTAGTATTAATTAGTTTTTGAAAAAGAAAATTCTACCATTTACCTCAGTTTTAGAAATCCTACTACAAATACAAAATTTAAAACATAATTGTTCCACCAAAACCCCATTTTACAAAGAAAAGAAAACTCATTCCTATTTGTTAATGACTCTAAATGAAATTTTTGTCTTCATATTATTAATCATCTTCTCCGTTATTGAATCTAGCTTTAGTACCGATCCAAATCACCTTCATCCATTTTCAAAGTCTTCCAAAATTAAAATGCAATTCACAATAATGATATGAATAATAGTCAGAATCATTCATTAATAAGCATCAAAATCTACTAATCTCAAATTTATCTACTAATTTTGTGTTCGAAGGATTTTGAATCTAATTGGGTTGTTGTTTGAAAAATATTTAAATAAGTCACATTTATAATAATTTTTTTTAAAGAAAATTTTACAATGTGTGCATCAATAAACAAATCTCATCATTTTAACAAATTTCCACCCAAAATGTATGAAAAATTCAAAATTTAGAATGTTTATCATAATGATCGTATCTTAATAATGTCATATTTTCTTTTAAGATACTGTCGTTTGACTTAATTGGAAAACAAACTTCTCAAATATATATATATATATATATATATATATCGTTATTCGAAAACTTCATTACCTGTAAACCTGACTAACATAAAGAAAATATTGAACTTATCTCTAATAGAAATTCAATCACCAATTAAAAATAGCAATAATTCTTTTTAGAAGTTAATATGATAATTTTCAGACTATGCCCATGAACATGAAGCAAAGTTTCTCTTAGAGAAATAACTATGCGGCAAGGCAAATACTCTTCCTCCTAATATAGGATCTCTGCGCAAATATAATAATATAAGCATTATTTTTTTAAAGTCAAAGACATAAGCATTATCTTTTCATAATGAACACTATATAATATCTTTTTTTAGTGGGCGTGGTGTCATACTGCAAATGTATTTAAGAATGTTGATGTGTCAATGGGACAATTTAGTTTAGAAAGAATTGAATGTCTCAAAATAATTTTTTTCTAAGTAAGAATTAACAAAGAACAAATTTTGTTATAATGGACAGTTTAGTGACCCAGATAATTATTTAACTTTACAGAAAAATATAAGAAGACATAAACAACACTAAACTCTCTCCACAATATTACGACACTAATTGAAGACTCTCAGCATAAAAATGCTCAAGTATTATTGCTAGCTATGATGCATGCGTTCACAAAACTTCTAATGATTGCATGAATTTAATCTCCCTGTAAAAAATAACACACCAGTATTAATATTAGGAAATAATAATACATCTAACATTTTAAAGTAGAAAATTCAAGATAATTCATCAAGACATAATACAAATTAGTACAATAATTTTGAAAAGTACAATAAAACATCATTTTCTTGAAAATTATATTTGTTTTGAGAAATAAATTTCAATGACTGCGTATCTGAGAACTTGTTTTTGATTGTTAATAATATTAGTATTCATACCCGCGCGATGCGCGGTGAACTAATCATAAAATTTTATTGATTGTATATATCAAATACATAAATCAACTTATTTTAGATTAGTTTTTGAACACAAATATTCACTTAAGTTTGATTAAAAAATGCCTTATTATAAATTTTTTTATTAATTTGATTTTCTTAGACTATTTTTTTTTATTTCATATAACTGCGATACTTTTGATAAGGTTATGGGATCTTTTTTTGAATATTGATTTTTTGAAATGCTTGAACAATTACAGTGATAGAAGAGGTGTAATCATCATTTAAATTATCCGATTATTGCGTAGCATGTTTTAAAATTAAGCATATTAAATTTTAAATCCACCCTTATAATTTTTTAGATGTTCTAATTTTCTTATGGGGTGTTTTGTTTTTCATATATGTGTGAGTGTGTTATGTAAATATATAACACATATCAAGCAACATATCTACTTATACAAATTGTTGTTGATTTGTTTTGTACGTATAACATGATTATGGATGAGATTGAATATACTTGACAAAAATTAATTTTAAAATTTTTATCACGAAAAAGCTTACGGATTGATCCTTCAATTTTTTTAAAGTTATCTAAGAATTCAATTTAAATGTTGTGGAATACAAAAAATGGACTATACTAAGCCAAAAAATAAAAGCATTCAACCACTGCTTATCAAGATCTTCCTTTCTCAGACTCAATAAAATTGTAGTAGATTATTTTTAATTTTTTACAAAAATAATGTCAAAATAGTAATAACAAATTTCGCAGTCATCAATTTTGATACCTCAGTATCCGATTGGATCACACTACTCTTAAAAAAATAAAAAAAAAAATATTGTATTAATAATTTTCATGTTGGTTGCCAAGGAGTCCAATTTGCTTGGCTCCCTCGATTGCATTTGGAGTTTGTAAGTTTGTGAGTACGTCAATTCTTAATTAAAAATAAAATAAAAGAATATTGTAGACATACCATTTGAATAAAAATCATAAAATAACTTGGGCACTAAAATATCAACGGTAGGTTGTATCATATTTAGTAAAATGAAGTTATTTTGTAAAATTCCAAAAATTTATAAGATAAAACGAAGAAAGATTTATAAATATTTGTTGTGTAGTTTTTACCCTCTTTCTTTTCATAGCTTCATGAATTTCTGCAGTGAAACTTTGAAATATTAACATTATACAATTATAAGTTCAACACAAATTCTAAAAATACTTCAATTTTTAATAGAGAAATATCAATAAAAACAACTATTGCTAAGTAAAATACAATATGAACATATTCCTATGAAAAAATAGTACCATTAAATACTTTATATGAGTAAATATAGATTGAGTATTTCATTTAATTTAAACAATAATAACTATACACTCTTAATTTTTGTCTAGACTTACAGTGTATTATCTTGAGTAGCATGACATTTGATTTTCTCAATCTGACAGCTTATCAATTGATATCCTCTTTGCTTATCTGAAAATTATTAGAAAATAAATATGCATTTATATTTAAGTGTCAAAACATGCTTCTCATATCGTGAAACTCAAAAGAATGCATATACTAACATTTTATACTGTTATACAATATGATAGATTACGAAATTTACGCTTTATTTCAAATAAACTTCAATTTAAAATCATATCAATTTATTAGGAGTTCGTTCAATTTTTGTATAAAAATACTAAAAAAATCAACATAGATCCCAAGAAAATAAGAATCTTATATCATATTAGTCTTTATCTGACAATTATTTAAATTTTTGTTTACCTATTAATTGCAATCATTCATTACAATATTTCGCATGACATTCTACATCTATGTCCAATAATGTTAAAGTAATACAAAACACTTAAATTGATTCATCATAACACACACACAAACAGATATTTTCAGTAGTAAGTACATAAAAGAAAATAGAGATGATAAACTCTAATAAACACTATTTTCAAATTAACATTTTCATATATTGAGGATCCCATCAAGACAAAGCTGCAAGCCTATAGAACAATATTACATGTACATTAAAACTGTAGGAAAAATAAAACCAACATGATAAATACTTAATATGTTTATATTTATTAATAATATAATCAACTACTATATACCCTTGCTCATTTAGACTACAAATTTTTGTGTAGACTAATCTTTTCTTATGAGAATAAAGATATAACTGCACTTCAAATAAGTAATCAACATTTATATTTATCAAAGAAAACAAAACAAAACAGTTAACAATCCAATCCAATTCAATAATATATTTACTTCACAGTCGTTTCAATTTTTGACAGGAGATTTAATTGTTCAAATAAAGAAAACTAAAACTTAGTCATAATGATCAACCTAAAGCAAAAAATGATATAATACTACCTAACTTAGCGTGGCTCAAGGCTTTCCTTTCCTGAATCAACCATGTTAAATCATCTTTTGAATGAAAATCTTTAGGTAATCACCAATAGTTTTTTACACCTAATTTGAAATCACTATTTTTGAAAATTAATTCACTGCATATTTAAAAGTTGGAGCAACTACATCTATGATAGCAATGCTAGTTATTCATTTATTTTTTCTGAAGATGAACGACACACAATATATGAAGCATAAATACTCACTGTTCGTGAAAATACTTAAAACGAAGAAGAAAATTAAATTGCTATACTTGAGAGCAGGGACAAATGATCTATGCACATTATAGAATAACATTTAGAAAAGGTATGTTGAAATTTGTAAACTCCTATAGTATAATTATCAAAAAATGAAAAAATTATAACCATATCTAAAATTAAAACTGCAGGTTTTATAATTAAAAAAAAATGAAAAAGTTGTAACCATCTCAAAACTTTAAATTTTAATATTTACTTTTAAAATTAATTAACTTTTCTAAACTTAAATTTTTAAAATAATTCTATATTTTTTTAAAAAGAAAGTAGTGCCATGACTCTGCCACTTGATGAAGAGATATTTTCCTCTCCTTTCAGCATATACAATTATAGACATAATATAAATTGATTCAAATTTAAAATTCAGAATAAGTTGCTTTATAGTTATTTCTTGAATGAGTTTTAAAACATAGTAAATTATATCTTAAAAAATTAAATCTACTTTTTTTATAGGTTACTAAACTATCAGTGAGAAGAGAAAATTGGGAAGCGCTACCACTTACCTAAATATATGTACAGTTTACATGTAGTTGATGTGCAAGTTAATTATTTTTTATTATTTATTTTTCTGAAAATGAGAATGTAATTTTTTTATTTTACATTATTTTGTTAGCTGAATTTTTGTGGTGTTGACCCGTGCCATTTTTGCCACTGTTATTATATATGAATAGATTTTTTTTCTGAAAATGAGAATGTGATTTTTTTTCTTTTACATTATTTTGTTAGCTGAATTTTTGTGGTGTTGACATGTGGCATTTTTGCCTCTGTTATTATATATAGAAGATAAACAGATAACAAAAGTGTAAGCAGTATGAAATATGAAAAGCAAAACAGTTTTTTAAGGGAGAATTTTTTTTTCAAAGGAGATATAAAAAGCCTAATACCTAGGAACATGTAGAAGTGGGAATCGGACGTGAGAAGTTAACTCCATGTTAGAAAAATTTTATTTTTAAAATTATTTATTTATTTATTAAGGATGAAACTAATAGGATTGAAATAAGAATGATGTCGAATTTCCTAGCTGTCACTTGGTAATATTAGAAAAGGAATTCCTCCTCTTCTTGTTTTAATAAACAACAACAACAACAACAAGCAGCAGCAACAACAACAGCAACAACAACAACAACAATAGCAGCAACAACAGCAGCAACAACAACAACAACAACAGCAGCAGCAGCAGCAGCAGCAGCAACAACAACAACAACAACAACAACAACAACAACAACAACAATAACAATAATAATAACAATAAAAAAAACTAACAAATTATATTAAATAATTTTTTATAACTTTATTCTAAATTTAGAATTATAACTTTTTATTTAAATAAATTTTAAAAACTATAACAACATAAATAGAAACACCGGGAGGCAACACATTTTTTAAAATATTATTTTATTTTCCTTTTTTATTTGTATAATTAACTATTTGAAGTTTGAGATCTTTTAAAAACCGAATTAAATAAGTCATCAATATGATTAAAAAAGATATAAAAACTTGAATTTTAAATTACTGCAAAAAGTTAAAATAACTTCAAAACCTTAAATTTTTAAAATTATAACCTAACTAAATGACAAATCAACTGGTGTTGAAACAATCTTATTAAAGAAATGTATTGATGACAATAATAATGTCGTTTGTTATTTTAATTTTCTCAACTTACATATTAATTTTTTTTAAAGTACTGATAATACAACAATAACTATAAGAAAGAAAATAATTTAAATTGATGTGTCTTATGCTTTTGTACTTTTATCTTCAAATTAATAATCAACTCTTTATTTTATAGGAAATTTACTTATTTTCTTAAGTTTTTATTTAATTATTATTTTTCTCAAAATAATTAAACATAAATTTAATTATTATTTTTACATCAAATATGATTTTATGTTTGGTTTAATTAGTTTACAAATCATTTTTTAAATCAAATTTTGCAATTGAATAATTAAGATATAAATTAAATTCAAATATGTTAATTTAAATTTATATTTAAGTTTAAGCATAGATATAAAAATATGATAAGTTCTAAATAATTTAAAAAAAAAGATGTTATAAGTCTCTTAAGTAATGATTGCACGATTTTCTTAAATTGTTAATTTCAATTTTTAATTTTTTTAAATAGAAAAGGTCTAACTATTTTTAATTTAAATTAAAAAATAATAACTAATTTTACCTAATCTAACTAATTTGTCCTAAAAAGTAATACATGGCATTATCCTATATTGCCACTTGGCAACAATCTATGCAACACTTTCTTGCTATTTATAATATCTAGATTAAAAATAAAGAGTTATAATAACAAAAATAAGAATGAAATAAAAAATTATGATGAAAATATGAAGTATAAAATTTTAAAATCAAACTTATATGCGTGGGTGTGCGTGGGTGTGCACGTGTGTGTAATAGAGATATTTTTGTCATAATTTTTTTTATTTCTACTTGTATTTTTTTTGAAAAATAAATTTTTTATATTTCTTTTAAGAAGCAATGCTTCTTTTTAACAGGAAATTAGATGGGATGGCTCCTGATGAAAATAAATTATTCATATATTTAATATATATAAAAAAAAATTTAAATAAAAAACATGAATAAATATATTCAATTCTCCTAGTATTTTTTAACAATTCTTGTAGGAAAAAGAATGCATGAGAAACAAGAAAAAGAAAGAAAGAAAGAAGATACAAGACAAGGAGTGAAGATTCATCAACTACAAATTTATCAAAGACTACACAAGAACAAGAAAGATAAAATCATGAACATTCTCATCAAGGTTTTTGAACTTTTCATCAAAATTTTATGGTATTTGTCATGTCAAAATATCATCAAGATTGCATGATAAATTATCATCTGAATTTCTCATCATGATATATTGAAAATATCTTGTAATTCTCATCAAAAGTCTAAGTAGAAATTTATCTATAAATAAGCATATGTTGTAGAGGGAGATATTTCAGTTACCATCTATTTAATATTCTTCTAGTTTTTTCTAAAGGAGAAAAAAAGAGTTGATCTTGGTCTCTTTCTCTAATCATTTTATCTTAGTAAAAATATTTCTTGTTTTCTTTTTAGTTTTTCTTACTTCATAATGAAGTAATCTCTTTTTGTTGGGATCGTTGATGAAGCTTGATATATATTTTTGTAATACTATCTCAATCTCAACACATCTGAACTTAAAGATTTTCACTTATATTTTAACTTGTGCTGGAGTAATAGTTTTCAATAATTCTTATCATTATTTTCATATATTTTATCTCTAAGTTACCTTTATATTAATTTTATAATTCTCACGGAGCAAAATTAATATATGATATCTAATGAGTGAAATTAATCTTTAATTTTTTATTATTTTAAATTTTTTGATCTTGTTTCTTTAAATTTTAATTCTCATGGAGGAATTAGTTCAAACAAGTATATTGTAAAGGGCCTTTATCTTATTTTTTTTCAGTCCTAATTCTCACGAAAGAATTGACTCAAATAATTTTATTGATTTAAGGATTAATCGAAAGAGATCTTTTATCCTTTATAGTACAACACATGCAAGGAAATATTGATTTGATAGTTACTAGAATTAAATCAATTAATTGACATAAATTTACAGAGTGTTAATTAATTATTTATTTTTAGAGATAAAATATAATTGTATTAGCAATAAGCAATTATTCTTTAAAAAAAAAATATTTGTAGATAGAGATTTTATTGTGAAAATATTATCAAGTGTATTCAATGATTTTCAACTCTTTTTTAATTATTAATCTTTCAACAAAGTGATTTATTTTAGTTTTAATTGACTTATCATTTCAACTCCGCCTTTCATCAATTTTGTTCTCGCAGTCAAGATATTATAAATTTATATCGTAGATCTTTCAATCTCCACGGGATGATATCTTAAATTATATTAAAATTTGATAGAGTACAAGCAAGAAAATCCTATATAGATTGGCCTCATCAAATTTTTAACGTTGTTATCGAAGATTGGCATAAATCTACTTCAAATTAAATATTTTATTGCTAATTTAATAATTTATTATCATAAGTGTTGTTGTTATTCTTAAATATTATTATTGCTGTTATTGTTGGTAATAATAGTTCTATTTTATTGTTGTTATTATAATTATTAGGGATAATACCCACGAAAATACCTGAACTTTAACCAAATTTCCAGTGGAGCATATTGAACTTTGCGGGAATTCTATTACCCCCTATACTTTTTTAAGTGAAATTAATCCTCCCCTCCCCCCTCCCCCAATTTTTTTCAAAGTGAAATTAATTTCTCCCAAAACGTTATACCCAGTTTTTACGGTGGAGAGTGTGGTACAGGCGCTGTTTCTTCTCCTTTTTATCAGTTTTCAACATTTTTCACCATTACAACCATATTAAAGATTCCACAATTTAAATTCCTCCTACAAATCAAATTCCAAATGATTCCATTGAGTCAATTTCAAATTCCAAAAGTTTTCAAATTCAATTATGAAGAAAGTTTCTTCATACTTGAATTTCAAATTTCAAGTTACATTTCCGCCAACCCAATGGAATCTTTCATTGAATTTCAAATTTCAAGTTTCAATTACGTCAACTCAATGGAATGAAATTTCAATTTCAATTTCAAGTTCAAGTTCAATTTCAAGTTCCAAGTTCCAAGTTTCAATTACGCCAAATTTCAATTTCAATTGAATGGAATCTTTCATTAATCTTCAAGAATGGAAACTGAAATGGAATCTTCAAGAATTCAATTTCAATTAACAATGGAGCAACCATTATTGAAGAAAAGAAAGAAAGAAGAAAGAAGAAAAAGAATGAAAAATAAATAAAAATATAAAACTTTAAATAATTATAAACTTAAGGGGTTGTTTGGCAAAAAAAAGAGTTTAAAATGTTTTTAGCACTGTTCACGCACTCAATGCGCGTGACTAACATGCAGTGTGCCAAGTGGCAGATATATGTCATTAAAATATGAAAAAAAAAGTCTGGGGGGTAATAGGACCCCCCGCAAAGTTCAGTATGCTCAACTGGTAATCCGGTCAAACTTCAGGTATTTCTGTGAGTATTGTCCCTAATTATTAAATAGAAATTGTTAGGCTTATACCAATGAATACTTGTTAACTTATAATTAATATTTTTATTTTTAAGTTAAAAAAATAAAAAGAAATTTTTTGTTAGTGACCTATTTAATTGATTGAATTTTATATTTCAGATTGTTTATGACCCACTCTTTCATGAAAGAGTTGGTCAATTATGATTCTGAAATAGAAAGATCTTTGCGACTTCACAGGAAAGAGAGAATAGTTTCTCAGGACATAATCCATGATCAAATAAAAATAAGAAGATGATGTCAATACATCGAAGATTTCACTATCAATTCATGTAGAAGACCAGTTTGATGAAGTGGCGTCAAAAGCAACACAGAGAATCCTAAGGAATTATGCTAGATCAGACTGCTTTAATTGTGAATCAAGTGTTAGAAAATCGCCAGTAACAGTCAACAACTTTGAAATTAGAGCAGGCATGATTCAAATAATTCAACAATCTTATATCTTTACTGGTGATCCAAGTGAAGATCCACATAATCATTTAATTGATTTTCTAAAATTTGTTGAAATGCTAAGTATAATGAAGTTTTTCCTGAAACAATAAAGTTGAGGTTGTATTTTTTATCTTTAAAAGGAGATGTCAAGACTTGATTACAAAATTTGTCTCAAGGTTTTATTATCGCATGGGATCAGGTGACTCAAAAAAATTTAAATAAATATTTTTCTCTTGCTAAAACAAAAAGATTGAAATAGGATATATCTAACTTTTTGCAGATTGATACTGAGTCAGTTTATCAAGTATGAAAGAAATTAAAAGCAATGCAAAAAAATGTCCACATCATGACATTTTCGAACACATACAGTTGTATATTTTCTATCATTATCTAAAATATTCATCGAGAAATGTGATTGATGCTGCTGTAGATGGCTCCATAATGAAAAAAATAAATGAAGAGACGTTACATTTGTTGAATAAAATTTAAAAAAATGCTATTCAATGGTTATCTGATCGTGTAATCATCAAAAAAATTGCTAATGTAAATTAAGTAGATGCTTTAAGTGCATTAATGTAATAAATTAATTCTTTGACATTAAAATTTAAATCTTTTTAGATAAATACACAATAATTAAATCAGTTAGAGCCTTGCGATATGTGTGGAGGAAGCTATCTAAATCATGAATATCAAGTGACCAATCAAAATAATGATCGGATACAAGCCGTATCCTTTTAAAAGTCTAATGACACAAAAACATTCAAGATTTCAATGGAGCAATTCAAACGGTACTGAAAACTCTCAAGCTTTTCAAAAGTAACATCTACAAAATTCACCTGACTTCTCAAATCAAAATCATGGACAATAAAGCTTCAAACCTTACCAGCAAACAATTTCATATCAGCAAAGCCTCAACATGCTTATTCAAACTTTGATGACCTTTAGTATAAGCACATTAAGGCTACTGGTGAAAAAATCAAAAATCATTATTGATTCCTTAAAAATTTAGAAACTCAAATAAACCAACTGGCAGCTCTTATATTAGAAAAGATTCAAAATTCCTTACTAAATAATACAAAAAAAATAATTCAAAAGAGCATCTTAAGGTCATTGCCTTACGATCTCTTAAGGAACTTGATGAACTTTATGCAGATCGACAAGAAAAACAACAATCACAACATGTAGACATGAATAAGAATGTTGAAGCACCCAATGACCCATCAAAACAAAAAAAAGTTAAGAAAAAGAAAGAAAAGAATATTAAAAAAATGATTCCTCTCTCTATGATAAATTTTTTCCACAAAAAATGAAAAAATAAAAGATTAATGATCAATTTGCAAAGTTTATAAATATTTTAAAATAAATTCACATTAACATTTTTTCGCTAATGTTTTATTACAAATGTCTTCATATGCAAAATTTTGAAATAAAATTTTGTCAAGAAAAAAAATTTAATTTTTTTTGTGACACTGCATATAGAGAAATGCAGCGCTATACTTTAAAACAAGCTATCACAAAAATTTGATGATTCAAGTTTTTTTACTATTTCATGCACTTTAGAAGGCATATATTTTGAAAATGCACTTTGTGATTCTAGAGCTTCAATAAATTTGATGTCTTTTTTTATTTTTAAAAAATTAATCTTGATGAAATTAAAGACACAAGTATCTTTCTTCAATTTGCAGATTAAAATACAAAGAAATCGAATGAACTAATTAAAAATATTCTTGTAAGAGTAAATAAATTTATCTTTTTATAGATTTTATTGTACTTAAGATGAAGGAATGTCCTGATGAATCAATAATTTTAAACAAATTAATTTTTGCTATTGGTAGAGCCATCACTGATGTCCATCAAGAACAACTAATTTCAAGAGTATATGAAGGAAGAGTACTTTCTGATATGTAAAAAATGCTAAATTTTTCAGGAGATGAGACATCATCTTCATGTTTTTCAGTTGATATAATTAGCAATCTGAAAGATAAATTCAAGGGTGATCAATTAGTTTCGGACTCAATGAAAAAATGTCTGACCACATCAAACACCATACAAGATGATGATCCGATCATGAAAAAAAGTAAAACTATTAGAAAGAGATTCTGAGAATGATGAGATGCAACCCAAAAAGTTTAATCAAAAATTGAATTCAAAATTCTTTCATCTCATTTAATATATGTTTATCTTCAGCAAAAAGTATTTTCAGTAATTATTTCATCTTCTCTAATTATAGAATAAAAAGATAGTTTGCTTGTTGTACTACACACACAAACGAACTTTAGGATGAACTATAATAAATATCAAGAGAATTAATCTGGCTATTGCGCACACAAAATTTTCATGAAGAGCAATTACAAATCAATAATTCAACCTCAGGGGAGATTGAATCCAGCACTGCAAGTAATGGTGAAAATAAAATAATAAAATTTCTAATAGCAGATATCTTCTACCCTATTTCTAACAGTCCTTGGGTAAGTCCTGTTCAGGTAGTACCGAAAAAAAAGATATGATAATCATAAAAAATAAAAATAATAAAGTCATACCTACTAGAATGATTACAGGATGAAAAGTTTGTATTGATTACAGATGTCTCAATGATGCCATCCGAAAAGATCATTTTTTATCCTTTATTGATTAGATGTTGAAATTTTTTTACACGATATGACTTTTACTGTTTTCTTGATGGCTATTCAAGTTATAATTAGATATCCATTGCACCTGAAGATCAAGATAAGACAATTTTTACATGTCCTCATAAAACATATGCATATAGAAGGATGTCATTTAGTCTATGCAATTTTTCTACTATATTTTAATGTTGCATGTCAGCAATTTTTTTTGACATAACTGTTTTTTTTTTTTTTTGAGATTTTTATGAATAACTTCACATTCTTTAGCATGACATTTGAAAATTGTCTTCACTATTTAACCTTAGTTCTTAAAAGATGAGAAGAGATAAACTCAATTTTTAACTGAAAAAATATCATGTTATAATAATAAAAGAAATTATCTTAGGGCATAAATATCCACTAAAAAAATAGAAGTTAACAAGGCAAAAATTAATATCATAGCAGGATTATTTTCTTTTATAACCATTAAAAGGTATCATAAGTTTTCTTGGTGATGTAGATTTTTACATAAGATTCATAAAAGACTTTTAATTTTTTTTTAAGACCTTTAATTAATTATTTAATGAAAGAAGTCAAGTTTGATTTTTCAAGTGTTGCTTGAAGGCATTTGAAACTCTTAAAGAAAAATTATTAACTGCGCTTATAATTATGTCTCCTAATTGAAATCAATCTTTTGAGGTCATATGTGATGTTAATGATATGACCGTCAGAGTTGTGTTAGGCCAGAGGAAGGATAAATTTTTTTGTCTCATCTACTATGCAGTAGAATGTTGAACGAGGCTCAATCAAATTATGCCACAACAGAAAAAGAATTAATGACAATAGTATTTGTATTTGATAAATTTCGTTCCTATTTAATAGAAATTAAGGTCATTATTTTTACTGATCATGCAACTTTAAAGAACCTCTTGACAAAAAAAAAATGCTCGTCCTAAATTATTAAGATGAATTTCACTTCTTCAAGAATTTGACCTGAAAAAAAAAGATAAAAAAAAAAGAGAATCAGATAGATGATCATTTATCAAGGCTAAAAAATCCTCCTCTTGAATCTTGTGAAATAAAAGAAGAGTTTTCTGATGAAAGCATTCTACTTGTTAATTCAATTGTAATTCAACCACCCTAACTTGCAGATAAATTACTTAATTAAAAAATGAATATCAAAGAATTTTTTCTATCAACAAAAAAAAAAGTTATCTTTCATGATGAATATTGTATGTAGAACAAATCTTATTTGTTTAGATTTTGTGTAGATAACATCATTAGAAGATGTGTACCTGAAAAAGATATGAATCAAATATTGTATCATTGTCATGATGGAGTAATTAGAGGGCATTATGCAGCTAATCGAACTGCTTTTAAAATTTTGAAAGTAGAATTTTCTGGTCAATACTTTTTAACGATGCACACGAATATGTCGTACGATGTGATAAATGTCAAAGAACAGATAATATCACCAAGAGAGATGAAATACAATTACAATGTATACATGTGTGTGAAATTTTTGATGTCTGGAAAATAAATTTTATGGGTCCTTTTTCCTCATCTCATTCTTTTGAATATATTCTTGTGGTTGTGGATTATGTCTCAGGATAGGTTAAAGCCATTTTCATCAAGAAAAATAATGCTCTAACTGTGTGTAATTTTCTTAGAAAAATATGTTTATCAGATTCGATACACCGTGAGTCATCATCAAATTATCAAGAAACTCACTTCATGAATAGACAATTTTCTGTATCGCTGTCAAAATATGATGTGACTCATAAAACAAAAATATCATATCATGCTCAAACTCAAGGGCATAATGAAGTTTTCAATCGTGAATTAAAAGAATACTTGAAAAAATGATTGAAATCTCAAGAAAAGATTGTCTTTAGAACTAGACGATGCATTATGGGCTTATCGAATAACATTTAAAACGTCAGTTGATAATACCCTATATAAACTAATTTTTGAAAAAGCTTGTCATCTTCCTGTTGAATTAGAACACAAAGTTTTTAGATATTAAAAGCATTGAACTTTGATGTTGACTCTATTCATAAAAATAAATTTTCTCAAATGAGTTGGAAGAATTGAAATTGAAAGCTTATAAAAATGTTAAAATTTTGAAAGACAAAACAAAAAAAGAAATTCAAAATTGGAGATCAAGTTCTTCTTTACAATAGCAGATTAAGATTATTTTCAGAAAAATTGAAGTCTAGGTGGACAGGTCCTTAAAATATTACAGATGTTACTTCATATGAAAAAATTAAAATATAGCAGATCAATGATGAAAATAAATTTAAAGTAAATGATCACAAGTTAAAATTATGTTTTGAAGGGCATTTTGAGCAACAATCATCATTGTTCTATTTCTTTTCGGATTTCATTTTGGCGAGAAAAATGGTTTATACCTTTTTAAAACTATTTAAAAAAGAGTTGAGAAAATTTCAAAATAATTTTTAAAAAAATTTACAGAGTCGCCACTTGATTAACTTAAATGAGTTTCAAAGGTTCAAAAGCAGAAATAAACCTTTAAAACTAGAGATTCTGGTTAAGGATTCAATTAACGTCCTAAGAAGATTTTTAAGGCACTTAGGAGCGTCCGTTTAAAACGGTGTACCAAGTAAGAACTAACTAACTAAAAGTGACTAATTTCGCAAAAGATTAATTTTGTAAACACTTGATTTTATAGAAAATAATAAGATTATTTATTTAACATTTAAATATGACATTTATTTATTCAAAGAAGAAAATAAATTATTTGAATTAAACTAAATTGTAACTTTTCGGACTTAAGAGGGAGATGATTTACTTAAGAAGAAGATTATGAAATTATTTACTTATTATTAATCGTTACAGAAAAGTTGATTGTAACTTTTCGGACTTAAGAGGGAAATGATTTTACTTTTGTAAAAGAAGATTATGAAATTATTTACTTATTATTAATCGTTATTGAAAAGTTGATTATGTCGTACGAAATATCTTTAGAAAAATGTTAAGAGAGTATTAAATTAAAAACTCTTATTAATTATGAAAAATTAAAAATTTATAAGAAAATTTAGTTTCTTGAGTTTAAAGAAAGTTATTTTAATTCGAATAGACTATTTAGTTACATGAACATAACGAATGTCATTTAAACTGTTTACTTTTAAAACTAGTGTTAAGGAGAAAATTGAAGAAACAATTTAATCCGTCTTTAAACAATATAAATTAGGTGAAAAGGTCATGGATTAAATTTTAAAAAAAAAAGATAAAATAAAATAGCAATACCTTAGAAAATTTATCTAGATTAATTAATTTAAATGTTAGTTAGCACAAATAAACAATACAAGCTACAAAAAAATAATGCAAGAACTAAAATTAGGCCCTCAATTGGCCCATTAATGAAGCCGCCCAGTTTTGGGCTTGAATTATGGACTTCAGTCCATTTTTCTGAAGTGTATATCAGCTGTATACTGACTGTATATCAGCCCTATTGCTGCTGAGTTTTTGTATACGCACTGTATATCTGAGTATAAACCTTGTATGCTCGCTTCCACTTTTAATATACGCCATTATCAGCTGCTTTCCAGTGTACACCAGCTGTATCTAAGTGTATATCTCATGTATATCAGTCCAGTTTTGGACTTTGGTAGAGGCTTGACTTGATACAGCATAGGCCTCCTTGGCCTATCAGAATATGCGAGGAAAATGGAGTCCAATAGACTCGGATTCATGTCACATCCATCAAAGAGAAGATAAGAATTAAAAATCAAATTTGAATAGAGTAAATGAACTACAAAGTACAATTCGTAACCAAAGGAGTTGATCAACACATAAGGAAATTGAATACTATGAAGTTTAAATGGATTGAAATAATGAAATATGGTTCAAGGGTATTACTAAAGATAAACTCCAAAAAAATGTACGAGATTCAAGTACTTAATACGGCTTCAAACTAGAACAATTCAAAAGTCGAGCACATTGTGTCATAAACTAACTAAAGCATCAATACAAATAAAATGATTAAGTTGATAGTCCATCACATTACCATGCAACATGATTTAACTAGGCTACTCTCAATTGAGTTATAAGAAACAGAGAGACAAAGGGGCTCTGTACATCTCAACAACTATCCCATGTGACACGTTACTTGCAACTCAACAGCTATTCCATATTTCAAATGTATGTGCGCGTAATAAATAAGTAAACTATCAGATTTCTAATAATTTCAATCTAAACTACCAAATTTCTAATGATTTCAATCTAGCTGAGATTAAAAAAAATTATATTAGACCCTTGTCAATGAACAAATACGTAAATAAAACTTTAAGAACTCCACACCAAGGTAAACACAGTGATTACTTGCGAGGCCATTCAAGTTGGCCAAAATGTTAAGAAGCACTGCCAATCCAGGACACATGCATCCATATTTATATACATCAAATCTAGTCATTTAAGGTATATATATATATATATACATACTTTTTTTTTCAAACAAACTTATTGATATCGAAAGGAATCCAAAGCAACCCCTTATCTTCTCTGTCTCTTGAATAATGAACTAGAACCATAACCACGTACATAATATATTTACACAAAACAACCACTCATAATAGTTGTACGAGTTGAGACAGGACGATTTCACACACCTCTTCTAAAATTAAAATCACAACAATAACAAAAGAGCACAAAAGGAGTTTATTAAAAAGTGGAATTCGGGGAGAAGGCATACTTTTCCCATGATTCACAGGCTTATATTTTGATGATAAATAAAATAGAGAAATCAGCCATACGTATTAAATCAATATAGGCTTCAAACGGAATCATATCCACGGAACTTGATAAACAAATCACTATAGCCGATTCGAAACCAAAAAGATCACATATTCATTTGTTAATTTACATGTTCAACTATAAGATAGATTCACAAAATTAGAATTTTTATTTTTCAATGCGTAAAGGTAACGGGAACAACAACAACCACGAATTTAAGAATAAAATAAATTCACATATTCACAAAACCAAACGGGATAAAAACAACAACAACAAAGAGATGAAAACTCAAAATTTAAAAGGGGCAGACTCGCACCTTTTTGGGGGCAGGAACCGGTACTACGAGTCTATCACGATGAAGCTTCCACCACCAAAATCTAATTCAACTCAATCGAGTTCAAACAAGTTCGTCGAACTTTTCGAGTTAATTTTTCAAATTCTTCGGTTATGTGGGATTAGAGAAATGCTCCCCCAAAATCCTCAATTTTTCCTCAAAGAATCCCCTTCTCCCTTCATTCTACATACATGGGTATTTATAGGAGCTTTTGCACTGATTTGGGGGGGGGAAACGGAGGGGTAAAGAGGGAATACCAATTGAGATTTGAATTTCAAAATTGCTTTACTGTTGTTGCGTTGAAATTGTGGGTCTTATTGATGTGGCTAGTATGGGTTGCTACTGTCGTTGTCGGTTGTTGTTGATTTTTGGTGCGTTGAAATTGTTGCTGTTGTGAAGCGTTGATATCGCTGTTATAGAAAAGGGGGCTTTGTCGTTGAATATTGTTGTTCGCTGTTGTTTGCTGTTAAGGGGAAAAGGGAATGGGAGCTGGCCCGGGTCGGTCAATGGGGTGGTGGGCTGGTGGGCTGGTTGTTGATTAAAGGGAAGTTTGGGCTGGTTTGGTTGGTGGCCCAACGAATTAAAATAAAAAAAGGGCTGGCAGTTGGCTGATTGTTGTTGTTTTGGGCCTAGTGGCCCAATTTAGGAATGAAAAAAAAAATGGGGGTTGGCTAACATGGTAGATTAGGCTAATTAAGGGAGTCCAATTTTAAAATTGTAACCACTTTATATTAATAAAAATGTCCAAAATTTAATTTATTGAACAAAATTGAGACGAAATTAACTTTTAATTATTTAATGAGTTTCTCAAGTTCAATAATTTTAAAATAAATTTCCAATAAAACATAATTTTATTTTATTTCTACTTTCTTTTTCAAATAATAATAATAAAAAAAAAAATTTAATAAAAAAATAAATTATGTCATCAATTTCTTATTTTCAATCGATCTTGAGAAAAGTAGTATATTTGCAATTTAAATCAAACTTTCATTCTGAATAAATTCTAGAGCATTTCTTTAATTCATAATTATATAATCGTGTATAATTAAACACTAAATATATTAATTTTACCTAAATTCAAAAGGTAGGGTTGAAATTTATTTCAAAATAACTTAAAGTAAATATTTTAAAACTATTTAAAATTGACAAATTCAAAAACTAATTTGAAATGTGGAGGGCAAAAATTAGGTGTCAACAATCATTTACTATGATAGACTGATGAAGTTCATAATTAATAAGTTGAGCTGACGATATTAAACTCAAAACTGTGATTCCTCACTTATCCATAACCATTGAGCGTGAAGTAATGGAGCCTCGTAAATCCAACAAAAAATTAAGTAATTAAATGCTTAACCAATTGATCTGATCAATATTCAAATTATTGTACAATCAAAACATTTCATGATGACCTTTAAAAATTGTGTTATCTACACAAGAGTAACTCATTGATAATCGATATGCTTGAGTAACTGATTGGTTGACCATTTAATAATGCAATTCATATGTCGACACAGATAAATTTATTTTGATTCATATTAAAACCAAAACAATTTCCTAAGTTATTAAATTAGTATATATATATGATAAATTATAAATTTTATAGTATTACAATATTATATAATATTTAAAACAAATTAAGAAAAACATGTGAATAGTAGTATAATTTTCTCTTCTCTTTATCATTTTTGTATTGTAATTATATATATTACTAGATACCCGTGTTCGTGCAAGGCGCAAACATTTTGACAACACTAATGTGTCAAAGAGATCCAACTTTAGGGAAGATTATTTCATACTTGTTTTAATTGTTTAGTATAGGAGTAAAAGAAAAGAAATGTTGTACAATGAACCGATGTTAACATAATATATACATTCAGTGTTGGACAAAATTGAGCTTGCTAGACTGGTCCTATCAATACAAAAGTGATTATATAAGTGGATAAAAATCTAGCTAGATTGTTGCAACTACAGTTGGTGACACTTCTTTCGTTTGGACATTCTTGGAAAAGTACATCATATGCACGTCTCATTTGAAAGTTTCAACTATATAAGTTGAGGAGACATACGTCGATTTCGAACTATTTATTGCACCATAAAATTATCAAAATACCCTTGATAGTCATTTAATAAGAAACAAAAAAATCTTTATAAAAAAAATACTATCATGTATAATTCAATTACAAAGGTCTAAATAAAAATATTATTAAAATAATACATGAGGGCAAAGCTAATAAATATAGTAAAAAAATAATATGCATGTGTAACCATTTTATTGCACCATAAAATTCTTGAAATACCCTTGGTAGTCATTTAATAAGGAAGAGCTTGTAACTAATATAATTTGCACAGATCGAAGAACTTGTAACTAAAAAACTAAGCAGCCAAACCAACAAATGAAAAAAATTATGCCCATTTTTTGAAAAATCACACTTACATCCAAACTTCAAACTCTGAAAATCGAGAAAAAGGGAGCGTAGTTCGAGTGCATTCCCAAAATGTACAAATCAAACTGAAAAGTAAGAAGCAAAATCCACAGTAACAAGTTTCTACAGTCAAAACGGAGTCAAAAACTGTAAGCTAATCACACAGCCAAGATCAAAGTCAACAAACATTTTCTACAGTCAACAATCAACTATAAGCATTTAGCACTGGACAAACAAAATGGGAACTCAGAAGCATCTCTAGACTCGGATGCCAAATTTGACATCACAGGCCGAATAACACGGTGATAATATTATAGCATAACATGGATGTAGCACACCAAGTGTTATCTTCTCACCTTATGTCTCCCCAAGTTAAGAGCAATGACAATGGAGTAAATACCATCATCTTCATCATTCTCTATTTTAACAGCAGATCCCACTGTAGATGTAGATTGACCTAGTATTACATCCACAAAACCACTCAAATCCCATTTCTTATCATCAAGGTAGGTCTACAACAGTATTTTCACTCCATGGAAATCAGTTGGTTTTGGATAAAAGGACTCAAATCTGCTTGAACAGTTCGCTTTCAAAACCAAAAGAGAAGTCATTAGTGTACTTACATGACATATGTATAATCATTTACCAGCAAAGAGTAATGGGATGTCTTACATCAAATTCTTCATCATCCGAAGAACTGGAATATTCACTGTTGTCTATTTGTCCATGATTTACCATCCTTCCACCTACGAAAGAAAATATTTTGCTTCAAAACAAGTAAGAAATATAACCAACTACATAACATACACCAAATAAACAATTTAATCAAATATTTCACCTGAAGAGCTAGGTAGATTATTTCCTGGAAATCTTGAGTTTTGAACCTTGTGTGTAACCTTATTATTTGATGAAATCCGCGCCATTGAACGAGCTAATAGGGAGAAAATCAGAGGAAGACACCATGCTGGTCTGTAGTGTCTTGCTGGCTTTCGGGGCATTATACAAAATTACAAGTTACATAAACTTGAATATATAAATTAGCATTTTTAATAGTCTATAAAATAATGTTGAGAAGCAGCCTCAAAAAGTTGAGCATATTTTACAGAGCTCAAGACATTCAATAGTAGACTATCGCTTAAGATAGACAAATCTCTGCAAAAAAGAAATAAAATCTTGAGGTTCATAGCCTTCTCCTTTTCTCGTATCGTTGAAATTATTCTATTAGTACTCTCGCAAAATACCAAACTTGTCACCTCAAGCAACCTGTACGACCTCCTTTAGTTAATCTATAATCAAATCATATAGATTTCGTGTTGAGCTGGGGGTCTTTTGCAAACAACCTATCTACCTCACCTCTAGGGTAGAGGTAAGGTCTGCATACACTCTTCTCTGGTATCAACCATTCTCTCAACCCCCAAACACATAACTAACAGCTTGTTTGGATAGTATCTACCCATTGTATTGTGTTGTTTGTTTTTATTGATACTTATATTTTACTGTGTTGTATCGTTAATTTAATCATTAGGTAACAATGAGAAGTATCATTTTATGTAACGACCGACTTGATGTGATCGTGTCATTACCCTTTTCTCTCCTTATTTTGTTTTTACTTACTATTTAATAATCTTGTTATATCCTTTACACTACCTTTTTATAGTAGCTCTACCCCATACCCTACTTCTCTGGTAGGTTTATTCTTCAAATTATTGATGTGTGAAATTATGTAACGATGAAAAATAATACAACACGATACATTATGAAACAATACATAATAACCATCCAAACAGAGTGTTAACAACTACGTTTCTAGGGTATAATAGTAGTGCAACAAACTGAGACATGACAGAAAAGCAAAACAATAGAAGCAATGAGAAAAGGATGTCGTTGGCGTTTTAATGAAGCCAGTTAACATCTAAATGCAAGTGAGCAGACACATGTAGAGGCTTGAGGAATTGAGAATCATATACAGAAGGGTGAGTGTATGAACAATAATCAAAAATTGATTTAGTTCTATGCACCACCATGTTTGTCCCATTTCAGTACAACTTACCATGTTTCATGTATCATCATGATTCATCTCAGTGCAACATACCATGCTTCCTGTATCATAAATAGATGTTTTCTTCATCATCAATGTTCAGGTCATTTATGAATACCAGAGGCACTCCTTCAGCCTCAGTAGCCAAAATTTCTATACAACAGAAAAATGTTAAGAGATCTATTTAAAATAAATACAGAGAAAGAAAAAATGATTTGATCAAAATTAAAGTTGCAAGAGAATTATACTTGAAGTTATAAGGACTGGTGAGAAGATCAAGACTATTTCTTCCATTTGTTTTGGTGTGAGTGATCCCATGCTTCCAAATGAAGTGTAGATTACTGATTGATTTGCCTTTGTTTTTAGCCAATTCAGGCATTTTTCACTAAGGGGTTTCCATAGACTTGTTCCATACCCTTAACTTTGATACTCCTCTTGCTATTTGAAATTTTTATACATGAAAAAAACCCATTAATGAGTGGTTTACATTATTGAAAGACATGCATGACAAATTGATGAGTAAATTTGGCCTCAATTAGCAAGGTATGCATATTTAGACACCTCAATTCGATTTTGCCATGTCAGCTGAACACTCTAACTTATAAAATAATTATCTAGGCACCTCTAAATTTTATGTGTCACATCAGTATTAGATGTCCATGAGACATAGTAGAGACCAAGTAGAAGTACTTAGATAAGCACTCTTAAAGTTGAAATGCTTATAACTTCTCAATTAAGATCAAATTTGAATGTTTATTTATGTAATATGCGTTATTGAAAACATACCTCTCCCTCTAGATCTTGAAAGGAATTATCAAAAATCCTATCAGCTTTTTCCACATTAGAGAATTGGCTCATTTTAATGGCTAAATAAGCAGGATAACTTTCAGGCTTCATAATAAATCCAAGAACATCAAGATGATACAAACAAGGCAAACCAGGCAATAACAATGGTTCATTTTCTTCAATTTTCACCGACAATGAAAATGTGCCATGGTGAATATGAGCAAACACCGCACCGCACAAACCGTATCCGAATATCTAAAAAATGCAGCCCCATAATCCCATGTCTTTTAGCCACATCAAGAGCCCATGGCAAGAACGAATTATAAACAATGCAACTTATAAAATGTGTTGAATTTTTGTAATTCGCAATGAGTTGTAATAGAGTTCTCGACCCATTTTCTTTGAAAGATTTGAGGAATAATATATCATCCTTTTCTGCTTGAGAGAAACTACCTTCATCAAATCCATCAAAAATTGGTTCAACTGAGATGTTATGTGAATGAATGGAGTTTACAGTGTATTTAGTTGTGGCTATAGTTGCTTTGACACCTTTTGAGGCAAAACGCTTTGCAAATTGGAGGAGTGGGTTAATGTGACCTTGGCTTGGGTATGGTACAAATATCACATGTGGCTCAATTCTTTTGCCCTCTATTTTTGTTCTGATGTGTTTGGGAACATTATTATTTGAATGAAAAATGAAATGATATTCAAGATAATTTATGGGCTGCAAATAATATTAGATAGCAATGCAAAAGTGCAATATAGTATCAATAAAACTGAAGAGAAAGAAAAAGATATGAAATATGAAAAATTGAGAGGGACATATCACTGTTGGGATAATAGACTGCAAAAATCTAAAGAGCAGAGGTTGAAAGTAAGAGGACTCAATATATGCTGAAACACAGCTTTTTCTGTATGTATAAAAAAACTGAAGATAAGCCTTTATATAGACTTATAAAATAAATAAACCACTAACTAAGTTACCAACTATTCACTAACTAAGCAACTAACTCCATTATCTGTTAACTAAAAATATACTGCAGCATAACTGCTAACAGTCCATAAAAATAGGAAACTACTAACAACTTGAATTTGACTTGGTCATACATTGAATTAGTCTTCAATACTCCCCCTTAATTCAAAGTTACAGACACCAAGCAAAGCCCTTAAGTAAATAAACTTGTCTGCTGCAAAAGACTTCGTCAGTATATCAGCTAATTGCTTATGAGTACTGCAATGCTTCAGTACTATTTCCTTTTTTGCTACCAAATCGCGAATGAAATGGAAGCGGACATCAATGTGCTTAGTTCCGCTGTGAAAACTTGGATTCTTTGTCATGGCGATTGACGCTTTGTTGTCACAGTATATCTCTGTTGCACTTTCTTGCTTACGCTGAAGTTCTGCTAACATCCTTCTAAGCCAGATGGCTTGACAAGCTGCTGAAGTTGCTGTAATGTACTCAGCTTCTGAGGTTGACAGCGTTGTTGTAGCTTGTTTCTTTGAACTCCAAGTCACCACACCTGAACCTAAAGTGAAAACATGAACTAAAACGCTCCGTCTATCATCCAACGAACCAACATAGTCACTATCAGTGAACCCGCATAATCTAAAATTGGAAACTTGTGAATACCAAATACCATAGTCCATAGTTCCAACGATATAACGCAGAACCCTTTTTGCTGCTCCAAAATGAACCTTTGAAGGTTGTTGCATGAACCTGGAAATGACACCAACAGAGAATGCAATATCGGGGTGAGTGTGGGTTAGGTAAATCAAATCTCCAACTAGGCTTCTGAAACTTCTAGCATCATCCATCTCTACTCTTTCATTAAGCCGCAATTTTTCACCAACATTCATAGGTGTAACTGCAGGCTTGCAATTAAGCAAACCAAATTTAACGAGAAGGTCCCTGGCATATTTCCTTTGTGATAAAAATATTCCATCTTCATCTTGATGGACTTCAAGGCCAAGAAAGTAATGTAATAAACCCATATCTGACATCTCAAACGCATTCATCATTTGCGACTTAAATTCATCCACAAGTGAAATAGAAGAGCTAGTATAAATAATATCATCAACGTAAAGGCAAACAATGATGAAATCAGTACCTCTCTTGTTTACATACAATGTGGATTCATTCTCACTTCTCATATATCCCTTTGTCTGAAAATACCCATCGATTTTTCTATACCATGCTCGAGGGGCTTGCTTCAAACCATATAATGCTTTTTTCAGCTTGTAGACCTTTGTTTCATCACCCTTCTTTATGAAACCTTATGGTTGTGCTACGTAGACGTCTTCTTGTAAGTATCCATTGAGAAATGCCGACTTGACATCAAATTAATAAACTAGCCATTGTGCCTGCGTAGCCAATGCTAGAACAAGTCTAACGGTTTCAAACCGAGCAACTGGAGAAAATGTTTCTTCAAAATCTATACTATATTACTGCGCATATCCTTTTGCCACAAGACGAGCTTTATGCTTCTGTAGGCTCCCATCCGCTGCAAACTTTGTCTTGAAGATCCACTTCAAGCCGATTGTATTTTTGTCTTCCGATAATTCCACCATCTCCCATGTGCCATTCTTTTTGATAGAATTTATCTCTTCAACCATCGCACTCCGCCACACTTCCTTTTTAGCTGCTTCTCCATAATGTGTAGGATCTGAAATAGCAAAAGAAAATTGACAAGATGTATACATGTCATTAGCATACTTGGGATTCGGCTTTGTAGGCCTTGTTGATCTTCTTAATGGAATTGACTCATCTGGAGACTCTTCGAGAGTTGTATTTAATGAGGTTTTTCTCGGTGAAGCCGAAGAAGATGAATCCGAGGAAGTTGTAGAAGAACCCGTTGTTGTAGATGCATCATTTGGTTGTTGAATTCCATCAAAAGTGATTCCAGTCGGCATAGGAATCTGCTCTGGCATCTTACCATTACTTCCACTCCAATTCCAACTTGTCGTTTCATCAAATACTACATCCCTTCTGATTAAAATCTTTCTACTAAGGGGGTTATACAATCTATATGCTTTGGATTGTGTACAATAACCAATAAAAATGCATTTTTTAGATTTCTCATCCAACTTATGACGGAATTGAGAATTTATCAAAGCATAAGCAATACAACCAAAAATTCTTAAATAGCTTACAGATGGTTTTCTACCCCGCCAAGCTTCAAATGGAGTTTGATTTAGAACAACCCTTGTGGGAGATAGATTCAATAAATGGACTGATGTCGCCACAGCTTCAGCCCAAAAATGATTCAGAAGTCCCTTTGCCTGCAACATGCTTCTTGCCATCTCCACAACAGTGCGATTTTTCCGCTCAGCGACACCATTTTGCTCTGGTGTATATGGTGTTGTTAGCTCCCTGTGGATGCCACTTTCTTCACAAAAGAAATTAAATTCCTTGGACAAGAACTCGCCGCCTCTATCAGTGCGAAAGGTTTTGATGGACAGACCACTTTGTTTCTCAATCATGGCTTTGAATTGCTTGAATTTCTAAAATGTTTCTGATTTGCTTTCCAAAAAATAGACCCAACTCATGCGACTATAATCATCAGTAAAGAGTAGAAAATAATGACTACCACCAAAAGATGTCGTATGCATAGGTTCACATAAATCAACATGTATTAATTCAAGACATTTTGAAGCCCTCCAAGCCTTTCCAATAGGAAAAGATTTTTTAGTTTGTTTTCCATAAATGCATCCTTCACACAATTCAATAGAATCAATTTTTGGTAGTCCAAGAACCATACCTTTGTCAACGAGCAATTTCAATCCTTTTATGTTAAGGTGACCGTACCTCAGATGCCACAACTTTGAGTCATTTTTTGCACTTGCAGCAAGGGAAATTTTTTTCATATTGGAAACATCCAACGGAAACATATTATTTGGCGTCATGGTGATGCGAACCTTTTTGCCTGACTTCTTGTTTGTAATGACACACACATCGTTATCAAACCAAAGAGAATATCCATCAGTCATCAGTTGTCCAACGCTTATCAAATTGTATCCTAGATCAGGTACAAATTGAACATTATCCAACACTTTAACTTTGTCATGGCTAGTGTCGACAATCACCTTGCCTTTTTCTTCAACCTGCATCTCTTTTGTGTTGCCAAGTTGCACCTTCTTTCTTTGCTTCTCATCAAGCTCTTGGAACACAAATTTAGTGCCCGTCATATGATTTGAACAACCACTATCTACAAATCATAATTCACTTGACTTATGATCTGTATCAACGCAAGCAAAGAGATAATTTTCTTCCTCATTTTCTCCTGCCGCCAAGTTTATTTTCTGGTCTTTATACCAGCAGTCAGCCCTTATATGCCCGTAGCGCTGACAGTGATGACATTGAATGCCATTTTTTCGGTTACTTTGCTCATTGGACTGCTTGTGCTCGTCATTCCTTCCTCTACCTCGTCCATAACCACGACCACGACTACGACCACTGCGGAATCCTCTTCTTCCTCGGCCTTTGCTTGTTGGACCATTGTTTTCTCCATACTTAGTTGTAGCATCCTTCACCTGGAATTCCTTCTCTTCATTCTTTTCAGTAGATCGATTGAGTCTCGCCTCATGAGCTTGAAGAGATCCCATTAATTCATTAAAGGAAAATACTGAAAGATCCTTAGACTCTTCAATTGCAACAACTACATGATTAAATTTTGGAGTCAAGCTTCGCAGTATCTTCTCCACAATGGTCTGGTCAGTAACCTTCTCTCCATAGGATCGCATTTTGCTAACAATTGCCACTGCTTTGGACAAAAAATCATCAATAGATTCCCCACTTTTCATCATCAAGGTTTCAAAGTCACGTCGAAGTGATTGAAGTCTCACCACAATGACCTTTGAATCACCTTGAAACTCCTTCTGTAGAATGGACCAAGCCTACTCTGACGTGGTTGCTGCCGCAATCCGTGAAAAAATACTATCATGGATAACTTGTTGGATAAACACCAGCGCCTTAGCATCTTTTTGCTTGTTGTTTCGCAGTCTATCTCCTTCGTCGGGATCTGTAAATCCAATTTCTACCAAGTCCCAAAGATTTTGAGATTTGAGTATAGTTCTCATACGAATACTCCAAAATTCGTAACTTTCTCCCATAAAGATGGGAATGAGTGGTTGTTTCACACCCGAGGAATTACTTCTACTTGCCATGGCTCTTGATACCACAAATGTTGGGATAATAGACTGCAAAAACCGTAAAGAGCAGAGGTTGAAAGTAAGAGGACTCAATATATGCTGAAACACAGCTTTTTCTGTATATATAAAAAAACTGAAGATAAGCCTTTATATAGACTTATAAAATAAATAAACCACTAACTAAGTTACCAACTATCCACTAACTAAGCAACTAACTCCATTATCTGTTAACTAAAAATATACTGCAGCATGACTGCTAACAGTCCATAAAAATAGAAAACTACTAACAACTTGAATTTGACTTGGTCATACATTGAATTAGTCTTTAATAATCACAACTTCTACCAGGGGGCCTGGAGCTTCTTGTGGTATAAAATATTACCATGAACTTGTAGAAAATTATAGTGAAGTAATGTAGTGTATAGGTAAGAAGCTGCAAAACTAACCTGTGCGAGACATGTCCAGCTTGTAAAAATAAGAGGTAAGCTACAAGAGTGAACCTTCCCTTGTAGAATTTCATTGTGACATCAAGGAAGAGAAAATTTTCCCTAAATGAAAGTAAATGAAATCAGACAACAAAGAACACATGTAGAAATTCTAAGTATTTTCTTGACAACTAATATAATTTTCACAGATCGAAGAGCTTGTAACTGAAAAACTAAGCAGCAAAATCAACAAATGGAAAAAATTACGCTCAGTTTTTGAAAACCACACTTACTTCCAAACTTCAAAATCTGAAAATCAAGAAAAAAAAAATAGTTCGAGTGCATTCCCAAAATGTACAGATCAAACTGAAATGTAAGGCACAAAATCCACAGTAACAAGTTTCTACAGTCAAAATTGAGTCAAAAATTGTAAGCTAATCACACAACCAAAATCAAAGTCAACAAATATTTCTTACAGTCAAAACTGAGTATTTTCGAAATGTACAGATCAAACAGAAAAGTAAGCAGCAAATTTCTAAAAAAATTATAAGCAATCACACTGCTAAAATCGAACTCTACAAATATTTTCTACGATAAAAAATGAAAGAAAAAAATTGTCCCTAGAGAGTGGTGAGAATGATTATGCCGAAGTGAATAGAAAAAATAAATCATCAAAATCATAACATAAAATGCAACAGATCAATCAAAACCCCAACATCTCAAAGAAAGCAAAAAAAAAAAGAATGTTACGTACCCATTGATTATCATAATCTGAAGACACTTTATTGTTGGTGAAAGATTGTCCTAAAAAATTTCCAACTGGTCTATATAGATGGTTCTCCTAATTACTAAGCTGGTAATGCTGAGTTGTTACTTGAACTTCACCAATTCCTTGAAACTGATGCTGAAATTCAGGATTTAAACCCTTTAGTTCATCTAGCACAACTAATAGCATATGAGATAATCAAACAATCAAAAATTGAAAAATTGGCATCTTTAAGTCAAAAAATCAACCCAAAGAAAATCTATGTTAATGGCTAATTAGTGGATATGAGGCAACCATGTCCAACAAGGTACAAATATGGTGACGTCTTCAGAGTTCTATGAAATGGCTAAAGATAGGAGGAGGATGGTTCTAGAGCAAAGAAATTTTTTTATTAGTATGAAATTACTGTTTTGCCCTTGGTTGTTCCTGCCTTCACATTTCTATATAGTAGAAATAAGTGAAATTCATATAACTATAATATTATAGTAATATATGTATTTTATAATAATATAATTACTATCTATATAAATAATAAAATAATAAATAATATTAAAATATTATGAAGGTGGAGTAGCTATTTGAAATATTATATTAAGGTAGATATATATATATATAATAATAATAATTATTTATTGGATAATATAACTATCAAAAGAAAAAAAGAGAACTGAATGAAAAAGTTAATAAGTTGTCATTGTCAAGAATGCATATTTATAATTTTCTACTCTTTCCACGTGCTCCAAAAAGGTAAGTAACCTTCTCTTATGAGTTGTTTTGTCTTTTTAATTTTAAAGAAAAAAATAAAGATTTATATGATTGGTTATATCCAAAAATAGAAATTCAAGAAGTTTTTTCACATCATTATTTCTTATATCATCTCAATTGAATAATGTAAATTTTTTTGTGCGTATATATATATATATATATACACACACACACGCTATATTTGTATTTACTTTATATTTTTCTTTTAAAAAAAATTGTGAAAAAGAAGAAAAATAATGTGTAGAGTTAAAAAAGAAAAAGGAGATAAGGAGCAAATAGTACATTAGTTGTTCTTTAAAATGAGGAATGTTAAATCAAGTTTAATTTTTCAATACCTTTTCTTCCATACCTTCTTTTATAAATTCTTTAACATTTTACTTTAAACACAACAAGAAAAAGAAATAAGCTTAACTTCTCTTCTCAACTATCTTAGTTATTTAATTTAACTATCATGTTTATCTTTTTCTCATTATCTACTTAGTCACTTCTCTCATTCATATTTTTTTATTTTTTTTCATTTATTTCCTTCTCAAATGGCTTTTAAACCTTCAAGCATATCCTTCAAATTTAAAATTAGTAAAAATTTATTTCGTCATGAAATTTTTAAAAAAGAGTTATTGTTTAACAAAGAAGATGGAGAAAATAATGCATTTATTGTGTAAATTATTGAACATTTTCAATGAAATACATTTGCAAAATCATCCGGACAATTCAACATACCTTTTACGCTAGATTTTACAAAAATTTAAATGAGACTGACAATATGTCTCATGTACTAGAAAGACTGGTAGATTTCTCTCCAATAACTATTACCAAGGTGTGTCATTTGCTATATAATGAATGATAGTGCTAAAATCATATTTTTTGATAATTCAAATTTAAAATTAATTGAAAAAGGTTTGTGTCCTTATGGTACCGACCGATGCTTCTCACTAAATGGTGAGAAGCTTTATCTTAATAGACACAATATTAAAAAATGGCAAAATTATTGTTGGTTATTTTAAATAGTAAATTAATTTTCGACACTAATTTATGTAAGGTTGATATGCCTAGACTTGCTCTATTCTATGTTCTTTATTTTAAGAATTTTTTTTTGATAAACTTATTAACACCAATATCAAAAAGTATTATTATGATTCTATTGTTCGCTTGTGGTGATTTCCTTCAACGTAACAATTACTTTGCTGATTCAGCATGTTGAAATTGTTCCAAGTTTGAAATCAAGTGTTGCATCTAATGAATTTATAAGTAAGTTGTTTTGAAAAAACTGAAGAAATAAAAGGTCCAAGAAATAGAAAGAATTATGAGATGATTTTGAAATCTATGTAAAAAAATATATTGTTGAAAATTTTTGAAATGAATAAAAGGTTGATGGAAAAAATGAAGATGAAATGTGAGGAAATGAAAATAATTTTAGAGGAAAAATTGAGGATAGGGATTGATAAAATGAAAAAAATAATGTTGCAAAAGTTAGATGGAGAAGCACCAACAAAATTCACAACTAGTATTTCAAATGATTTGACAAATTGGGATTACATTAATTCAATGATGGAAGTCTTTTCACCTAATTTTGCTGATCAATTTACTAGTTTCACTTCCTAATTTTTTTTATTGATGATGAGTTTATAGCTTTCTCACAAATTGCATCATTTTCTTTACCACCTCTTCTTTCACTCTCTTATACTTTTTTTTAACTTGTATGAGCCCACAACTTTCAGACCACTCTCTCCAAACATAAATGTCAATTAAAAAAAAAGGCCTTTATGAAATGAATCTGAAGGAAGAAAATGATGAATGAATGATGGAATGTTGAAGTTATTTTCATTCGGGAGAATGAAATGGCCAAATATGGAGAAATTAAGTTCTTGTAGTTTTTGTTGATCCCATCTTTTTGTAAAGATGATACAAATTATTTTTAGGCACAATACATGAACATGTCCTTTAATTTGACCTCATATCACATCTATGACCTTCAACTTTGAATTTGCACAAGTATGCACTTCAACTTGTATAAAATTAAAATAGTAGACACATATGACCTATGTGACGTTCTATGTGGTCAACTCTTGTCCTACGTGGTGTCCTACAGGTATTATACCACATAGAACGTGTGTATCTACTTGTTCAACTTTATACAAGTTTATGTGCCTACTTGTGCACATTCAAAGTTAGAGGTTATAGATGTGATATGAGGTCAAGTTAAAGGGCATGTTTATGTATTATGCCTTATTTCTATGATTTGATAGGTCTTATCTTTTAAATACCATTATATATATGGTATTTACTTTTGCTAACTTTTATGTATATAAGGATCAAGAAAGGTCATGTGACATATGTGTATGTAATTGCTACAAATGGTGTATTTACTTTAGTTGTTAATTTTACTGTTGTTGTTATTTTTATCTTATCAATGTGTTGTTGTTGTTTATGTTATTAATGTTGTTATTTTTTTAAAACAGGCATATTAATTTTCACTTCTTTTTTTGTATTTTCAAAATATTCAATCACAAAGATAATTAAAATTTTTTTTTGTAGCCATTGGGGATAAAGAAATGGAGCCTCATAAGTCCAATGATCTTAAGAAACAATCGTTTAATTGGCGCAAATAATTTTTTAGTTTATATAAAAATTAGGCTTGAATTTATGAATTATGCGTGACTGCAGTTTCTTTCAAACTTTCTTTTGCAGTTCTATATTTGAAAGCTAAAAAGATATATATATATATATATATATATATATATATATAGAGAGAGAGAGAGAGAGAGAGAGAGAGAGATAGATATATAGATAGATATACACACACATATTATGTTACAATTATGCCTCTTGTGCAATGTTAATTATCAAAACAAATTCTCATCATGCCATATCAAATATATAATTCTATATTTATCATATAACTTCTTTGTTTGTGACTTAATTTTTGTGAAGGCAAGAACTAATATCTTCAACACTTGACAAAATGTCTTGAAATTAAGAACCATTATGATTAAAAATAAGTAGAACTTAGAATCATTATGCTAGAACTTGTTCTCCTGCCCTGTTTTTATCAAGGTTAAACAAATCATGACTTATGGACTCCAAAAGAATTGAAATTTGTACAGAATCACCACTTAATTTTTAAAGAAAATAAGAAAACTTATTGTTTATTTATGTATGTGACTAATATTCTAGTCTGTGAAAATAAATTTTAATTCTAGGTAAGGGTTCAAATTATTCCGAAGAAAAGGGATTCGGCACCCTTCAAAATCCACAAATGTAGTACCCGACTAGACTAAATTTATCAATGAGTGAGGAGGTATAAATATTTAAAATAATGTATAGGTGTATGTGTATTAAGTATATAAACAAACATATTGTTATGAAAATATGTAAAAGGTATGTATAAAAATGTACAAAATACGTGTGAAAAAAGTACTTTGTAAAGAAAAATATTTTGTTTGTACCATAAAAAGAAAAAATATTTTTTGCAGATGATATTATTTACTTGACCAAAATCACGGAGAGAAAGATAAAGATTTTACTTGAAAAGAAAAGACTACACAATATTTATGATGTGAATGTGTGAATTAATTGATTAACTAAATTCCTTTATGTAAATATAATGTCCTAAATTTTGCCTAATCGTGTGTAATGTGAGTAAAGAATGTTCCCACCCGACACCCCAAAAGTAAGGTTTTCACTGCTATATTCCATTTTAACACGGGTCAAATCGAGGTTCTAAAGCACCACAAGGGTTGCACATGTATGACTTTCTTGAATACATGACCAACATCACAATCCATAATACAATAAGTTGGAGATTTCATGAAGTAGAAGTTCTAAAGCATCACAAGGGTTACACATGTATCCATAATTCACTGACTAAGACATTTCATCAAACATTTGACATGCATAAACTTGTACATGATTGGGGATTTCATATTATCATACTAGTATGGCACTTTTCCTTCACATAGACATTTAATCAAACACATGGGGAGCATGCTTTGGTTATACAATCATCAACACATCTAAGAATCATAGATACATCAATCAACGTGTAAATTTAAGGGTTTATCATGATTATTATGCAAATCTTCATATACTAGGGTCAATAATTGGAATATGTAATTTAAAACATGAATCAAAACCCTACAACATCATGAACATGAATTTCAATTCTATTTAAATCATGAACATTCATAAATACATAAATTTTGTATTTTGAAAAGAGATTCTTGAGCTTCATGGGTGAAAGGGACCCATGGATCAACACATGACATACCTGGGTTGTGAGTTTCTTGAAGTTCCTAGACTTGAAGAACTTGGAATCTCTTAGTGTCTTGAAGAATGATTAGGATCTTGTTCTTGGGGATTATCTTTGAGAGAAAACCCTAATTTGATGTTGTAGATTGATAAAGAACTTAATAGCCTTGGTCAGATATAATTAGGGGTTAAAACGGATGGAAAAGACCCAATTACCCTTTTAAAAATGACTTTAAAATAACAGAACAAACTATGCAACGGTCCATCGCTGGGTCGACGGTCCGTCGGTCCTGACCGTCGCACCTGGAAAGAATAGGGGTTCACTGCCTCTGCTGCGACAGCTTGGGCAATGGTCTGTCAGCCTGAGTCATCGCCCTTAGGAAGAATATGGTCTCACTGCCTCCGCTGCAACGGTTTGGGTGACGGTCCATCTCTAGCTCGATGATCCGTCGGCCCTCATCATCGCACCTGGGTAGTTTTGACTGCTTTCTATAAAACGGTCATAACTTTCTACCGCGCTACCAGATTTAGACGAAATTAGTATCGTTGGAAAGCTAATTCAATTTTCCACATGACAAAAAGTAAAAATCTTAAAAATTCCACGTGTACACAAATGGATTTATCTTTCAAGGTAAGTTTCTAACATTCTTGGGATGATTGCAAGCTAGGTAAAAGTACGGGGTATTACAATATCTCCCCCTTGAGAACATTCATCCTCGAATGAGACTGAGTGAGAGAGGAGAAGATAAACTCACGTACATACTGAACATGAATAACTGGAACATGATCTCATGACTGACATGACTGATAACTAAAAATATCATACCGAACATGCATATTTGATGCATGTGTAACCGATTCATGAATGCATGACTGAGTGTTCTGATGAACCAAGGTTCTCACAATGAGAATGCATGTCTGATACATGATTATATAACTAAACTAATACATGAATGCATGACTGACTATGCAATGGTACTTAATACCAAGTTTATAATGGAATTCTGAACATGAACTGAATACTAAGCTTGTAACTGAAAGCTGAACATGAAACTGAAAAGCTTAAGGAAAACTATTACCTTGAGCCATATCAGAGTTAGCGAAAAAGAGGTGAGGATACTTGGTACACATGTCTGCTTCTTCTTCCCAAGTAGCTCCCTCAACGGACTGATTCCGCCAAAGAACTTTAACTAGAGGGACTTCTTTGTTCCTCAGTCTACGAGTCTGGTAGTCAAGAATTTCGACAGGAATCTCTTCATAAGATAGACTGTTTTGAACATCTATGCTCTGAATAGAGACTACAACTGTTGGGTCACCTATGCACTTCTTGAGCAAAGAGACATGGAAGACTAGACGAACTAAGGCTATATCTGAAGGCAATTCGAGCTCATAAGCTACCTTGCCTAAACGACTGAGAATTTTGAAGGGACCAATATATAGGGGACTGAGCTTTCCCTTCTTGCCAAATCTCTTTACTCCCTTCATGGGAGAGATCTTTATATAGACATAATCACCACTCTCAAACTCGAGATCCTTTCTATGCACATCTACATAAGACTTCTATCGGCTCTAGCAGCCCGAAGTCTTTCTCTGATCAACTGGACTTTCTCTAAGGCATCGAATACTAAGTCAGGCCCTATGACTGAGGCCTCACTAACTTCAAACCAACCGACTGGAGATCTACATCTCCTACCATAAAGAGCTTCAAATGGAGTCATCCGAATACTGAAATGATAGTTGTTGTTGTATGCAAACTCAATCAAAGGAAAGTGGTCATCCTAACTACCCTTGAAATCGATTGTACACACCCTTAGAATATGTTCTAAAGTCTGAATGGTCCTTTCTGCTTGACCATCTGTCTGAGGGTGAAAGGCTGTACTGAGATGAACTTGGGTACCAAGACCCTTTTATAATGCTTTCCAGAAATGAGAGGTGAACTGGGTACCTTTGTCTGAGATAATAGATAATGGAACACCATGTAATCTAACTAACTCTCTGATGTATAGTTTGGCATAATCCTCGGCTGAATAAGAGGTATAGACTGGAAAGAAATGAGCTGATTTGGTCATTCAGTCTACAATGACCCAAACTGAATCATGCTGGCGACGAGTACGAGAAAAACCTATCACGAAGTCCATGTTCACTTCTTCCCACTTCCAAGTAGGAATACTGAACTCCTGCATGGATCCACTAGGTTTTTGATGCTCTATCTTAACCTGCTGACATGTAGAGCACTTAGCCACAAACTCTGTAACATCTCTCTTCATCCCACTCCACCAATAGATTTCCCATAAGTCGCGGTATATCTTTGTGGCCCCTGGATGAATAGAGTAGCGTGCACCATGCGCTTCTGCAAGAATTTTCTGCCTTAAGTCGTCTACACCTGGAATACACAGACGATCCTAACAATGTAACACACCATCTCCCCCTTGGGAGAAAACCTCTACTTTCTGATCCTTGACTGACTCTTTTAACTTGACAAAGCTGGATCTCTATCTTGCTTTTCTTTCACTTCGGAAACTAGAGATAATTCTGAACTACTCTGAACCTATATGTCACCCTCTTCTATATCGACTAAGCGAACACCTAGTTTGAAAAACTGATGGATTTCCTGAGATAACTTCTTCTTACTATCCTCAACATGAGAAACACTATCCATAGATAGTCTACTGAGAGCGTCGGCCACACCATTGGCCTTGTACGGATGATAAAAGACACTCATATCATAATCTTTCAAGAGCTCTAACCACCTTCTCTGATGAAGATTAAGAACTTTTTGAGAAAAGACATACTAAAGGCTCTTATGATCTGTGAACACATCTACATGAACTCCATTTAGATAATGCCTCCAAATCTGTAAGGCAAATACTACGGCTGCTTACTCAAGATCATGAGTAGGATAATTCTTGTCATGGGATTTAAGCTTTCTGGAGGCGTAGGCTATGACTTTACCATGTTGTATGTGGACACAACCCAAACCTACTCTGGATGCATCACAATACACTACGAACCCATCTGGACCATCTGGAAGAGCTAAGACTGGAGCTGAGGTGAGTCAAGTCTTCAACTCCTGAAAACTCTTCTCGCAAGGATCTGACCACTAAAACTTGACTTTCTTCTGAGTCAATCTGGACATAGGGGATGCAATAGAAGAAAATCCCTCAACAAACCATTTGTAATAGCCATCTAAACCCAAGAAACTCTTGATATCTGATGGAGAGATAGGTCTAGGCCAGTTTCTTACCGCTTCGGTCTTTTGAGGATCAACCCTAATGCCATCACCGAAAATGATATGACCAAGGAATGCTACTGACCTTAGCCAAAAGTTACACTTACTAAATTTGGCAAACATCTGATGATCCCTGAGAGTCTGAAGAACAATTTTGAGATGGTCTGCATAATCACGCTCACTGCGGAAATATACCAGAATGTCATCTATGAAGACTATGATGAACATGTCCAAGTACTGCTTGAACATCTGGTTCATCAAGTCCATGAAACCTGCTGAGGTATTGGTAAGACCAAAAGACATGACTAGGAATTCGAAGTGACCATACCGAGTATGGAAAACTTTTTTCAAAATGTCACATTCTCTGACTCTGAGCTGATGATAGCTTGATTTAAGATCTATCTTAGAGAAATAGTTGGCTCCCTCAAGTTGGTCAAACAAGTCATCAATTTGGGGAAGTGGATACTTGTTCTTGACCATGACTTTATTGAGCTAACGGTAATCAATGCATATTCTGAGAGAACCGTCTTTCTTGCGCATGAATAAGACTGGTGCACCCCACGGGGACACACTGGGTCTGATGAATCCCTTATCTAAGAGATCCTTCAATTTCTCTTTCAGTTTTTTGAGTTCTGCTGGTGCCATTCTGTATGGCGGAATAGATATGGGCTGAGTATCTGGAAGAAGATCAATGTCGAAGTCTATTTCCCTTTCGGGAGGAATTCCTGGAAGATCTTTGAGAAAGACATCTGAATGTTCATTCACTACTGGGACTGATTCAAGACTGGGAGTTTTGGATCTAGAGTCCTTAACTTGAACAAGATGATAGGCACATCCTTTAGATATCATTTTTCGTGCCCGAAGGTAGAAAATAAGCTGACCTCTGTAAGCTGAAGTACTACCCTTCCACTCTAGGATAGGTTCATTTAGAAACTGAAACTGGACTATTCTGTTTCTGCAGTCGACTGTGGTATAGCAGGAATAAAGCCAATCTATGCCGAGAATGATATCAAAATTAGTCATCTCTAATTCGACTAAGTCTGCTGAGTTGACTTTCTGAGATACCATAATCGGACAATTCTTGTATACCCGTCGAGCTATGATGGTTTTACCCACTGGATTAGAGACTGAAAAGGGCTCTGCTAGAATTTTAGGAATGACTCCAAAATCAACTGCTATATAGGGAGTAACAAAAGACAAAGAAGCTCATGGATCTAGCAAGGCGTAAACATGCACATGAAATATCTAACGTACCAGTAACCACATCAGGAGAATTTTCCTGATTTTTTCGGGACTGGAGAGCATAAAGTCAATTTGGGCGTTGCCCACTAGTAGCGCTGGAGGTGGTACCCTGCTGGTTTGGGCGACCGGACTGAGCTGAGGAATGGTTCTACTGACTCTGAGGACCTGGCTAAGGATAGTCTCTGACTCTATGGCCTAGCTTGCCACATCCAAAACAAATACCACTGTCAGCTCTGCTAATACCCTGATGGTGATTACCACAAGTATGGCAAAGAGGATAGGTGCGGCAACTACTAACACAACCCTGAGACTTAGAGCCTGGCACTTTATCTCTGTTACCATCTCTGAATCTATGATCTAGAGCACTAGCTGAAGAAGGAGCTGGAACTGATGACTTAGGAAGAAACTGAGAACGGTTTCCTCCTTCTGATTTGGGCTGAGCAAAGTTGAAACTACCTGTCCTTGTTCTCTTATTTTGCTTCTCCCTCATCTTAATGTTTTGATCTTCTATCTGCTGAGCATGGATCATAAGCCTAGCTATGTTCATGTCACTATTCAACTTTGTGGACCTACATTCATTGACTACACTATCATTCACCCCAGAAACAAACTTACTCATCTCAGCCCTGCTATCTGCAACCACATGAGGAGCATATCTGGTTAATTGAGTAAACTTAAGAGAATACTCTTTCACTGTCATGTTGCCCTACCTGGGGTTGATAAATTCTAATACTTCAGCTTCTCTTAGCTCTAGGAGAAAAAATCTATCTAAGAATATAGTAGCACACTCCTCCCACTCAATAGGCCCTGCATCTACAACCCTCTCTGACTTTCACTATTTATACCAAGTATGAGCAACATCCTATAACTGATATGTAGCTAGCTCCGTACTCTCACTAGAAGTAACCCCCATGATATCCGTAACCTTCTGAACTTGATCAAGAAATTCCTGAGGGTTCTCGTCTGACTTAGACCCGGAAAAGGATGGAGGATTCATTTGGGTAAAGTCCCGAATCTTGGTTGCTGCTGAATTGTCCATTGGGTTGGACGGAATGACAGATGGTCATTCATTCTGAGCAGCAACAGACTGAGCAAGAGTAGTGAATGCAGCTCTGAACTCTGCATGAGAGACATGTTTGCCTAAAGGAACTTTGGGCTGAGGGGCTGGCTGATTCCCGTTTCTTCTTTTATGAGGTATGTTCTGTAGAAGAAAAGGAGAAACAGATTAGACCAGACTGAGAGATTGAATTGAGATTATTCTCTCTGGCACGACATGAATACTGAAAGAAGGGAAACTATTCCTAAAATATCTTATAGCCTCCTGCACATAAATATGGCGCACAACACACCCATACACAAGACTCTACTAGATGCGACTTTCAGACTTCCTAGGACACTATTGAAACTTAGGCTCTGATACCAAGTTTGTAACGCCCCGAATCTGGTACCCAAAATGCTACACGGTGCTCATGACCCCGAAGGACCACAAGCTAACCCATAACTGATAGCTATACCTGAACACTGCATAATATACTATATAAATGCAGAAATAAAGGTTGTAAGGCCATAAGGTTCAAAACTAATAAGATAACTGATAAAACATAACATATGGATGGGGTATGAAATACCCAAAACAATTGAAATAAACTTTCTGAACATGATAGTCTGAAAAACCTCTAACTGACTGAATTGTCTAAATAAGGAGTTAATGGGACATGTTCGTAACTAACTCCAACTAATAAATTAATTAATGAGATAATAAAGTAATGGTCATGTCCTCGAAGGATGAGGACTCACTGCTAACTCTGACTGCTGAGACTGGAATGCTACTGATGCTCTGGAGCTCATGCTTCTGAACTTGTGGTATAAAACACCACAACACAAATGCGTCAGTATATTTGAATATACTGGTATGCATATGAGGTAGGATGAATGCAAAGGGTTCACATGCATGAACTATACTAACTGACTGATTAACATGAGTGTGAGAATACATGCATGAATACATAATAATTGTATCTGAGTTTGTGATAACATAATTACTGAGTCTGAGTACTGATAACATGAGATACTGATAACTGTGTAACTGAAACAACTAATACTGAGCGACTGTATCTGACAGTCTAGTTTCTGATAGAACTAGCTGAGTTCTTTACTGTTCTGAGTTGACTGTATCTGACAGTCCTGAATACTGTAGAACTATCTGAGTTCTATTCCTGAGACTGAATGATTGTATCTGATAGTCTTGATTCTGTATTAAAACTGTGGGAAGTAGTCATCTAACCAACATGCCCCAAATAACACATTATAGCTGAGTTGGGGTCTAATATGTAACCCTAATTGGAAGGGTGTTAATACCGCGCCACTAGTAAGGACAAGCTGTGGGTGACTCTCATCTGACAGTGTCCCAAAAAGAGAATGGTGGGACCCTCATCTGATAGTGTTTATTGATAACGCTCAAACTACAGCTCTCGTAAGAGTGTAAGCGGTCGTTGTCAAATATATAACCCAACTGGGTTGGGTATCGATCCCACAGAGAATAGCCGGTCACTAAGTAAACAAATATTATTAGACTTTTGGTGCAAGTCTCGTAAAAAAGGGGATTTTGTAGCGTGCAATAATGTAACAAAATAGTAGAGTAAAAACGGAAAATAGCAAAGTAAAAAGGAAAGAATGTTTAGTAAGATGTTTAACCAATGAGAATTGAGAGTTGGGGTTATGTCCACCTTATGAGTTATACGTCTCTATTGGCTATGAGTTATGCGGAATTCAGACATGCATGTGCTTATAGAGAATTGTATTCTATGGTAAATCCAGGCGTCTTTCGACCATCAAGGATTATTTCACTTTAACTCTTTCGAGCTTAAAGCGTGTCTAACGGTACAAATTCTCCAAGAGGTTAATCCAGTTACGGCACTAACTTTTTAACAGGGGTTGGTGCCCTATTACCTTGACATTATCTCTTTTCCAGACATATAACTTTTCTTTCGAACAAGTTAATGCTATACTGGCGTATTCTATGCGTTTGCAACCACAAGAATTTGCATTAAGATGAAGAGAATAATGATATAAGCAGCATACGTGTCACGAATTCACAAACTCATAGCAATAGATAGTATCTCATAAGGCTTCCATAACCCCAACAGAGAAGTTTAGCTACGCATGAGTGCAACGGAGATCACAATAAAAATCATCATGATCTCACGTTGGTCACAAGGGCTGTGCTTTCTCTGTCAGAAAGTAACGTGAATAGTACTAAATGTCGAAGAAAATAGAATTGAATAGAAAATCGGATGAATGAGTTGAATTGTAAGGGTTGAATGAATTAATGAGTGAATGAATAAAAAGTTCAGCACAATAGGGTATTTATAACACCCATATCCTATTCCTACTAGGCTACTGTGTACTTATCCTAATTCTACTAGGATACTACGTACTTATCCTAATCCTAATAAGTTACTGCTGATCCTCAAAGACTTTAGAATTTGCTGTTTTTGCCCGGGACAGGTTTTCCATGCGTCACTTTTAGTCCCTAGGCGTCCAAGCTCTCCTTTCCTTCTTTCGTGAAGCTTCCTTGGGCGTCAAGTTATCCATAAAATGCTGAAATCTTCATCATTTATACCTAAAAACTTGCTAATCACGTTTGTTAGCTCACTTACAGGAAAAGGGACTAAAAGTGCATGAATTATATATTTTGTCCTCAAAACTTAGCTAAAATATGGGTAAATTATAGTACTTTAGGCGTGTAAATACGCCTATCATCATTTATCCACCTCATCAACCCTCATCTGACAGTGTTGATGTCTCAACCTATGCTGGCTACATAGTTCTGGAATGCAAGGATGACTTCTAAGAATCACATCCTCATCTGGCAGTGTGTGTTCCCATCCTTGGGTTCACTCAGTGCTAATTCCTACTCCTATCTGAATAGACACTGAATATGGATTACTGAACTGAACTGGACTAAATTAACTGATTTCTATTGACTAACGAAATACTACTGAGATTACTGAATTTCTGAGATTTCTGAGATTTCTGAGATTACTGAGTTTACTATGTTTTCCTGAGTCATATAACTGACTGAATTTCTATGAATATGGCTCGACTGAGAGTATCTTGAAAACATAACACTGGCTCTAGGCACACAGCTAATTATTTGGTACAAGTACCCCCAGGACTCGATAGCCTGAAACTGACAAAACATGACTTTCTTGAATACATGACCAACATCACAATCCATAATACAATAAGTTGGAGATTTCATGAAGTAGAATTTCTAAAGCACCACAAGGGTTACACATGTATCCATAATTCACTGACTAAGATATTTCATCAAACATTTGACATGCATAAACTTGTACATGATTAGGGATTTCATATTATTATACTAGTATGACACTTTTTCTTCACATAGGCATTTAATCAAACACATGGAGAGCATACTTTGGTTATACAATCATCAACACATCTAATAATCATGGATACATCAATCAACGTGTAAATTTAAGGGTTTATCATGATTATTATGCAAATCTTCATATACAAGGGTCAATCATTGGAATATGTAATTTAAAACATGAATCAAAACCCCACAACATCATGAACATGAATTTTAATTCTATTTAAATTATGAACATTCATAAATACACAAATCTTGGATTTTGAAAAGAGATTCTTGAGCTTCATGGGTGAAAGGGACCCATGAATCAACACATGCCATACCTGGGTTGTGAGTTTCTTGAAGTTCCTGGACTTGAAGAACTTGGAATATCTTAGTTTCTTGAAGAATGATTAGGATCTTGTTCTTGGGGATTATCTTTGAGAGAAAATCCTAATTTGATGTTGTAGATGGATAAAGATCTTATGAGCCTTGATCCGATATAATTAGGGGTTAAAACGGGTGGAAAAGACCCAATTACCCTTTTAAAAATGACTTTAAAATAACTGAACAAACTATGCAACGGTGGGTGCGATGGTCCATCACTGGGTTGATGGTCCGTCGGTCCTAATCGTCGCACCTGGGCAGAATATGGGTTCACTGCCTCTGCTGCGACGGCTTGGACGATGGTCCATCGCTAGCTCGACGGTCCGTTGGCCTGAGCCGTTGTCCTTATGCAGAATATGGTCTCACTGCCTCCGCTGCGATGGTTTGGGTGACGGTCCGTCGGCCCTCATCATCGCACCTGGGCAGTTTTGACTGCTTTCTGTAAAACGACCATAACTTTCTACCCCGATACCGGATTTGGACGGAATTGGTATCGTTAGAAATCTAATTCAATTTCCCACATGAAAAAAAAAAGTGAAAATCTTAAAAATTCCACATGCACATAAATGGATTTATCTTTCAAGGTAAGTTTCTAACATTCTTGGGGTGATTTAAAGCTAGGTAGAAGTACGGGGTATTACACCAGCTTATCAGATTATAATTGTCTTACATGTTTTAAGACACTTTAGCCTTTTTTATTTATTTTAGCCTCATTGTGAATCTACTCACACTTAGCATGCATGATTTAAGATTACCTATGAAATTAATTTTACTTATTGCATTCACCCTCGCTTACTCAGTACATTTCATAAGTACTGATCCACATATACTTCTGTATGGCTACATTGTTTCATAATGTAGGTACCAATTATAGCTTACACATCATGATCAGATAGTTGCAGATTTCAGCCAGCAGGTAGTGAGTTCTCATACTTTGGGGACTCCAGTCAAATGTTGTTCATGTACTTTATTTTTATTATTCATATGTATTGATTAGTGGTGGTTGGAGGCATGCCCCATCTATCTATAGTCAGTATAGTAGAGGCTTCATAGATGTCAGTCAGAGTTAGTCATGTAATTTTAGTTCTCTCCTCAATTTTTATCAGATTATAAATTGTATCAGTAATATAATTTCTCTCAGATTTTGTCATGATTATAGTTCCACATAGCAGAATACATATTTAATATATTATAATTTAGTTGCTTAACAGTATGCCAATTCATGGGTTAGTTTGAGGTCACTTGTGGTTCCAAGCACCGTGTAACAACTGGGGGTAGTCTCGAGTCGTGACAAACTTGGTATCAGAGCACAGAGTTCAAGTGTCCTACTGTGTCTATGAAGCCATGTCTAGTAGAGTCTTACGGAATAGTATGGAGACGTCTGTACTTTTTTTGAGAGACTACAGGGTATTTAAGAAAAGTTTTCTTTCTTTCATGTCTCAGATCGTGTTGTAGAAAGGTTCTCTAAGAAACTTATATAGATTCTCATCCTTCTCCATTCATGCCATCTCTGCCTTATTTTCAAGGTAACAAAAATAGTAAAAATCAAATCCCTACAGATAGAATTTCTCAAATAGTCCCCACAGATAATAATGGGATTGCACGCACGCTCAAAAGTATCCCATCAGTGCCCTTATGTTTAAAAGTTTTAAAGATTTCATTTATGTTCATGAAAATCGTGCATTGACCCAAAGTTGTATGTACCCTCATATCCCTCCTCAAAATCCTATGACAGTATGTGACCTAGATTTAGAAGCATGAACCCAGAAGTTTAGCAGAAGTAGAGTTGGGATAGTGTTATCTGGATTGAGCAGATTTTGTATCCATGGGGATAGTTGTATGAAAGGTGAATCAATAGGCTTGAAATAACATATGCAAGAATTAAAGTATATTGATTTGAAATTATATGTTGTTGATGTTGGGTATATTGGTGTAATGGTAATTCTCATGGTTTAGATGTGATGTTAGTAGGCTATGAAGGAATTTAGTATGGTTCATTAAAGGTTTGGGTATATCCATGTTAAGTGTTAGTATCTAAGTTTGAATCTTTGAAGATAAAGCAAATAGAAAGAAGAGTTGAAATTCTTGATAGTGATGCTCCCGAAGATTCTAAGTTAATCAGTATTTAAGTTTTTATATGATGATTGTGGGGCTATAGAAAACTAAGAGTTGTATCTCAGAGGAAAGTATTAGCAGTGGGTTTTACACTTTCAGGTGTAGTCTTTCAGGATGAAATTATCTATGTGTATTGTTATATATAGAAATCTAGAGTAATATAGTTGCAATTCAGTTTAGAGGTATTAAAGGGTTCCACGGACTTAGATTGATAGCTTAAAGCTAAGGGGGAGATAATAGAACAAGTAACCAAGTCAGGCTCTCATATTTTAGTAGTGATGCCAGTGTGTGTAGAAAATTAGTAAGGGAGGATGATGCCCAACCCATTCTTATCCCAGTGCAAAGTTTTCAGTCATCACAATATCTACTCATGCATTACCTGTCAGTTTGTGATCATAGCTCTTATTCATGTACTTTTCATAGAATCATGTACACTTTCAGTTTCTAGTATGAGGAGTTCCAGTTCATTCAGCAGTACGAATCATATTCGATAAAATTTATGAACTCCAAACTCAGGTCATGCAGCTTATGACTAATGTACTCCTACTTTACAGTATGTTCAGTTCTAGGTACTCATTATACACTCTTAATGATCAGCAAAATTCAGAGCATGTCATGTATATCCTCAATTTAGATCTCTTGGATGAATCTATAATGTTGATATTCTGTTCCCCAGGCCTCAGTTATGTGTCAAAGTTATCCTTTCATGCTTCAGGTCCTTATGTTCTAACCTTTTAGTGACCTCTCCTTAATATTAAGATAGTGATGATGAATAATTGTTTAGATGGGAGAGAGTAAGTGTTCCTTATTTTCATAGTTCAGACTAGTATTACAGTGTTATGTATGTACCTTGTGGTTTTGAGTTAGGCTTGAACATGGTGGGAGTATGTAGCTCAACTCAAACTTTGGCAGGAATAGTTATATGTACCCATGTAAGTATTACAAGTTGAATTAAATAAGCATGGTATTTAAGGGGAAAAAGTATAGTTGAGTATAAGCTTTCAACATAATTCAGTTCGTATAGCCAGTAATTTAGTTTAGCAGTCAGACAGGCAAGTTCCTATGGTTTTTTCCATCTTCCGATCTAGTTTTACTATCTAAAGTTTCATGAATATGGCTATTCCATTAGGTAAACTATTCGCATCCATGAAAATTATGAATTCAGCTCAGTTCATGCATCATGCATCATATTTCAGATTCAGTTATTCAGCCATGATTCCGTTTGTAAGTGTCTCGTGCATCATCTCAGTCTTTCCTTAGTATTTCATCCAAGACAGTATTATCCAGGGGACAAAATGTCCTAAGGGGAAGATGTTACCCCGAGTTTTCATGTTCTAAACCTCTCATCTTTTCTTCATGAAACCAGATTAGGCTTGAGGTAATGGTTACTCATAAGTTAACTCTCTCATTTCTATCTCAGTCATATAACCATTCTCATGTCATTGCATGTATTTAAGAAATCAGTTTAGTTCATGATATTCAATTTATGTACCATATTTTAGAGTCAGATATGTAATCATGTTTCCAGTTGTGCATGTTCAGTATATGATCTCAGTTTCCCAGTATTATCAGTCTAACCAGTCTCATTCGAGGATGAATATTCCTAAGGGGGAGATATTGTAATACCCCAGACTGATCCTAGCCCGATTCATCTTTTAGTTTCATGCTTAAGGGGATTAAGGCTTGAAAATTTCACTAAGTGTTGGGAACTTAGTCATTTTAAGGCCTCTTAACTTTGAGTATTTTTAACTTGGTCTTCCCGACCTCGAGATGTTGGTTTTTGCTTTAATTCATGTTCAGGAATGTAAGAAGTATGTATAGGGGGAGTTTCAGACTTTTCAAAAAAGGTTTGGGTCACGTTTGGATCACGAATCCAGCAAGTCACCGCGATAAGGCCGCGTCGCGGTGACAATATTTTTAGCACGTACATCCTATCGCGGTAAAGGTGTTTTCATCCAGTTCTTGATTTATAATTGAATGCATATTTCGTGATATTTATCTTAGTGTGTGAAGTACTTATGAGGTGAAGAATGTTCATAGGAATCACTTAGAACAAAGTTGAGCTAAGAGACTTTGATTCGACCAAAGTTTAGTATTTGATTCTACAAGGGTCAACTTTGAACATTTATAAATTTTTATATACGTGAAATTTTTCATCTCAAGACCCACCAAATTGTATATAACTGAATTATCTTTCCAACTATACCAATTTTGCCTTAATCCGGTACCCGAGCAAAAAGTTATGATCATTTTCGTCAGAACCAGTAAGCCACCGCGATAAGACCGCATCGTGATGGGTCGTTAATCCGTATTCCAGCTATGACTTTTTGGTTTAAATGATTGAGGGGCAATTGGGTCTTTTTCCCCCTCAACCCAATCTTTCATAACACGATTTGGGCACCAGTTAAGGCATTGTTTTGCCCATCTTCTCCAATTTTTCTCTCAAGAAAATCCTACTCATCCCCCCAAAACATCAATCTCATTACTTTCTCTCCAAGGAAACCAAGAATTCAAGCTCCCAAGTTCAAGAACCTTTAAGAAAGCATCAAGAATGGTGTTTCTTTCCCTAATTTAAGGAGTTTAAGGTATGTGGGAGTTCATCCATGGGTCCCCTTTCACCCATAGAGCCCAAAAACCCTTTTCCTTCAATTTAAGAATGAATCTTCTATGATTATGGTATTTTGTATATTCAAGAAAGCTTGAATTTCATGTTTTCATGGTAATTTAAATGCAATTCAGCCCATGTATGATTCAATGCAAGATTTGATTTCCTCATGATATGAATTTAAGTTTTCCATGTCCTATTTAAAGTGAATTCCATGTTAAATCACCAATATATGATTTTAGTCATGTAATCATGCTATCTCCTCATGTTTAAAAGTACCTCCATATTAAAGTCTTGATATCCATGTATTTGATGAAATGCCTAAGTGTTGGATTTTGAACAAGGATTTCCATACTACAGTTTTAAGTGTTGCTATCGTGCTTTATGGTCATTCAGTATTGGCGGGTTATGAGCACCCGATACCTATGTGTTTTTACATATTTCTATTTTTTAAGTAAAAAGTCAGTCAGACCATGGTTTTAATATCATATTCATACCACCATGATCATATTGAGCATTATCAGTTTAAATGTTAATAATTACCTCAGAATTCATACGCCACTGTTATTTTCAGAATACCATGACTTGAGCTTATCAGTTATTAGTTATCAGTGCATACACCAGTTAACCTTTCAGTGTCATTCAGTTGGGAGTAGGATTTAGCACCGAGCGAAACAAGGGATGGGGTCTCACCTGCCAGTAGAGGGTGGGACCTTTAGTAGCAGTCCCTTAGTTCCAAAACTACATAGCCAGCATAAGTTAGAGACATCAACCTTCCAGTTGAGAGTTGATGAAGTATTTACCTGCCAGTTGAGGGTAACACATATCTCATTAGAGCACCTGCCAGATGAGGGTGACTCAGTGGATCCATACAGCTAGTCTTAGTACCCGTGGCACGGTACTGATACCCTTCCAACTAGGGTTACAGGTTGGACCCCAATTAGCTCATATAGGGGCATGTCGGTTAAATGATACCTCCCATAGTCTCAGTGTAGTATTCAGTGTCTCTTCAGTTCAGGTTTGCTTGACTAAGTGTACTGACTTTCAGATATTTAGTTTAACAGCTTTTAGTCTTTCAGATTACAAATTATCTCAATGACATACCAGATATACACTTAGTCTTGCATTCTCAGATATTACAGTTTTCATGCATTCATGCTCAGTTAACTTGTCATGTCCCAAAATAACCTCTAGACGTGACTGACACCCGCTAACACCACTTGCCGGGAGAATCAATCTTCCTTACACTTTACTAGATAATAAACTCTACGGTAAGATATGCACAACTTCAATGCATCAATAAATAGAGAATATTAGTTCAACAAAATTCCATAATCATACTATATATTCAACAATTACTCGAGAACTAATTCTTTGTCACAAACCTCACACTAAGACCATAGAGCATCTAAAATAGAGTAACATGAGTTCAACCTTTGGGCATGCAAACCCAACAAAAAGAATCATAATCTAAAAGTAACTAAAGCTGGATGACAGCCTCTACGAACAATGAGAAGGCTCACCTTAGCAACACAATCCACACGTAAAGAACGTCAGCCACAAGTCTCTCTCTCCGTAACCGTATCTGCAGGTATGTAAGTAAGGAGTGATCTATATAAATATAACCCAGTAAGATCCTCGACTCTCTACCTTAAGTATCCTGGGACAAGTATTAGAAAATACAACAGCACCAAGAACATAAAGTTATCACACATAGGAAGTATATCATAATTAACGTGACCAACGATACCCAACAATCCTTCATCAAGAACCATATACCTCTATATCATTTATACAGAGCATTTATCATAATTTGTAGTTAAAGTAATTAGCCAACACCAGAAGTTTCGGGCAAAATACAAAATACGTCAAATATATCAGGAGTATACACAATACTCAGGGGAGCATACACAATGTCCCATATCAAATCAACAAGCATACACAATGGTAAGGGGAAACATACGCAATGTTCCATATCAAATCAACAAGCATACACAATGCTCAAGAAAAGCATACACAATTCCCCAAAGGAATTAAGAAGTATACACAATGCCCTAATCTCACAGTACACAATCATATCACATCACGAAATAATTTATAAAGGGAGAATTAGTATTCTTAAACATACAATATATGTGGCTGGCCTTGAAGGCCGTCGATTCTGCCAAGCACATGCTTGTCCCAACACATGGACCGGACAGATAAAAATATATTTTAAAATAATATGTGAAAAGCAAGCACTCAAATCTTAAAGTCTCACTTACCTCACTAACAACAAATTTCTCAACCTTGCAACGCGTAGAACACCAACCAAACAACCTCCAATCACCTTAATCTATACAAAAATATTAATTGAAAATATTAATTACGCAAGTTGGGGTCAAGTCTCAATATCTCTAACTTTTATGTTTCAAGCTAAACCTTAATATCTCATACCTTAAGCTATGAATTAAAGGGGAAAAACTATAATCTTAACATCACTATCCAAACTTAATTGGTGATTACTAATACGTTGATACTTGTTTCATAATTATAATACATCCGACTGTATATATCCAATCCCAAAATCCAACATCAAGAATTTTCAGGAACTATCAATGGATTGGTGGCTTCAAAAAGTATAAAACAAATGTCAAAACTTTGTAATTCAATAAGATGCTCAATTAATGATTACCTAACTATTATGTCTTCTAACTCATTATTACACCATCATGCTTATCTATTCATCCTAGAGTAAGTAATAGAAATACCTTTAAAATGTTAATTAGAATAGAAAGTTTGATAATATAAAAAGCACGATTATCTGAAGGAACCAGCAACAACAAGTGAAAACAAGATGATCTTTATTTATCACATTGACTAAAACCTTGTTTTTTTCCATTAAAAATTATGGTGCCTACCTAGTCATCAATCTCTCTTATTCAATTTTCCAACACATATAGTAGCATTACACAACTTAAACCCACTGAGATGGGAGCATCATAATACTGTATATATATTTTTCCTTATTTGGCAGCAACAGACGAAAACTATAACAAGATAAAGTAAATCATATGCCTAAAACCTAAGAAAAATTTCATACCTGATGAGAGTAATGCTTGCTCAACTGATTTTCTACGCTGCCAGACCTTCTCAAATCCTTGTCTATGATTGTTTTTTTCTCCTAAAAAATAATGAAACCAATTGACCTAATATTTTTATTTCTTCTGTAACTGAAACATGAAACAAGGGAATGGGTTTTGCCTTTTGGCTTGCTCACTTTAATTCTCTTAATTCCTCCTAATTAATATTAATAATATAGGCTAATTACACATTTATCCCTTATTAAAAATTTGAGTTATTACATATCTCATGTTGTTCAGTTAATCCTTATCTCATATCCCCAGTACCCATAGCTTCAGTCCAGTTATTCAGACTAAGTACAGTTCAGTTTTTCATGATCAGTGTTCAGTTGTTAGTCAATCAGCATACAATTATCAGTCAATCAATATACATATATCATCTAGTCAGTATCCAGATACTAGTTATTCAGTATTCAGATGTTAGTTATTCAGTGTTCAGTTATCAGTCATTCAGTTAATCAGATCAACTTAGTATATATTATATTGGTTTTATATGTTTATGCATTCGCGCTCAGTATATTTGTATATTTAGATCCTTGAGTTATGCCAGTTTCCATCACGTAGTTTCAAACCCAGTATTCAAGCAGTATCCAAGTTTTAATATTTTCCAGCTTCAGTTCTACTTGTTCTGCAAAAGTAAAGTTTTAAGAAACTAAGTGTAGTGATTCACCAGCTTATCAGATTATAATTGTTATACATATTTTAAGACACTTCAGTTTTTAGTTTATTTTAGCCTCTTGGTGAGTCTACTCACACTTAGCATGCATGATTTAAGATTACGTATGAAATCAGTTTTACTTATTGCATTCACCTTTGCTTACTTAGTACATTCCAGAAGTACTGATCCACATATACGTCTGTGTGGCTACATTGTTTCATAATTTAGGTACCAATTGTAGCTCACACATCATGATCAGATAGTTTCAAATAGCCCAATCACAAACCACGACAATCTTGGTTGGATCAACCATAACACCCTCCTTAGTCACCATACGACCCAAGAAAGAAACAGACTCCTACAAAAACTCAAACTTAGAAAACTTGGCATACAACTTCTTATCCCTTAATCTCTAAAGAACAATCTTCAAATGCTCCTCATGCTTACCCTCACTCTTGGAATACACCAAGAAATCATCTATAAATACAATAACAAAAAAGTCAAGATATAATCAAAACACCCGATTCATCAACTTCAAGAATGCAGTAAGGGCATTGACCAACCAAAAGAACATGATAAAGAACTCATAATGATTATATCGAGTCTGAAAAACTATCTTTAAAATATATGAAGTTTTAATTCTCAACTGATGATAGTCAGACCTCAAATAAATCGTTAAAAATACCTCAGAACCCTGAAGATGATAAAACAAATCATCAATACAAGAAAGAGGATACTTATTCTTAACCGTCACCTTATTTAACTGCAAATGATCAATACACGTCCGCATAGACCCATACTTCTTCTTCACAAATAAGACAGGCGCACCCCAAGGCAAAATACTAGGTCGGATAAATCTTTTATCCAACTACCGCTGCAACTGATCCTTTAATTCCTCTAACTTTATTGGGGCCATCCTATAAGGAGGAATGGAAATAGGCTTGGTGCCTGACTCAACATCAATAGAAAATTAATATCTCGATCTGGAGGCATACCAGAAAAGTCCGTTGGGAACACATCTATAAACTCACAGAAAACACGGACAGAATCCAAAAAGGAGGTGAACCAACACTGGTGTTATGAATATAAGCAACATCCTCTTTCAACCAATTTACGAGCCTGAACAAAAGATATAATACTCTTAGGACCCGAATGAAGTGCATCCTTCCAAATTATTCTTGGCACACCTGGTGAAGCTAAAGTCACAGTTTAGCAAAACAATCTAAGACAACATAATAAGGAGACAACCAATGCATGCCCAAAATAACATCAAAATTGACCATGTCTAACACAACCAAGTCTACCAAAGTCTCACGCCCAGAAAAAATCATAACACAAGATCGGTGTATCCGATCCACCACTAAAGAATCCTCTACCAGGGTAGATACACGAATAGACATGGAAAAAGACTCACTAACATAATTAAAATTTAAAGCAAAATACATATACACATAAGAGAAAGTCGATCCGAGATCAAATAGTACCGATGCAAGTCTAAAATAAGAGGGGACAATACCTATGATCACAGCATCTGAAGCCTCTGCCTCTGATCTGGATGGTACAACATAACCTGACCATAACCATGCATTGGCTGAAAAGCCCCGCGACCCTCACCATGGGCTCCACTACCTCTGTCTCTCACACCTCTGGTAGAACCCCTACCTCTCACATCTTAAATAGGAGTAGCTCTAAACACACGGAGAGGATAGTCCTTGGCCACATGGATAGTCTCATCATATACATAGCAAACTCTAAACTTACCCTGATGGCCACCCTGTACAACTAAACCAGAAGATCTATGAGAACCTCTAAAATCTCTACCTCGAGGAATCTAACCTCTGAACTTACCAAAATAGAACACCCTCTTGGCGCCTCCCTAGGATACCTAAGGAATATCCTCTGTCACTTTAGCATGATCCGCAATACTCTAAAAAGAAACCCCAAACACAACTATCTGAGAAGTGGCTCACTGAAGAAAAAGAGGCACGACAAGTCCAACTGGATGAGACCCCACCGAAGGAGGTAACATAGGTGATAGCAGAACTCTTGATCGATGAACCCCATAGTTAGATGACGGCACTGAAAATGGAATAGTACTCGGGGTCTTTGGAGTACCCAATACAGAATATGGACCTATAAGAGGATCCATACTAGGGGGTGGAAGAACACCCGAAATAACCAAAAGAGGACCCTCTAAATGGGTTAACAACTACACCAACAACCCCTACAACACTAGGATAGACGAAATCTACAAAACTATGGCAGAACTCATACTTCCAATAGGCTCATCTCTAGGCTCAGGGGAGAGTCCCCTAGCACTACTCCTAGACGGGGTTAATCCATGAGCCAGTCCATTCCTTCGAGTCCGTCCATAACTCGAGGTTCTCCCTCTGGGAGAAGGCTCAGTATCTCTACTCTCGTAGGACCTAGATAACACCATCTGTATAGAAAGAGTGAAACACAACTCAGAACACAAAGTATGAAAAACTTCGCATGATAAAGAATAAAATGAGGGAAGACAAGGTATGAAAGAACTTCACACGATAAAGAATAAAATGAGAAAAGTTTCCTAAAGACATCCTATAGCCCCTGGAAGATAGATACGAACGTCTACATACCGATTCACGAGACTCTATTAGACATTTCGTTCTTACACCATTAAGACCAATGAAACCTGGTTGCTCTGTTACCAATTTGTCAACCCAAAAATAAGGGTCATGATGGCACTTGTCGCGGCGTACCTTGACAAGTAAGCCTATCACCCAAACTGATACAAAAAAAGACAAAAATATTCAAGGTAAGGCTTCTAGAATGAAGCTGAACCATACAAGTAATCATAACAATACAGAAAGAACTTATCCAAAATATCAATTATTCCCAAAATCAGATGTCAATAGTGTAAGAACTACTAATACATCTAGGAGTCAAATACATCAGAAAAATAATAGAATAACATTTGTCTTCAAATAATAACAAATACATAACTACTATAAAAAGATATAGGTGAACTTCGGACGCATGAATGTCCAATCACTACCTTAGAAGCTATAATAATTTCCTGAGTCAAGAAAGCTGAGGCGCACTCAAGCTAGGACCTTCACCAAAAGGATATAGTAGGCATAAGTACAGTCCACTTATACTCAGTTGGTCTCATAGACCGACCAAGTAAAGTAGTAAATAAAGCATACAAAATATACACTAGGGTCACGTCACCTGCAATGAAAAATTATCCCCCAATAGTAGCCCATGCCGCTTGTACTAACAGTTCTAATATATCTCATATATTGTAATATCCTAACCAGATAAAACACAAATATGCATTATATCACATAAAAGTAGAACAAGGAGAACATACAAATACAAGATCATCAAATACTAGTAAAAGAAGATAAGACAATTACATAAATGGCAAGTCAATATGGCAATACAACACAATATAAATATAATAAAGTAAGTTCAATGTATATTATGATGATTGTCTCAGCCCAAAAATGAAGGTCATTATGGTACTTATCGCGGTGTACCTTAACAGGTAAGCTTATCACCCAAACTGATACAAAAAAAAAAACAGAAATATCCCAAGATAAGGCTTCTAGAACAAAGCTGTAATACCATGTACTAATCATAGCTCAATTCATCTCTTAGTTGCATGCTTAAGGGGCATAAGGCTTAAAATTTTCACTAAGTGTTAGGTACTTAGTTATTTTAAGGCCTCTTAACTTTGAGGATTTTTAACTTAGTCTTCCTGACCCCGAGATATTAGTTTTTGAGTAAATTAATGTGCAGGTATATAAGAAGTACACCTCGTGGGAGTTTCAAACTTTTTGAACAAGGTTCGATTCACGTTTGGATCACGAATCTAGCAAGTCATCATGATAGGGCCGTGTCGTGGTGACATTCCCTTAGGCACGTACATCGTATTGCGGTAAAGGTGTTTTTATCCAGTTCTTGATTTATAATTGAATTCATGTGTCATGATCTTTATCTTAGTGTGTGAAGTACTTATGAGGTGAAGAATGTTCATAGGAATCACTTAGAATAAAGTTGAGCTAAGAGACTTTGATTCGTCCAAAGTTTAGTATTTGATTCTATAAGGGTCAACTTTAAATATTTATAACTTCTTATATACATGGAATTTTTCATCTCAAGACCCACCAAATTGTACATAATTGAATTAGCTTTCCAACTATACCAATTTTGCCTTAATCCAGTACCCGAGCAAAAAGTTATGATTATTTTTGTCAGAACCAGTAAGCCACCACGATAAGACCGCATCGTGATGGGCCTTTAATCCGCATTCCAGTTATGAATTTTTGGTTTAAATGATTGAGGGGCAATTAGATCTTTTCCCACCTCAACTCAATCGTTCATAACACGATTTGGGCACCAGTTAGGGCATTATTTTTCCCATCTTCTCCAATTTTTCTCTTAAGAAAACCCTACTCATTCCCTAAAAACATCAATCTCATTACTTTCTCTCCAAGGAAATCAAGAATTCAAGTTCCCAAATTCAAGAACCTTCAAGAAAGCTTCAAGAATGGTGTTCTTTTCCCCAAGTTAAGAAGTTTAAGGTATGTGGGAGTTCATCCATGGGTCCCCTTTCACCCATGGAGCCCTTAAACCCTTTTTTTTAATTTAAGAATGAATCTTCTATGATTATAGTATTTTGTATGTTCAAGAAAGATTGAATTTCATGTTTTCATGGTAATATAATGCAATTCAACCCATGTATGATTCGATGCAAGATTTGATCTCCTCATGCTACGAATTTAAGTTTTCCATGTCCTATTTCAAATGAAATCCATGTTAAATCCCCATTATATGATTTTTGTAAGATCCCACAAAGTTTCCTCACAGTCTGAGCCTTAGAGCGTGTCAAGTGAAGTGTAATTCCATCCCTAAAAGATTGAGAAGTGACTTTCTAAGTGAGTATCATGTTAAACATATGGAATTTCCCCAATTTCAACTTTTTATCACATGAGACATTTGATAAGCTTTCCGTCGATATAAGATTCGCCCAAATCCGATACCCTGGTAAGCAGTTATGGCTAATTTAAGTCCTAGTCGTAAAACAACATCATTTTAGTGCTTGGTGAATCGCGGAGAGGGTCTATTTGACAATTGTCAAATTCTAGTGGAACTCCGCGATAGTGGCGCATCGTGGAGGACCCCAATTTCCCAATAGTCAATTTCCAGTGGTCTGGCGTGATTGTGACGCGTCGCGCTGAAGTTCCAGGTCCCAACTAGTAGAATAACGTGATGGCTCCACATCGCGGTGACTATCAGATTACCATTTGTCAATTTTCAGTGAGCCACCGCGATAGTGGCGCATCGCGGTGGCCTATAAAATTGGGTTCCCAGTTCAATTTTTCCAGCTTCGTACAGAAGTTAAAAAGGGCATTTTGAACTTTTTCTAAGCCTCTTAAACCATGCAAACCCCAAATTAAAGTCATTTACAAGCATTCTATGAAGTTTTTCTCAAGTTTTCTCTCAACAAGAACCCTAAGTATCCAAAACATCTTCCAAGAATCTCAAGAATCCACTATAGATTTTCTAAATTGAGTCAAGATTCAAGGTTCCCAAGTCAAGGGCTTCAAGAACCCTTATTCAAGAGTGCAAATAGAGTTCCAAAAGCGAGAGTTCATCCAAAGCTTTTAATTCAAGGTATGTGGGGTTTTTAACAAGGGTAATCCTTTCACCCTTGTGCCCAAAAGCTTATTTAAACTATAATTCTCTGCAATTTATGAGATTTTACATGAAATTAAATTAGGGGGTTTCACCCATTGTTATTGGTTGCAAGCTTTTGATGTTTCCCTTGAATTGAGAGTCTAATGGCATGATTTTTACATATTTTCTTGAGAAATTGTAGTTGGGTCTATACCCCATGATTTTAATCCTTGAGAATTTAATAGTTGAAATGTTTGAAACATTGAAGTATATGAGCATGTTGAGATTTTGAAATAAATTGTTGAAATTTCCAGATTTCTACTTGAGTTATGAATCTATAAGCTATCTATTATGCTTTTGATGAGTTTTAACTTGAGATTGAATTATGGGTTATTAAGCCCTACTTGAGACTTGAGATTTTATGGATTCTTGTGCAATAAACACCCATGATTTGAGTATTCCGAGATTGTTGAGAAATGTTTTGACCTAATGGTCATTGAGTTTTGAAATCCACTCTACTACTTGAGATTACAGATTTGATTATTGGATTCTAATTGAACCATGAGATTATTCTAAAGTGGATTTTCATCAGATGAGCGAGATAAACTAAAGGGAGTAGTATTTAGCACCGAGCGGGTAAGTTACTATGGTTTCTTACCCCAAAACTACGTGCCACCGTAGGTTGGGCCTGAGGCCGAGTTTATGATTATCATTGGGCCTAAGGCCGAGTTGATATTGGGCCCGAGGCCGAGTTTGTTTAGTTATCACTAGACCTAGGTTATACTCCCTAGCAAGAGTATGACACCTCTCCCCAACGTGAGGTCTCTTCTTTAGGAGGACAAAACATTGGAATCCATGTAGCTCGCATGGTTTATGTCGGTTAAGAGAAACTCCCTAAACTAAAGTATTTTACATTGAGATAAGATATTTTCCTTTAAAACTAAAATACTTTCCCTTGATATGAGTATTTTTCCCTAAATCTTGAAATAGATGTTTTCCTAACGTGAATGAAATGCCTTCAAGTATGTTCCAAAGTTATATGATTTTGAATTCCAAGTATTTGAGTTCAAAAGAGTTATGAGTTCTTGAGCATTGAAAAATTTTTACTCTCCATGAGACATATGCATGAGTTGAAAGTATTGCTTAAAGTTTCCTTTAGCCTTGAGTAATGAGAATAAGAGAAGAGCACAAATTTTAAAGCTGAAAGTATAATGACTCACGAGATTGTGTTACATGCTCCATTTTACATGATTCATGAGCTTCGTATTTTATACTTATTCAATCTATGTGAGTCATTACTTATTACATGCATGATTTGATTAAAGAGTATTGATGTTGTTTTATATAAATGCATGCACCCCCACATACTCAGTACATTCCCAAGTGCTGATCCACATATATATCTATGTGTTATATTGTCTTATAATGTAGGTTCAGGTGCTCAGTCCCAACCTCGTCAGTGATTTTTGAGTACCTCTATCTATATTCCTACAGTGGTGAGTCCTCATGGTTTGAGGACCTATATTCAGATATTTTCATATTTTGAGAGACTATGTTGTTATTTCCTGTTTATTTTGAGTCAGTTGGGACCTGTCCCAACAACTCTCTAGCTCATGGATTAGTAGAGGCTTTGTCAGACTATTTATCAGATTGTGGTTGTATTGAGGTTTCCAGTATTGTGGTCGTTTGGACCGAGCATTTTCTGCGTATTTCCTTTCATATATATGACTATGCTAGTATTTGAATTGTTTTATCTTTAAATGAGTGTTATTAGTAGAAATAGTCTCAAAGGGTTAGCTTGGGGCTACTTGTAGCCTTAAGCACCATGTGACATCCCGAGAGACGATTTTGGGTCGTTACAAACTTGGTATCAGAGCCTAGGGTTGTTAAGGAGTCCTAGGGAGTCTAACAAGCCGTGTTGAGTAGAGTCTTGACCATCGGTGTGTAGCAAGCCACATCTATGAGCAAGAGGCTACAAGACATTTTAGGAAAAGTTGTTTCTTTCTTTCGGATTCTATCGTGCCTACAGGTGTCCCTCTCATCTAATAATTCGTGCTTTTCTATTTCATAAAATACCTCTCATGCCAAGTTTTGGGCGGCCTTTCAGGCGCTAGCCCAAGAAGTCACCGCTAATGTTCTGGCCAATAACCAGGCCGCAATTGCTAATCAGCAGTGAGGTGATGTAGCCACGGCTAGAATCCGTGATTTCATGCGGATGAATTCGCTAGAGTTTTATGGATCCAAGGTAGGTGAGGACCCAGAGTTGTACCTAAAGGAGGTGAGAAAGATCACGCAGGTGATGCATATTTCTGAGGAAGAAAGTGTTGAGTTGGCATCTTATAGGTTGAAGGACATAGCTTATAACTGGGTTGTATCGTGAAGGAAAGGCAGTGGTGAGGATTCTGCTCCTATGACTTGGCAGGTGTTCCAAGATGTATTCTTGGACAAGTTCTTTTCGCTTGAGATGAAGGAGGCAAAGATTGAGGAGTTTATGAAATTGATGCAGGGCTCTATGATTGTTAAGGAGTACTGCTTGAAGTTCAACCAGTTGGCCAAGTATGCTCCTGATTTGATTTCTGACACCCGAGCTAGTATGAGCAAGTTCGTGACCGGTGTTTCTGGGTTGGTAATAAAGGAGTGTAGGACTGCGATGCTGTATAGGGATATGGATCTGGCTAGGTTAATGATGTATGCCCAGCATATAGAGGTAGATAAGATTAGGGAGAGAGATCGAGTGAGGGGTAACAAGAGGGCTAGATCTGAGCAGCATGAGTTTAGCCAGCCTAGGTTCCATGGAGGGAACCTCCCTCAGTTTCAGAGGCGTCCTTCTATGCCAGTGCCTTCATCATCTAGTGCTCCCGCGTCTAGAAGCAGGCAGGAGCAAGGGGATAAATATTTTATGTCTAGGTCACAGATAGTGTTGGTAACAGGCCTCACTATCCTCCTTGTGCTAAGTGTGGTAGGAGTCATCTCGGGGAGTATTTTGTAGATATGAGGGGTTGTTTTGGTTATGGAATGCAGGGCCACAAACTTAGAGATTGTCCTTATGCTAGAAAGGGGAACAGAGATGCCCGACCTCAGGCACAGGCTACTAGTGCACCAGCTCCTGTACCCCGGCCTGCCCCTGCTCAGGGCGCTTCATCTAGAACTACTGGCGGTCAGCTCCATAATAGATTCTATGCCTTACCATCCCATCAGGAGCAGGAGAACTCTCCCGATGTTGTTACCGGAATGCTTCGTATTGTTTGCTTTGATGTCCATGTGTTGTTGGTCCCTGGGTCAAGTCTTTCTTATGTGACCCCACTTGTAGCTGTGAATTTCAAAATGAGTCCCAAAAAGATTTCTGAGCCCTTCCTAGTTTCTACACCCATAGGGGAGTCAGTTGTTGCTAAACAAGTGTATAGAGATTGTCCAGTTACTATTCTTCATAGAGTCATACTTGTTGATTTGATAGAGTTAGACATGGTGGATTTGGACCTTATTCTGGGTATGGATTGGCTTTATTCTTGTTATGCATCTATAGACTGTCGTACCCCTGTGATCAAGTTTCAGTTTCCTAATGAATAAGCTTTTGAGTGGTCTGGGAGTTCGGTATCTACCAAGAGTTATTTTATCTCCTATCTCAAAGCCATAAAGCTAATATCAAAAGGTTGCATCTACCACCTAGTTAGAGTCAAAGACACAAAGTCTAAGGCTCCAACTATTCAGTCAGTCGATATTGTTAATGAGTTTCCAGATATTTTTTCGGAAGATCTCCCAGAGGTACCTCCCAATAGAGATATAGAATTCGGGATTGACCTTCTTCCCAATACTCGACCTATTTCTATTACGCCATATCGTATGGCACCTGTGGAGCTTAAGGAGTTGAAAGAGCAACGCAAGGATCTTTTAGACAAATATTTTATTCGTCCCAGTATTTCTTCCTGGGGCGCGCCTGTCTTATTCGTGCGAAAGAAAGACTGTTCTTTGCGTATGTGCATTGATTATCGTCAGCTTAACAAGGTCACAGTCAAAAATAAGTATCCTCTTCCGAGAATTAATGACCTGTTTGATCAGTTGCAAGGTGCAAGTTATTTCTCCAAGATAGACCTTAGATCCGGCTATCATCAACTTAAAGTGAGGGAATGTGATATTCAAAAGACAGACTTCCGAACCCGTTATGGTCACTTTGAATTTTCAGTCATATCTTTCGGGCTAACCAATGCCCCAGTAGTCTTTATGGACCTCATTAATCGAGTGTTCAATCCATATCTTGATATGTTTGTCATTGTCTTCATAGATGACATCCTTATATACTCCCGTAATGGGAATGACCATGTGAATCACCTTAGAGTTGTCTTGCAAACTCTTAGAGATCACCAGTTGTTCGCCAAATTTAGTAAGTGTGAATTTTGGCTAAGGTCTGTAGCCTTTCTGGGTCATATTGTTTCAGCCGAAGGTATTAGAGTTGACCCCCAAAAGACAGAAGCTGTAAGAAATTGGCCTAGACCTATCTCTCCGTCTGACATTAGAATTTTCTTGGGTCTAGCGGGTTACTACCACCTTTTTGTTGAAGTTTTCTGTTCTATTGCATCTCCCATGACCCGACTGACTCAAAAGAAAGTTAAGTTCCAGTGGTCAGATTTTTGTGAGAAGAGTTTTCAGGAGTTGAAGACTCGACTTACTTCAGCCCCTATGTCAACTTTGTCTGATGGTACAGATGGTTTTGTGGTGTATTGTAATGCCTCTAGAATTGGTTTGGGTTGTGTGTTGATGCAAATAGGTAAGGTTAATGCCTCTAGACAGTTAAAGTCGCATGAGAAGAATTACCCAACCCATGATCTTGAGTTGCTGTTGTGGTATTTGCCTTAAAAATCTGGAGACACTATCTTTATGGTGTTCATGTTGATGTGTTTACTTATCATAAGAGCCTGCAATATGCGTTTACTCAGAGGGAGTTGAATCTTAGGCAGATGAGGTGGTTAGAGTTGTTAAAAGACTATGATATGAGTGTGTTGTATCACCCGGGCAAGGCCAATGTAGTGGCGGATGCCCTTAGTAGATTGTCTAATGGTAGTGTTGCTCATGTAGAGGAAGGTAAGCACATCACAAAATAATTTATAAAGGGAGAATTAATATTCTTAAACATACAATATATGTGGCTAGCCTTAAAGGTCGTCGATTCTGCCAAGCACATGCTCATCCCAACACATGGACCGGACAGATAAAAACATATTTTAAAATAATATTTGAAAAGCAAGCACTCAAAGCTTAAAGTCTCACTTACCTCGCTAACAACAAATTTCTCAACCTTGCAACGCGTAGAACACCAATCAAACAACCTCCAATTGCCTCAATCAACACCATAATATTAATTGAAAATATTAATTACGCAAGTTGGGGTCAAGTCTCAATATCTCTAACTTTTATGTTTCAAGCTAAACCTTAATATCTCATACCTTAAGCTATGAATTAAAGGGGAAAAACTATAATCTTAACATCACTATCCAAACTTAATTGGTGATTACTAATACGTTGATACTTGTTTCAAAATTATAATACATCCGACTGTATATAGCCAATCCCAAAATCCAACATCAAGAATTTTCGGGAACTATCAATGGATTGGTGGCTTCAAGAAGTATAAAACAAATGTCAGAACTTTGTAATTCAATAAGATGCTCAATTAATGATTACCTAACTATTATGTCTTCTAACTCATCATTACACCATCATGCTTATCTATTCATCCTAGAGTAAGTGGAATAATAGAAATACCTTTAAAATGTTAATTAGAATAGAAAGTTTGATAATATAAAAAGTACGATTATCTGAAGGAACTAGTAACAACAAGTGAAAATAACATGATCTTTATTTTATCACATTGACTAAAACCTTGTCTTTTTCCATTAAAAATTATGGTGCCTACCTAGTCGTCAATCTTTCTTATTCAATTTTCCGACACATACAGTAGCATTACACAACTTAAACCCACTGAGATGGGAGCATCATAACACTGTATATATATTTTTCCTTATTTGGCAGCAACAGACGACAACTATAACAAGATAAAGTAAATCCTATGCCTAAAACCTAAGAAAAATTTCATACCTGATGAGAGTAATGCTTGCTCTACTGATTTTCTACTCTACCAGACCTTCTCAAATCCCTGTCTATGATCGTTTCTTTCTCCTAAAAAATAATAAAACGAATTGACCTAATATTTTTATTTCTTCTGTAACTGAAACATGAAACAAGGGAGTGGGTTTTGCCTTTTGGATTGCTCACTTTAATTCTCTTAATTTCTCCTAATTAATATTAATAATATAGGCTAATTACACATTTATCCCTTATTAAAAATTTGAGTTATTACATATCTCATGTTGTTCAGTTAATCCTTATCTCATATCCCAGTACCCCATAACTTCAGTCCAGTTATTCAGACTAAGTACAGTTCAGTTTTTCATGATCAGTATTCAGTTGTTAGTTAATCAGTATACAGTTATCAGTCAATCAGTATACATATATCATCTAGTCAGTATCCAGATACCAGTTATTCAATATTCAGACGGTAGTTATTCAGTGTTCAATTATCAGTCATTCAGTTAATCAGATCAACTTAGTATATGTTATGTTGGTTTTATATGTTTATGCATTCACACTCAGTATATTTGTATATTCAGATCCTTGAGTTATGTCAGTTTCCATCACGTAGTTTCATACCCAGTATTCAATCAGTATCCATATTTTAATATTTTCCAGCTTCAGTTCTACTTGTTCTGCAAAAGTAAAGTTTTAAGAAACTAAGTGTAGTGATTCACCAGCTTATCAGATTATAATTGTTATACATGTTTTAAGACCCTTCAATTTTCAGTTTATTTGATCCTCTTGGTGAGTCTACTCATACTTAGCATGCATGGTTTATGATTACGTATGAAATCAATTTTACTTATTGCATTCACCTCCACTTACTCAGTACATTTCAGAAGTACTGATCCACATATACGTCTATGTGGCTACATTGTTTCATAATGAGGTACCAATTGTAGCTCATACATCATGATCAGACAATTGCAGATTTCAGCCAGTAGGTGATGAGTTCTCGTACTTTAGAGACTCTAGTCAGATGTTGTTCGTGTACTTTATTTTTATTATTCATATGTATTAATTAGTGGTGGCTGGAGGCATGTCCCAGCTATCTATAGTCAGTATAGTAGAGTCTTCATAGATGTCAGTCAGAGTCAGTCATGTAATTTCAGTTCTCTCCTCAATTTTTATCAGATTATAAATTGTATCTGTAATATAATTTCTCTTAGATTTTGTCATGATTATATTTTCGCACAACAGAATAACTATTTAACATATTATAATTTAGTTGCTTAATAGTATGCCAACTCATAGGTTAGTTTGGGGTTGCTTGTGGTTCCAAGCACCATGTTACGACTAGGGGTTAATCTCGGATCGTGGCAGAAGTCGAACCATACAAGTAGTCATAACAATGCAGAAAGGACTATCCAAAATACCGATCATGCCCAAAACTAGGTTTCAATAGTGAATAAACTACTAATATAATCCAGGAGTCAAATATATCAGAAAAATAAACACAAAGGAATAATATTTGTCTCTGAATACTAATAAAGACATAACTACTATAGAAATATAGAGGTGAACTCCGGACGCATGAATGTCCAACCGCTACCTTGAAAGCTCCAACAATCGCTCGAACCAAGCAAGTCGAGGCCCACTCGAGCTAGGACCTGCACCAAAAGGGTGCAGTAGGCATGAGTACGGTCCACTTGTACTCAGTAGGTATCATAGGCCGACCAAGAAAAGTAGTAAATAAAGCATACAAAATTTACGCTAAAGGCACATCACCTGCAATCAGAAAATGTCCCACAACGGTAGCCCACATTGCTTGTACTAACAGTTCTAATATATCATATATATTGCAACATCATAACCAGATAGAACACAAGTATGCATTATATCACATATAAGTAGAACAAGGGGGAATATGCATATACAAGATCATCAAATACAAGTAAAGGAAGATAAGACAATTACATAAATGGTAAGTCAATATGGAAATACAACACACTATAAGCGCAATAAAGTAAGTGCAATGTATATGATAATGATCATGATGATGATGCACGAGGTCGTCACACAACCTCCGGGATCATCGCACAATCCCCGTATACACCTACGGCGCTAAACGTAGGACCCATGAGGGGTTCATCAACCCGTATACAATCCATATATCTCACATCTCCTTTTCGGCATATCCGAAAGTATTTTATAAGGTATTACAATATCTCTTCCCCGGCACATCCCTCGGGGAAGGTTTTAAAAAGGTGTTGCTAGTGTTACTCAGGTGTTGCCATGGTGGTACCAATATTTCATGAATAAGTATGATATGAGATGTAAGCACAACCAATCACAATGAGTATTTCCATAATCAACCACATGATGTATTTCCACAATCAATCACAATGATATATTTTCACAACCATGTGAGCCAATATCCACTCATTATTTCTGTTTCATCGATGAATTTTCACGTCTCATATACCAACAAGTATGAATGTATCACAATACACTAATGGTTCGACATTAGATATTTCAATAACACAATATAATTATTCACATGTATTCAAGGTTATCAACATCAAATAGGACCCCACAAAGTCACACACATCACATAATATCTCAGTTTCGATAATTACATCACATATAGGCCCCCGCACGAACAAAACACATAATAAGATAATTTTCATAATTAGTTTCCACCCTTAACATGCATTTTGTGCTATCATTTACTACCCAACCCAGTCTGAAAGAGTAAGTCATAACCTACCTCAAAAGCCAAAATTGATCCGCTACACTTTAAACCCACGAACTTACTTTTCATGAAAAATTACGAACTCCACTAAAATATCAAATATTAAATTTATGCATTAAAATAAAACCAACGACACCCATATTGACTACTTTTAGTTCGGGATCAAAACGGACCCCTGGAATGGATTTTCGAAAAAAAGGACAAAATTAAAACTTTACTTCAGAAACATGTTACCCATATTTTTAGGAATCTACAATTAAGAACCCAAGTCAAATCGAGTCAAAAACGTGGTTCAAATCGAAGAAAAATTATTTTTGAGTTGTATCGTATAATTTTTTTGAAATCCGGGTTAAAATCAAGAATCGAAGTTGTTTTGAAGGTTAAATTGATGAAAAACTAGTAATTATAAGATAAAATTATTATTCAAGTGAAAAGAAGTGATATTGGGGTTTAAAATCAAGCCCTAATATTTTTGAAGTTTTGAGAAATTTATCAAGAAATTGCTAGGAAAAAGATAAATTCTTACCTTAAATTTGTAATAAAACCAAGAAATAGATGTTAATCTAGCTTCCCAAGCTCTCACAAACTTTACTTTTAAGTTTCCACACTATTTAAGGGTTTAACTCTCAAGAGGCAAGATGAAAGAATGGACAAAATGGGCCAAAAAGCTGAAAAATCTGCTAGATATATCAGAAAATCTGCAATAACAGCAGTTTTTTCTTTTTAAAGTTCAACCCGCACTTCGACGGGGTACCCGGAATTCATTCAGAGTTTGGTATATGCAAACAAACTATGCAACCATACTAAATTTAACGTTTCATATGCATTGGCGAAGTCGGATTTTCGAAAAAATATCATTTTCACAAAGTTAACCCCCGAAATCCAAAATTATAATTTTCCAAATCGGAGATCGAAATGAGATTTAAAAGCCGTAAAATCACACCAAATATGTTACCACCCTAAAATCAACATTTCAAATCTGCTGACAAAGTCTTATTTCCCATACGAGGTCATTTCGATAAAATGTGGATCCCATACATCCAATTTTTCAACTTTTCGATCAATAGGTCGAAATGAGCTCGGGTGCATCAAGACCCGAACCAAAGGTCTACCTAGCCTAAAATCGATATTGCAGAGCTTCTGGAGAAGTTCGTTCATCCATCCGACGTACAGATTAAAATATATCTCCATAAGTCCAAAATAAGGCTTTCGAAGCCATCAAAAACCACAATATCGCATAAATGGTACCAAAATGTATCGAGAACCATGTCAATCACTCCCACACCCCAGAAATATCATAATGCAACTACAAGAAGGGGTAAAACAATCAAATAACATAGAAACACTTATGTCACATATTTTGTCAAAAAACTGATCATTACAATGATGATGCATGAGATCATCCATAACCTGCGGGATCATCGCACAATCCCCGTATACACATACGGAGGCAATCCTCCCAATGCAGGACCTATCGGGGTTCGTCAACCCGTATACAATCCATATATCTCATATCTCCTCTCCCGACACATCCCTCGGGGAGGGTTTTATAAGGTGTTACAATATCTCCTTCCCGGCATTTCCCTTGGGGGGTTATAAAAGGTATTACCAGTGTTTCTCAGATGTTGCCACGGTGGTATCAATATTTCATGAATGAGTATGATATGAGGATGTAATGTTCACAATCAATCGCAGTGATATATTTTCACAACCAACCACAATAATACATTTCCACAATAACGTGAGACAATATCCACTCATTATTCCCGTTTCATTCATGAATTTTCACATGTCTCATATAACAACAAGTATGAATATATAACAATACATCAATGGTACCACATTAGACATTTCAAAAACACAATATAATTATTCTCATATATTCAAGGCTATCAACATCACATAGGACCCCACACAGTCACACATATCACATAACATCTCAAATTCAATAATTACATTACATATAGGCCCCCACATGGGAAAAATACATAGATAGATATTTTTCATGATTAGTTCCCACTCTTAACATGCATTATGTACCATCATTTACTACTCAACCCAGTCTGAAAGAGTTAAGTCATAACCTACCTCAAAAGCCGAAACCAGTCCGCTACACTTCTAACCTATGATCTTACTTATCAAGAATAATTTTGAACTCCATTAAAACATCAAATATAAAATCTACGTGTCAAAACAAAATTAACGACACACATATTGACTACTTTTGATTCGGGGTCAAAACAGACTCCCGAAATGAGTTTTCGAAAAAGAAAGACAAAATCAGAACTTTACTTCAAAAATATGTTTCCCATATTTTTAGGAATCTACATCTGAAAACTCAAGTCAAATCGAGTCAAAAATAAAGTTCAAATTGAAGAAAAATGATTTTTAAGCTTTACCTGGTAAAATCTTTGAAATTCGGGTTAAAATTAAGAATCAGAGTTGTTTTGAAGGTTAAATTGATGAAAAAATAGTAATTCTAAGATAAAAATATTATTCAAGTAAAAAAAAATGAAATTAGGATTTAAAATCATGCCCTAAGATTTTTTGTGTTTTGAAAAATTAATCAAGAAATTACTAAGAAATGGGTGAATTCTTACCTTAAATTTGTAATAAAATCAAGAAATGGATGTTAATCTAGCTTCCCAAGTTTCCACAAACTTTACTTTTAAGCTCCCACATTATTTTAGGATTTAACTCTCAAGAAGTAAGATGAAAACTGAGCAAAATGGCCAAAAAGAGGGGAAAATCTGCAATATATAGCAGAAAATCTGCTATAGCAACATTTTTTTTTAAAGTCAATCTGGACTTCGATGGGGTGCTCGGGATTCGTTCGGAGTCCGATATATGCAAATAAACTGTGCAATCATACTAAATTCGATATTTCGGACGCGTTGGTAAAGTGAATTTTCAATAAAAACATCATTTTCAAAAAGTTGACCCCCAAAACCCGAAATTGCAATTTTTTAAATAGATGATCGAAATGAGATTTAAAAGTCGTAAAATCACACCAAATATCTTACCACCCTAATCTCAATATTTTGGATGTGCTGGCGAAGTTGGATTTTTCATCCGAGGTCATTTCAACCAAATGTGGACCCACACTCACATTTCTAATTTTTTAACTTTCCGATCAATAGGTCGAAATGATCTCGGGTGCACCGGGACCCGAACCAAAGCCTACCTATCCAAAAATTGATATTACGGAGCTTCTGACGCAGTCGGTTCAGCCATCCATCGCACGGATCAAAAGATATTCCCATAAGTTTAAAATAAGGCTCCCGAAGCCATCAAAAACCACAATATCACATAATTGATACCAAAATACATCAAAAACTATGTCAATCACTCCCACATCCTAGAAATACCATAATGCAACTACGAGGAGAGATAAAATAGTCAAATCACATAAAATCATAAATTTCACATATTTCATCAAATTTTTAGATCGTTACAAAATTACAATTCCAGTCTCACAAAGGAGAATGCACTACATAGGTGTCATGTCATTACCACATCAATGTCATGTCATTTTCATGTAAGAAATTACTACTTTCTTCTTTTTCAAAAAGTAATCTCATATATATATATATAATAAACAAAATGCCCACCTCTCACCCTTTCCCCGCCCCTAATCACCCCTCTTTCTTTCTCCTCTTCCAGCCTCCATCTCCATCCCCCACCCCTGCAAACACAAAAAATTCCCCTCCACCCCCATTTAAGAAAATGTCCACCCACCTCTATTTTCTTTCTTCTTCAGACCCCTCCCCCTGCCCCCTCTTTCTTTCTCCGCTTTCAGTCTCCATCCCTGCAAACACAAAAAAATCCCCCCCCCACTCTATTTTCTTTATTCTTCAGATCACCCCATTTCTCCTCCCCCACCCCTCTCTTTCTCCTCTTTCAGTCCCCACCTCCACCCCTGCAAACACAAAAAATATCCCCCACCAAATCAAAAATAATTTTTTTTCATTTGTTTTACTACTCAAAATTTGTCTTATTAGCAAAAAAGTAAAAAAAATAAAAAATATTGATGATAAGTAGTTCATAGATAAAAATCATCAGTGCCATTCATTTTTTATTATGTAAAAATTTGAATTGATTATAAATTTTTTCTTCTTTTTTTTCAATAATGAATTGTTAAAATTCACAATTTTTCCATATACAATTATTTATATTTGTTTCTTTCTTGAAAAAATTGATAAAGTGTAATAAAAGTAAGGGTGGAAGATTAGAAGAAGGAGAATGGGGATTGGGGTGGGGGTAGAGGTGCGGTTATAAGAAAAAAAATAGAAAAATGAGGTGCGAGGTTGGGGTGTAAGAAAAAAATTAGAAGAAAGAGGTGTGGGGTATGGGGTGCGGGGTGGGGATGAGATATGCGAGAGTGAGGGACATTGAAGAAGAAAGGGTGATTATATATATATATATATATATATATATATATATATATATATATATATATATATATAGAGAGAGAGAGAGAGAGAGAGAGAGAGAGAGAGAGAGATTAAAATAAAAGTGGGAACGTCTTATTTTTTAAATAGAAGATGCATTTAAAAAAATCACGTCAGCATGAAAGGTTATATTAATTTACTTTAAACTTATTAAGTGGGGTAAATAATTACCTGTAAAGTTAAAGTGGTAAAGTAAGTTGTGAGGATAAGTTCAGGAGTGAAATGATGTATTTTCTCAAAGAAAGAAAGAAGATATAAGACAAGGAATGAAGATCCATCCATTACAAATTCATCAAAGACTGCACAAGAACAAGAAAGATAAAATCATGAACATTCTCACCAATGTCTTTGAATTTCTCATCAAAGTTTTACGATATTTTTCATGTCAAAATATCATCAAGATTGCATGATAAATTATCATGTCAATTTCTCATCAAGATATCATGATATATTGAAAATATGTCATAATTCTCATCAAGGTCTAAGTAGAAATTTATCTATAAATAGATATATGTTGTAGAGGATGATCATCCAATTACCATCTATTTAATATTCTAATTTTCTTTTAAATTTTTCTATGGAGAAAGAAAGAGTTAGTCGTGGTCTCTTTCTCTAGTCATTTTCTCACAGTAAAAATATTTTTGTTTTCTTTTTAGTTTTTCTTACTCTATAATGGAATAATCTTTTTTTTGTTGAAATAATTGATGAAGCCTGATATATATTTTTATAATACTATCTCAGTTTCAACATATCTTGGCCTAAATATTTTCACTTATATTTCAACTTGTGCTGGAGTAATAATTTTCAATTAATCCTTATATCATCTTCATATATTTTATCTCTAAGTTATCTTTATATTAATTTTGTAATTCTCATGAAGCAAAACTAATATATAATAACTAATGAGTAAAAGTGGAGTGAAAGCAATCTTTAGTTATCTATTATTTCAAAAAAAATTATCTTATTTCTTTAATTTCTAATTTTCACAAAGGAATTAATTCAAACAAGTTTATTGATTAAAGGAGTCTTTATCTTATTTCTTTCAATTCTAATTCTCACAGAGGGATTGACTCAAATAAATTTATTGATTTAAGGATTAATCGAAAAGGGTATTTTATCCTTTTAAGCACAATGCAAACAAGAGAATATTGATTTAATAGTTACTAGAGTTAAATCAGTTGATTGACATAACCTCACGAAGTGTTAATTAATTAATTATTTTTAGTAACAATATATAATTGAATTAGCAATAAGCAATTATCCTTTAGAAAAAAAATTATTTGGAGATAGAGATTTTATTGTGAAAACATTATCAAGTGAATTCAATGATTCCAACTCTTTTTTAATTACAAATCTTTCAAAAAAGTTATTTACTTTAGTTTTAAGCAAGCTATTATTCCAACTTCACCTTTCATCAATTTTGTTCACTCAAATAGTAGTCAAGATATTAAAAAAATTGTAGCATAGGTCTTTCAATATCTGTGGAAAGATGTTAAACTATACTAAAATTTGATAGAGAAAGAGCAAGAAAATCCTATACATATTGGTCTCGTCAGCTCCAATAGTGGGTGACTTTATTTTTTTGTCTTCCATAAGAAAAGTCTTTAAAAATTAGTCTTCTTTTCTTTTTGTGTCTAGGACAAGTACCTTTTTGCCCCTCTAACCTCAAATATTCTTATACTTTTCATGCTCATTCATCTCTAAACTTCTATTTTTTTTTCTTCTTTTTTTATTTTCCCTTTATTTTATTTTTTCTTCATTTTAATTTTTTTCTTATTTTTATTTTAATTTTTTTAATTTATTTTTCTCAACTTTTATTTTTTTATTTTTATTTTCTCTTTTTTTCCTTCTCTTATTTTTCTCAAACATTATTTATTTTTCATGATTTATCTTTTTTTTAATCATATGTTTCAACTTTATTTTTTTTTCTCATTAAATTTTTTTACTCAAACTTTATTTATATTTTATTTATATTTTTATTTTATTTTTCTCTTTCTTTTCTTCTCTTTTTTTCTTGTAGCTCGACTGATATTATTCTTTGCTAATGAACAAAAAGTTGGATAATTTGCAAAGAGTAACTTTTTTTCTTTGACATCGAAGTAAATTTAAGGGCGTGAAAATTTTTGGGTTAAGTCTTGCCTCTAAGACAAGAGTTAATAGGATATTAATCTAGACACAATGTGGTAGTGTCAACTCTTGCCCATGAGGCATAACTTTTTGTTTGAAAGTCCAACCTTGGACTAAGTTTTGTCTCTAAGAAAAGAGTTGTAGAGCATCTCATAAATTAAGACACAATGTAGTAGTGCCAACTCTTGTCATGGGGCATAAGTTGTTGTTTAAAACTCCTTAGGCCAAGTCTTGCCTCTAAGTCAAAAGTTACAAAACATCTCATAAATCAAGCCACATTGTGACAATGCAACTTTTGCCATGAGGTGTAACTTCTGGTTTGAAAGACTATGTGATAATTCTGGTCTCTAAGGTAGGAGCTGTAGTACATTTCATAAATCAAAACATAATGTGATAGTGTTAATCTGTTCGTGGGGCATAACTTGTTTCTTTGGCGGGCTAAGTCTTGCCTCTAAGGCAAGAGTTATAGAACATCTCATAAATCAAGACATAATGTGGTAGTATCAACTCTAGTCCATGGGACATCATTCTTTGTTTGAAAGTCTTTGAGCTAAATCTTGCCTCAAAAGCAAAAGCTATAGAGTATCTCATAAATCAAGACACAATATGATAGCATCAACTTTTTCCCATATGGTGTAATTTGTTATTTAAAAGTCATTGGGCCAAGTCTTGCCTCTAAGTTAAGAGTTATAAAGCATCTCATAAATAAAAACATAATCTGGTCTTATTAATTCTTGTCAATAAGACATAACTTGTTATTTGAAAGTCCTTCGGCTAAGTCTTACCTCTAAGGTAAGAGTTATATAACATTTCATAAATCAAAATACAATGTGGTAGTGTCAATTCTTACACATGAGCATAATTTTTTATTTGAAAATCCTTGGTCTAAGTTTTGCCTCTAAGGCAAGAGTTATAGAGGATTTCATAAATCAAGACACAATATGGCAGGGTCAACTCTTGTCCATGGGGCATTAATTGTTGTTTGAAGGTTCTTGAGTTGAGTCTTGCCTCTAAGGAAAGAGTTATAGAGCATCTCATAAATTAAAACACGATGTGGCGGTGTGAGTTCTTGCCCATGGGGTATACCTTATTATTTTAAAGTACTTGGTCTAAGTCCTTCCTCTAAGGCAAAAGTTATAGAACATATCATAAATCAATACACAATATGATAGTGTCAACTCTTTCCATAGGGCATGACTTGTTATTTGATGGTCTTTGGATTAAATCTTACCTCTAAGGCAAGAGTTATAGAACATCCCATAAATCAAAATAATGTGGTAATATAATATAACGCCCCAATTTTTCTAAACCGGAATGCTACACGGTGCTTATGACCCCGAAGGATCACAAGCTAACCCATGACTGATATTTGTACCTGAACACTGCAATATATAACGTAATAATTCGGAAAACATGAACATGTAGGCCATAAATTTCATCTGAATAAAGAATCTGTCAAAACATAATATCCATATGGGTGAAAGATACCCAAAAAATTTGAAAACTGAATCAAATCTGAACATAAGTCTGAATACTGAATCTGAAAGACTCTAAGTACTGTTTGAATAAGGAGTTGAAGGAACATGTCTCCAACTAACTTCGTAAACTGATAACTGGCTAAAATAATAATGAATAAATCAAATTATATTGTCCTCGAAAGAAGAGGACTCACTGAATCTCTACGACTAGAAATGTTATTGCTATTGCTGATCTGGAGCTCGTGTCTCTGAACCTATGGTGTAATATAAAAATAAAGCACCATAGTATAAATACGTCAGTATGAGGGAATGTACTGAGTATACGAGTGAGGTAGGCTAAATATAAATAGGGTTTACATGCATGAATAATGCTAACTGTCTAACTGATATGAACGTAAGAGTACAAACATACATACATAGTAACTGAAATCGTGGGTGCATGATAGCTATTACTGTATGCTAATACATGGTTTACTGATGGCTAATATGACTGATACTAAAATTCTGATAACATGGGCGACTGTATCTGACAATCCTGAATCTGATGAAACTATCTGAGTTTTGTACTGTAACTGAGTCTAACTGTATCTGACAGTCCTGATATACTAAAATCTGAAGACCTATCTGAGTTCTTTTACTGAGACTGATTCTGAAACTGTGGGAGGTAGTTGTTTAACCGACATGCCCCAATAACGCATATAGCTAAGTTGGGGTTCAATCTCTGCCCCGATTGGAGGGGTGTCAATACTGTGCCACTGGTAAGGACAGTTGTGGGTGACCCTTAGCTGGCAGGTATTCGAATGAAGAATGGTGGGAACCCTAAAATGACAGGTTAAGCCACCTCATCAACCCTAATCTGACAGGCTAAGATGTCTCAACCTACGCTGGCTACGTAGTTCTGGAACACAAGGATGACTGCTAAGAATCATACCCTAAACTGGTAGGTGAGTTCCCATCCTTGGGTTCACTCGGTGTTAACTTCTACTCCCATCTAACGAGACTAAACATGATTCAACTGACTGTACATAGACAGATTAACTAACTTCCGTTGACTGACGGAGTAGTACTATTATCTGAGAGTTAACTGAGATCATGAGATTTTTTAGGTTTTCTGAGTCACATGACTGACTGAGTTCTATAGATTATAGCTTGACTGAGATTATCATGACAACATGACATGGATCTAGGCACACAGCTATGTTTTTCGGGTACGAATACCCCCAGGACTCGATAGAAGGAAACTGACACACATGACATGACTTGATCACAAGATTTGAGTCCACAATTTATAATATCATAAGTAGGGGATACCATATTTCATATAGTTATTCAATATCTTAAATATTGTAGGGAATGCATAGATATATTTCGTGTACATATTGTATATCTCCATTATCTTACATGTTTTATACCACCACAATAGCAACACATGAAAAGCATGGAATTCATATTGAAGTATATAGCTAACATGGACTTGTCATTTAAACATCATAAAACCATACATACATGAATTTCTAGCATCCTAAACATTTTATCAAACACCTTGCATGCATTCTTTAAGGCATAGGTGGGTTTCATACTTGCACCATATTAAACCACCTAAAGTTCATGGTTTTCAATTAACAAATATATATATTCCATGAAAACACCTTTATACATCACATTGAAACTTAAACAACAATCGTCAACATGTACATACTCATATCACCACAAAAAGTTTACAAAATAATATTTAAAACATAGTTCTTGAGCTCTATAAATGGATTGGATCCATAGATGAACACTACACATACCTTAGAAAGGAAACCTTGATGATTTGCTGGAGAGTTCTTGGATTGGGAAACTTAATTCTCGATTATCTTGGAAAAAGGCTTGAATCTTGCTTTTGAGAGATGAGTTTGATGGAAACCCTAATCTTGTGGTTGAGAGCGTAAGAGAGGGTTTTTGAGATGCTTAATTGAATAAAAATGGGAAAAATTATGCCTCTTTAGGGTTATAAATCGTGGAAAGTGAAGAAAATGACCAAAATACCCTTATGAAATAAATTCCCAGTTGCTGAAAAATCATAGCTGACGACCTTCGTGATAGGGCATCATAAATGTGATAAGCTATCACGAATGTCATCACTTAGGAGCTGGTTTCTGCCTAAGGCTGACGACCTTCGTGATAGGGCGTCACAAATGTGATAAGCTATCACGAATGTCATCACACTGTTTCCAGCCTGACATACTGGAGTAAAATAGGAATAAATCTTTGTTCCGATATCGAATTTAGGAAAAATTGGTATTGTTGGAAAGATAATTCAATTATATATCTGGTGATAGGTCATGAGCTCAAAAATTCCAAGTATAATGAGAGATATGCTCATTTGAAGTTTACTATATTAATATCCTTCTCAAGAATTCAATCGGTAAGGAATGTTTTGATTCGTCTGATGACTGGGAGTTATATGAAGCCTTAATATACATCTAACTTACTCATAAAACTATAAAAGAACCATGATGTACTATGCATGAGCTTGGTACATGGCTCTAAATTGGTTTGGATTTTTTGGGGTATTACAATATCCCTCCTTGGAAACATTCGTCCTTGAATGATGACTACTTGAGAGGGGAGAAAAGATAAAATGACGCATACACTGATCATGCTCAACTGGCACATGATTTTAGGAATGAATTGAATTCTAAAATGAATATATCCCAACTGAACATGCATATCTGATGCATGACTGATAAGTTGAACTCATGAATGCATGACTGATATTCGAATGAACTTAAATTTCATTCAATGAGAATGCATATCTAATGCGTGATCTCTTGACTGAACTGATACATGATTGCATGATAAGCTATGCACTGATACTTGATACCAATTTTATACTGGAATTTTGAACATGTAACTGAATAAGCTTAAGGAAAATGGTTACCTCGAGCTAAGTCTAAATTAGCGGAGAAAAGATGAGGGTACTTGGTTCGCATGTCTGTTTCTGCTTCCCAAGTAGCTCCCTCCATGGACTGATTCCGACAAAGAACCTTGACTAGAGGGACTTCTTTGTTCCTCAACCTACGAGTCTGATAGTCAAGAATTTTAACTGGAATCTCTTCATAAGAGAGGCTATTCTGAATGTCAACGCTCTGAATAGGGACTACAACTGTTGGGTCACCTATGCACTTCTTGAGCAAAGAGACATGGAAGACTGGATGAACTGAGGCTAGATCTGAAGGCAATTCGAGCTCATAGGCTACCTTGCCGAAGCGACTGAGAATCCGGAAGGGACCGACATATCGAGGACTGAGCTTTCCCTTCTTGCCGAATCTCTTCACTCCCTTCATGGGAAAGATCTTGAGATAGACATAGTCATCAACCTCGAATTCGAGATCCTTTCTACGAACATCCGCATAAGACTTCTGTCAGCTTTGAGCAGGCCGGAGTCTTTCTCTGATCAACTAAACTTACTCTAAGGCATCGAATACTAAGTCAGGCCCTATGACTGCGGCCTCACTAACTTCGAAACAACCGATCGGAGACCTACATCTCCTACCATAGAGAGCTTCGAATAGAGCAATCTGAATACTGGAGTGATAGCTGTTGTTGTATGCGAACTCAATCAAAGGCAAGTGGTCATCCCAGCTTCCCTTGAAATCAATTGCACACGCCCTTAGCATATCTTCTAGAGTCTGAATGGTCCTTTCTGCTTGACCATCTGTCTGAGGATGAAACGTTGTACTGAGATGAACTTGGGTACCAAGACCCTTTTGGAATGCTTTCCAGAAGTGAGAGGTGAACTGGGTACCTCTGTCTGAGATGATAGATAGTGGAACACCGTGTAATCTGAAAAACTCCCTGATATAGAGTTTGGCATAATCCTCGACTGAGTAAGAGATACGAACTGGAAGAAAATGAGCTGACTTGGTCATTCTGTCTATAATGACCCAAACTGAATCATGCTGATGACGTGTTCTAGGCAAACCCATCACGAAGTACATGTTCACTTCTTCCCACTTCCAAGTAGGAATATTGAACTCCTGTATGGAACCACTAGGTTTCTGATGCTCTATCTTAACCTGATGACATGTAGAGCACTTAGCCACAAACTCTGCAACGTCCCTCTTCATCCCATTTCACCAATAGATCTCCCGCAAGTTGCGGTACATCTTAGTGTCCCCTAGATGAATAAAGTATCGTGCACCATGCGCTTCTGCAAGAATTCGCTACCTCAAGTCATCTATACCGGGCACACACAGACGACCCTGACAATGAAGAACACCATCTCCCCCTTGGGAGAAAACCTCTACTTCCTAACTCTGAATTGACTCTTTTAGCTTGACAAGGATAGGATCCCTGTCTTGCTTCTCTTTCACCTTGGAAAATAGAGATGACGCTGAATTACTCTGAACACATACACCACCCTATGAAGAGTCGACTAAGTGAATGCCTAGTCTGGCAAGCTGATGAATCTCCTGAGCTAATTTCTTCTTACTATCCTCAACATGGGAAACACTACCCATGGACAGTCTACTGAGTGCGTCGGCCGCTACATTGGCCTTGCCAGGATGATAAAAGACACTCATGTTATAATCCTTCAAGATCTCTAACCACCTTCTCTGACGAAGATTGAGATCTTTCTGGGAAAAGACATACTGAAGGCTCTTATGATCTGTGAAGACGTCTACATGAACACCTTATAGATAATGCCTCCAAATCTTTAAGGCAAAGACAACTGTTGTTAACTCAAGGTCATGAGTAGGATAATTCTTCTATGGGGCTTTAACTGTCTGGAGGCGTAGGCTATGACTCTATCATGCTGCATGAGGACACAACCTAAACCTACTCTGGATGCATCACAATATACTACGAATCCATCGGAACCATCGGAAAGTGCTAAAACTAGAGCTGAGGTGAGTCGAGTCTTCAACTCTTGAAAACTCTTCTCACAAGGTTCTGACCACTGAAACTTGACCTTCATCTGAGTTAATCTGGACATAGGAGATGCAATAGAAGAAAATCCCTCAACAAACTGTAATAGACAGCCAAACCCAAGAAACTCCTGATATCTGATGGAGAGACAGGGCGAGGCCAATTTCTTACCGCTTCGGTTTTCTGAGGATCTACTCTAATGCCATTACCAAAAATAATGTGGCCAAGGAATGCTACTGATCTTAGCCAAAATTCTCACTTACTAAACTTGGCGAACAACTGGTGATCCCTGAGAGTCTGAAGAACAATAATGAGATGGTCTGAATGATCACGCTCTGTGCAAGAATAGACCAGAATATTATATATGAAGACTATGACAAATGTGTCCAAGTACTGCTTAAACACCCGGTTCATCAAGTCCATGAAAGCTGCAGGGAAAATGGTAAGACCAAAGGACATGACTAGAAATTCAAAGTGACCATACCGAGTACGAAAAGTTGTCTTTGGGATGTCACATTCTCTAACTCTGAGCTGATGATAGCCTTATCTGAGGTCTATCTTGGAGAAATAACTAGCACCCTAAATTTGATCAAATAAGTCGTCTATTCTAGGTAGCGAATACCTGTTCTTGACCGTGACTTTGTTGAGCTAACGGTAATCAATACACATTCTGAGAGAACCATCTTTCTTGCTCACGAATAAGACCGGCGCACCCCATAGGGATACACTGGGCCTAATGAATCCCTTATCTAAGAGATCCTTTAACTGATCTTTCAGTTCCTTGAGTTCTACTGGTGCCATTCTGTATGGGGGAATAGAAATAGGCTGAGTATCTGGGAGAAGGTCTATGCCGAAGTCTATTTCCCTTTCGGGAGGAATGCCTGGAAGATCTTTAGGAAAGATATCTGAATATTCATTAACCACTAGGACTGATTCGAGACTGGGAGATTTGGAACTGGAATCCTTAACATGCATGAGATGATACACACACCCCTTAGAAATCAGTTTCCTTGCCCGAAGGTAGGAAGCAAGCTGACCCCTGAAAGACGAAGTGCTACCCTTCCACTCTAGGACGGGCTTATTCGGGAACTAAAATTAAACTATCCTATTTCTGCAGTCGACTATGGCATAGCAGGAATGAAGCCAATCCATACCGAGAATGATATCAAAATCAGTCATCTCTAACTCGACTAAATCTGCTGACGTGGATTTTTGAAATATCATTATAGGGTAGTTCCTGTATACCCACCGAGCTATGATGGTTTAACCCACTGGGGTAGAGACTGAAAAGGGATCTGCTAAAATTTTGGGACTGATTCTGAAATCGCCTGCTATGTATGGAGTGACAAAAGACAAGGATGCACATGGGTCTAGCAAAGCATAAACATGAATATGGAAAATCTGTAACATACCAGTAACGACATCAGGAGAATTTTCCTGATCCTGTCGGGTCTGAAGAGCATAGAGTCTATTTGGGTGTTGCCCACTAGCACGACATGAATACTGAAAGAAGGAAAACTATTCTTAAAACATCTTATAGCCTCTTGCACATAAATGTGGCGTGCAACACACCCATGTACAAGACTCTACTAGATGCGGCTTTTAGACTTCCTAGGACTCTATTGAACCTTAGGCTCTAATACCAAGTTTGTAACGCCCCGATTTTTCTGAACCAGAATGCTACACGGTGCTTATGACCCCAAAGGATCATAAACTAACCCATGACTGATATCTGTACCTGTACACTGCAATATATAATGTGATAATGCGGAAAACATAAACATGTAGGCCATAAGGTTCAACTGAATAAAGAATCTGTCAAAACATAATATCCATATGGGTGAGATACCCAAAAAACTTGAAAACTAAATCAAATCTGAACATAAGTCTGAATACTGAATCTGAAAACCTCTAAGTACTGTCTGAATAAGGAGTTGAAGGAACATGTCTCCAACTAACTCCGTAAAATAATAACTGGCTAAAATAATAATGAATAAATTAAATTATATTATCCTCGAATGAAGAGGACTCACTGAATCTCTGCGACTGGAAATGCTACTGCTACTGCTGATCTGGAGCTCGTGTCTCTGAACCTATGGTGTAACATAAAAAGAAAGCACTATAGCACAAATGCGTCAGTACGAGGGAATGTACTGAGTATACGAGTGAGGTAGGCTAAATATAAACAGGGTGTACATGCATGAACAATGCTAACTGTCTGACTGATATGAACGTAAGAGTACAAACATGCATACATAGTAACTGAAATTATGGGTGCATGATAGCTAGTCCTGTATGCTAATACATGGTTTACTGATGGCTAACATGACTGATACTAAAATTCTGATAACATGGGTGACTGTATCTGACAATCCTGAATCTGATGGAACTATCTGAGTTCCGTACTGTAACTAAGTCTAATTGTATCTGACAGTCCTGATATACTGAAATCTGAAAACCTATCTGAGTTCTTTTATTGAGACTGATTCTAAAACTGTGGGAGGTAGTTGTTTAACCGACATGCCCCAATAACGCATATAAATAAGTTGGGGTCCAATCTCTGCCCCGATTGGAGGGGTATCAATACCGCGCCACTGGTAAGGAAAGTTGTGGGTGACCCTTAACTGGAAGGTATTCGAAAGAAGAACGGTGGGAATCCTTAAATGACAGGTTAAGCCACATCATCAACCCTAATCTGACAGGCTAAGATGTCTCAACCTACGCTGGCTACGTAGTTCTAGAACACAAGGATGACTGCTAAGAATCACACCCTAAACTGGTAAGTGAGTTCCCATCCTTGGGTTCACTCGGTGCTAACTTTTACTTCTATCTAAAGAGACTAAACATGATTCAACTGACTGTACATGGACAAATTAACTAACTTCCGTTGACTGACGGAGTAGTACTATTATCTAAGAGTTAACTGAGATCATGAGATTTCTTAGGTTTCCTGAGTCACATGACTGACTGAGTTCTATAGATTATAGCTTGACTGAGATTATCGTGATAACATGACATGGCTCTAGGCACACAGCTATGTTTTTCGGGTACGAATACCCCCAGGACTCGATAGAAGGAAACTGACACACATGACATGACTTGATCACAAGATTTGAGTCCACAATTCATAATATCATAAGTAGGGGATATCATATTTCATATTGTTATTCAACATCTTAAACATTGTAGGGAATGCATGGATATATTTCGTGTACATATTGTATATCTCCATTATCTTACATGCTTCATACCACCACAATAGCAACACATGAAAAGCATAGAATTTATATTGAAGTATATAGCTAACATGGACTTGTCATTTAGACATCATAGAACCATACAAACATAAATTTCTAGTATCCTAAGCATTTTATCAAACACCTTGCATGCATTCTTTAAGGAATAGGTGGGTTTCATACTTGCAACATATTAAACCACCTAAAGTTCATGATTTTCAATTAACAAACATATATATTCCATGAAAACACCTTTAGACATCACATTGAAACTTAAACAACAATCGTCAACATGTACATACTCATATCACCACAAAAAATTTACAAATAATATTTAAAACATGGTTCGTGAGCTCTATGAACGGATTGGATCCATAGATTAACACTACGCATACCTTAGAAAGGAAACCTTGATGATTTGCTGGAGAGTTCTTGGATTGGGAAACTTAATTCTCGATTATCTTGGAAAAAGGCTTGAATCTTGCTTTTGAGAGATGAGTTTGATGGAAACCCTAATCTTGTGGTTGAGAGCATAAGAGAGTTTTTGAGATGCTTAACTAAATAAAAATGGGAAAAATTACGTCTCTTTAGGGTTATAAGTCGTGGAAGGTGAAAGAAATGACCAAAATACCTTTATGAAATAAATTCCCAGTTGCTGAAAAATCATAGATGACGACCTTCGTGATAGGGCATCACAAATATGATAAGCTATCACGAATGTCTTCACTTAGGAGCTGATTTCTGCCTAAGGCTGAAGACCTTCGTGATAGGGCGTCACAAATGTGATAAGCTATCACGAATGTCGTCACACTGTTTCCAGCCCAACATGCTGGAGTAAAATAGGAATAACTCTTTGCTCTGATATCGGATTTAGGCAAAATTGATATCGTTGGAAAGATAATTCAATTATCTATATGTTGATAGGTCATGAGATAAAAAATTCCTAGTATAATGAGAGATATTCTCGTTTGAAGTTTACTATACCAATATCCTTCTCAAGAATTCAATCGGTAAGGAATGTTTTGATTCGTCTCATAGCTGAGAGTTATTTGAAGCCTTAATATACATCTAACTTACTCATAATACTATAAAAGAACCATGATGTACTATGCATGAGCTTGGTACATGGCTCTAATATTGATTTGGATTTTTCAGGGTATTACATATAATCTCTTGCTTATGGGGTGTAAGTTATTGTTTAAAAGTCCTTGGATTAAGTCTTGCCTCTAAAACAATAGTTATAAAATATCTCATAAATCAAAACACAATGTGGTAGTGTCAACTCTTGTCCATGAGACGTAACTTGTTGTTCGAAAGTCCTTGAGATAAGTCCTACTTCTAAGACAAGATTTATATAATATCTCATAAATCAAAACACAATGTAGTAATATCAACTTTTTCTCATGGGGCATAACTTGTTCTTTGGAAGGAATTGAAGAAAACAAAATAAAAATAATATAAGTTGAGCAAAACATGTAGAGAAATATTTTTAAAAGAAGAAAAAAGAAAAACTCAAAGGGAAAAGGAAAAAAGTGAAGGAAAAAAATACAAAACAAAAAATAATGGCTAAGAAAAAAATTAAAAAAGAAAAAAACAAGAAAATAACCAATAAAAACCAAAGAAATTAAGAAAGAGAAAAAAATAGAAGTTGAGAGGAGAAATGGAAAAAAAACGTAAAGGTTGAGAAATTTTAAAAAAAAAAGACAATAAAAATCAAAGTAAAATAAAAAAAATTAGAAGTTGAAAGATAAATAAGCTGGAAAGTTGTTTAAAGTTATTTGAGATATTTAGGGGCAAATAGTTAATTTTGTAGGACTTTTCTTATGGGGAACAAAAATAGCAAGTCAGCTACTATGGGCCTATTGATGTAGTTTACTCTCTTTTTAAAAGTTTTTTGCAAGTTTACCAAACACCTTTCTTTAAAAAAAAAAAAAAGGGATAATACCTACGTAAATACCTGAACTTTGACCAAATTTTCAATGGAGCATACTGAACTTTGCCGGAGTTCAATTACCCCCCTAGACTTTTTTCATTAATTTTAATGGAATATATCGGCCAACTTTTATACATGCGTGTGTTCACCGACCTTGAGCGCGTGAGAGTGATTAAAAAAACATTATAAACCTATTTTTTTGTCATGTAACTCTATATATTTGGGTTAGATTCATTTATTCCTTTAATTTAACCAATTTAAGGAGAGGTAAATCTCCTTCTTCTTCTCTACTCCCTTTTCCTCTCAATTCTTGAAGATATGCATTGATTTTCTTTATTTTCTTTGGTAAATTTCTGACTATTTTCTAACTTCTTCTCACTATTTTCACTAATTTTTAATTTATGATTTTTGAAATTAGGGTTAGATATGGAAAATGTAAAATTGGATTTGAATAGGATTTGTTTAGACAAGGAAGATCCAATGTTGAATGCAGAGGTGCAATGCAATTATGGTCTCTTACTCCATTTGAAGACTTCTTGGTCCGATAATAATCTGGGAAGAAGATTTTGGTCTTGCCCTTATTATGGATCAAACAAGTGTAACTTTTTTCTTTGGAGAGATGGTGTGGTTGATGAACAATCTAAGTTCATTATTCCAAAGTTGGAGAAGAAAGTGAAGGACATAAATAAAATGTTGAAGATAATGAAGACGAAAAAAGAATTGGTTGGTGCTTACAATGATAGGGAAATAATGAAGATGGAAGCTGAATCTGCATTCACTCAAATAGAAGAACAATGTAGCTCATTTGTTAAAATGAAAGACGAGGTGAAAAATACACCACAGAAGACGATTGAAGTGAAGAAGATAGAGAGCTTTAGTAGTATTTTCATGGTGTGTATCTTCATAATGTGTATTGCTATATGTTTCAAAATAGCCGGTTGAAGTATTTTGTGTAGTATTGTAATATGAATTTATCGTTGGTAGTGTTTCTTGTATGGTATGGTAGTTTGAACTTGATTCTCCTATGACAGTGTTTCTTGTATGGTGGTTGAAGTTGATTTTGTTGAATGAAATCTCTTATTTCAAATTGATTGTTGGTTTTGAGTACTTGTATGTTTTGTTCATTTTGTTGAACTAAATTCATTATACTTGTTTGTTTTGCTTATTTTGTTGAGCTAAATTCATTATTCCAAAATTGATAGAAAAGAAAGAATACAACCACAAAGGATAGATACAAATTTATAGATCCCAATATTCAATACATCCCAATATTCAATACAGTAGAATAAAATCAGTGCATAACTGTTAGAGATGCAACTTGAACTTTCAAGTGCAACATATACTACAAAATAACTGCACAAATGTCTGAGATGCAACATTCAAGTGCATCATAGAACCTTCACAAAAAATGATCTTGTCAAAATAACCTACCCCAATTTACAATACAACATCAGTTTTAGTGTAAAAAACTATCAACATTTTAAAACTACTTTCATTGTTGCTTGGATTGTAATGAAGCCATTTTCTGTCTTTTGTTCATTCTTATCTCATCTCTCGTCACTTCAAGATGGTTTCCAGTCATTGTTTTTTTCCCCTCCACCTTACTCCTATTTTTGGTTTGTAACCAAGGTCCCCAGTAATATCAGTAGATCTTATAGGATGTGCAAAACCAGTATGTAGTATCCTACTGCTTGGCAACAAGGGCTGCAGACAAAGAAAGAAAGAAAATTATACACATATAAACATCTAAAGACAAATTAAACTTAAATTAAATCAATTAGCACTTACATTATATGTTGTGAAACCATTTTCAGCAATTAAAACACCCATTCCGACTGTCTTTGGCCTTTTACAGTTGAAGCATGTGGATTTGGTGGAGTATGAACAGGTGAAGCAAATAGATTTGGTGGAGCATAAGCAGGTGAAGCAGTTGGATTTGGTAGAGCATAACTGGTTTGATTTTCAAACCACTCATGCAAAGGTGTCTTCCTTGCCACTCCTATGTCAACAAGAGGTGTTTTTCTTAGCCTTCCCCTGTCTCTTCCAGGTATTGCAGCATGTTCAACACCCCTTCCCCTTCTTTTTGCAGCTGCTGCAGCATGTTCAACACCCCTTCCCCTTCCTCTTGCAGCTGCTGTAATATGTTCAATACCCCTTCCCCTTCCTCTTACAGCTGCTGCAGCATGTTCAACACTCCTTCCCCTTTCACTTGCAGCTGCTACAACATGTTCAACATTCCTTCCCATTCCTATTGCAGTTGCTGCAACATGTTCAACATGTTCAACATGTTCAATACCCCTTCCCCTTCCTCTTGTAGCTGCTGCAACATGTTCAATAAGTTCAACACCCCTTTTCCTTCCTCTTGTAGTTGCTGCAACAGGTTTAATATTTGCAGACGGTGTAGCAGGTGTTGTCTTTCTAGGCCTTCCCCAAGGTCTAGGAGGTGCATCAGAATTATCACTTATTTTTCTTGGCCTTTCCCTAGGTCTAGGAGGTGCAACAGTAGTAGTAGTAGGAGTGTTTCTTGGCCTCCCCCTAGGTCTTGAAGTACTTGGTACATCACTTGGTCTAACATTAAGAATACTTGATCCAACAGAATCCTACAAAAATAGTTGAAGCAGTCACATATTCAAAAATAATTAAGCTACAAATAAATAATAGAAGCCATTTAAAGTTACACACCTTGAAAGGACAACCTCTTTTGTTGTGATTTTGTCCATGACAGATGCTACAATTCATGTAAACCCCTTTTCTTGACATCTTTCCACACTTTTTGGTCTCATAAAACTGTCTATTCCTTTTCTTCTTTGGCTTACCAGGCATAGAAACAACAACTGGAGGCTCCACGTGAGGATTTGTTGACTCTGTCCACATGTTCATATTGGTCACTGGTTGAATGTAGTGACAGTAAGTCTTGAGATAAGTCTCCTTACTATAACAGCTATCAACAAAATCAATTGGGTCCAATTTCTTGTAGAGTATGGCTACAATCCCATGTGGACATGGTATTCCCTTGAGCATCCAAGATTTACAGCTGCATGTGTTATCCCTCAAATCCAGACTATGTATATATGGTCCATCTGATATTTCAAAACCTCTCTCTCCATTGAAGTCAATATTACATGTCATTGACTTCTCAGTGTTTTTTTCTAACACTCTCAAAGCTATTGGAGATATTTCAGTCACCCATGTTTCTGGAAAGTTTGGGAATTCACCTAGTCTAGTCATTACCTTCACCCTTATCTCTTCTAGCATAGTAATAATTGTTTTATGTCTTGGTCCTAAGATCCAAGCATTAAAACTCTCATCCATGTTATTATCTATGCTATCACACTTGATGTCAGTTTTAAAGTACATTTTACACCAACTTTGTACCTTGTAATGAAGTAAATCTGGAACAATATCTTCACCACCTAGCATGGCCAATTGGTTCAGATTTTTCTTCATTTCAGCTTCAAAGGTGCTTCTTGCACATTTCCAGAACTGGTTTCTTCTTTGAAGACCTCTCCACTTTTTTCCCCAATTGGCAAGGATGTGTCTTGAACACATTCTATGCTCCACCTCTGGTAAGAGCTCCATCAATGTTGCTCTAAGACCCTGAAAATCAGATCATAACAAATTACATATTCATAACTACACATAATATTCATTACATATAACTAAATGAAGATAAAAGTATACCTTTTGCATATCTGAAATGATTGTGTAATCTCTGCCATCTGTTAATCCCAAATCCTCTATCAACAATTTCACAAACCATGTCCAAGTGTTCTTATTCTCATACTGTACTACAACCCAAGCAATAGGCAACATTTGATTATTGTCATCTTTAGCCACAGCAACCAACAACTGTCCTTTGGTTACTCCTTTCAGGAAACATCCATCTAAACCAATACATCTTCTACAACCATCCAAAAAAGCTTTTTTACATGCATCAAAACAAATATAGAAACTTTGAAAAACAAGCTTACCACTATCATCAGAATCATCAACTTTCACAACACAAGTGGTGCCCGGATTGGACCTCAATATTTCATCCCTATAGTCAAATATTCTTCCAAACTCTTTCACATGATTACCCATTAAATCTTGAAGTATTTTACCCCTAGCTCTCCTGGCAGTACTCTTTCCAACATGTATACCCAATTCTTTTCTAATCAACTGTTGGAACTAAAATATTTTCATGTTTGGTTGCTCACTGATTCTATCTTTGAAATGCTTGTGCAGGAATTTTGCATTACACATGGAATTTCTAGTGGTTTTGATACACCTATGCTTAGGATTGTAGGTTTTAATTTGAAAATCATTGGTAGACTTGTTAATACTTGCATATAACAGCCAAGGACACCCTTCTCTACATCTAACCCTAACCTTTTTAGACTGACTCATTAATATACTTCTCTAACTTAACACCTCTTTGAAGTGCATATTTTGTAACAACATCTCTAAACTCATTCACATCCTCAAAAACCATGCCCAATTGCCACACAACCTGTTTTGCAGAATCATCATACACTACCTTTCTACTATCTGTCCTTCCTAACCCATCTTCTAAATCAGAGTCCACACTATATTCATCAGAACTAAAATACGCAGGCTCATCCCCAACAACTTTACCTTTTAAACTTTTATCAGCAATTTCTATCTCCTCAAATCCCAGATCTGGACCAACTTCACCAACCGAAACTTCTGTCGGGTCATTAGGTATTCTTTCTCTTCTCTTCCTCCTCTGGTATTTCCTCCTTCCAGCCCTCAAGTTTATGTCCTCCTCATGCACATCACTTTTAAATTCAGCATCATCTTCAACAAATAGATCTTCATGGTCTGAATCTGAGTTGTTTTCAGTTGAAAGGTCAGAAGCATCAGTATTTGCAGCCTCAGAAGTAGCTGCAACTTCACCACCAGCTGCATCCTCACCACCAGCTGCAACAACACCAGCAGATAAGGCCTCACCAGGAGCAACCTCAGCAGTAGATGCAGCTTCACCACCAGCTGAAACAAAACCAGCAGATGAGGCCTCACCAGGTGCAACCTCATTTTCAAGCTCAACATATGCTGCAGTAGTTGGTGCTTCATTAAAATGACCACCCTCAACCCCTTTTTCAACAACCCTATCCCCTTCATGGACCCCCTTGTCACCTTCTTTATTAAAAACAACAAAAGATTTCTCATTGGTAGTAGTGTATTCCAGCAAATCAATGGGACCATCAACTTGATCAAGTTGATCAATCATGTGACAAACGTACACCTCAACAATATCCCTATTTTCAAAGGATTGTGAAAGTTCAAAAATATCCTCATCACATTGAAAAGATAACAGAAAGTCCTTTTTAGGTGGCCTTAGATAAAACGTGCACCTTGTTGTAGCATACCCTAACTCTTTTAAAAAGCCAGTTAGCTCAAAATAAGATAATTTATCCACATCCACATCAAAAATATTTGTAACTTCACCACCCTCATAATCTGGTTTTTTACTTTTACTATTCAAAACACCACCATGAAAATATCTCAGGGTTATATATGTAAAATCACCAATTCCTGAAATTTAGTCACATTCACAACGAGTTACAATTAAGGAAAATTTAAGTATTCAAACATGCAGTAATTAGTCACACATGAAGATTCAATTTAGATTATAAAAAAGTCCTAACTCATTGATAAAAATAAGAATGATTTAGAATAGCAAAAAACCCTAAATTTGAGAAATTATGAAACTACAGACTTGTTGAACAATAACCCTAAAGAAATTGTCATAAAGTTTCAATTTTTAAGTTTAGAAAAGCTAACCTTCAAGACTTGTTCAACACCAAGACTCTCACAGCTCCCAATACGAAATCACACCTCGGGGAACACCCGAACAGTTGTTAACGTTGATCTTGCAAGTAATTTTTTTTAAAAGAGTAGTGTAAGTGAGAAATGAGGATTAAGAGTGAAAGAGATGATTGAAAAGGTGAGGTGTTTGTTGAGTATAGAGAAGAGCATAGAAGAGGAAAGGTCCATTTTTGTTTATTAATTAATTTAACTTTTATTACATTTGTGGATAAGTAGGAGTTAAAATAAAAATTAAATGGGATAATTATTATTTAAACGGGCGCGTGTATCCACCGCTATTGGGTTGACTGAGTATGTGTAAAAGTTGGCCGATATATGCCATTAAAATACAAAAAAAAAAAAGTCTAGGGGGTAATTGAACCCCCGCAAAGTTCAGTATCCTCCATTGGAAAATTGATCAAAGTTCAGGTATTTACGTGGGTATTATCCCAAAAAAAAAATATTTTTTCTCAATTTTTATTTTTTTTGGGAGAAAAAACAATCACAAGCAGGCTTTAAATCTCATAATCAATTCGGTAAGTTGTGGTTTCAAAGAACAATTAACAGCCGTGCGTTCATGATTGTCCGACTCTCTTTCAATTCATTACGACATTTTTCATCGATCTGAACCAAAATTTTGCAGTATACAATGTGTAAAACTCTCTTCATTTACGTGACAGTTTAAGGGACACAACAAGAAGAACTTTCCAAATGTAATTCCAGAGATAAAGTCTGTAGAGAATCTTCCACAAGTAAAGTCTGTAGAGAATTTTGTATATGCAGACCTTATCCTTATCTTGTGAAGATAGAAAGGTTGTTCTCAATAGAGAGGCTCAAGTAAAGCAATTGCTTAAGTGAATAACCCCAAAATGTGGTCTTCAATTTTATTTAATTTAGTGAGCAGCAAGTGACAAGTGGTAACATGCAATGCCAGACCCTTCAAGAATTTTATGCGATGAAGCAAAAACCAAATCTTCTATTAAGTGACACCACAACAACCACAAAAATCTCAAGACATTCCAAACCCTGTGGACCTCAGCTTTTGCTAGGTGTAAACCCAATCAAAGCTATTTTAACTTTTACCAGGAAGAATTCATAAGTTTAAAGCCCGACAGCATAATCAAAGAGGCTTCAATCTGAAACCAAGTATCTGAAATTTCCCATATTGGATCTCCTCAATATTGAATAGAAAAAATTCCATAAACCTCATTTCTTTCTCCTACTTTCTTGGTTGGGGGGAAATGGGGACATTTGTATACAGCAGCAGCTGCCTTTCATGGAAAAAGAACCAGAGCAGACAGGTGAATCCCTCTCACCATGTGGTTCCTCGTGGTGTTCCAGAAAAAGGGTGTTCAAGAATTAAAGCTGCTGCTTGTTCTAAACATGTTACAGTGAATCGGGATTGTGAGAAATCTGCAGGCTCGTTGAATAGGAGGTCAGCTATTGTATCTGGTGCTTCTTTGATTTCATCAGTACTGCTTGGCTTTCCTGGAGAGGGATCTGCTGTAGTTAAACAAGGTCTTCTAGCAGGGAGAGTTCCTGGACTTTCTGAACCAGATGAAGGAGGTTAGTCTCATATAACACTGCAGTAAACTTCTAGACATGTTCATGAGTGATGTAGGAAAACTTGGACAATTAGTACTCTTACTAAGTCAGATGGTATTGCTCATAACATCAGATTACAACAAAAGTTTGCATCTAGGCTGGAAAATGCATGTAGAAACAGACTACATTCACGTAATTAAAGAACAGTTGACAACGTGTGATTCTATCAGAAACACATAAATCCTACAAGACTTGCTTACATAATTGAATTCTTAGCGTCTTTTTCATTTGTACTTATCTTTTTCCCAAGTAAATGTTCATCTTAACAAGGAAAAGATTGCTCAGGCAGGTTGGAGGACATACCGAAGACCGGATGAGAAATCAGGTGGACATGGTGTTGGATGGAGTCCCATGATTCCTTACACTTTTTCCGTGCCTGATAATTGGGAAGAGGTAAGAATCCATCTATTCACAACTGCATGTGTATCAGTAGTTGACAATGTCAGAGAAATTACCTTTGAGCTTGGTACTAATCAACTTGGGCATGATTGGACATACCTTACTCAGGTTCACTTTTGATGTTTTCACCTGTTGAACAGGTCCCTGTGTCAATTGCTGATCTAGGTGGTACAGAGATTGACTTGAGATTTGCGAATCCAAAAGAAGGGAGAATCTTTGTAATTGTGGCTCCTGTTAAAAGATTTTCAGATGGTGAGCATCTCATATTTTTTCTTCCTTCTATTCTAGTACTGAAAGCTAAGAACTAAAAGAAAAAAGTGATCTTAGGTGAACATAGGGATGAATGTGTAAAAAACATAGGGGCAAATAAATATAATCAACTCAATTTGTCTCTAATGGATTCAATTTTGGTGGTATTCTACTCAAAATATGACTCAGATATTGGTGAAGAAGCTACCATAGAACAAATTGGACCTCCTGATAAAGTGATTAGCGCATTTGGGCCTGAAGTTATTGGAGAGAATGTTGAAGGTAAAGTCTTAAGATCTGAAGTAGCAAAGCATTTGGGAAGAACATATTACCAGTTTGAATTAGAGCCACCACATGTAATGATCACAGCAACAGCCGCTGGAAATCGCTTATACTTGTTCAATGTTACTGGAAATGGTAAGAATCAAATCCCCGCTTTCTATCTTCAGAATATCTGCTATTTTAAATTGTTCAAATCCTTCAACTTGCTGTGATTTCACAGGTCTTCAATGGAAAAGGTATTACAAAGATTTGAGAAAGATTGCTGAGTCTTTCAGGGTTGTCTGATTACACATCTATGGTCTACCCCATGCGTGATAGCACCGCAACAGAAGTGGAACGCCAAGGAAGAAGATGGTCACTATAACCATAAGTACTTACAAGAAGACACATCACCTCTAGTAGAATATACAGTTAAATATATGAGAGGAGAATTTCCTCTGGATTGAATTTTGTAACAAATTTTAGCTACGAATGATTATTGTAAACCGTTTACCTTACCAATATTATAAGTCTTCAGAAGGTACCTCTTCTGGACTGATTGCTGCATCAGGAATTAAAAACTCTTGTTTGATGTCACGACAATCACCTCATATTGTCCACTTGGCTAGAGTTAGTATCATGTTTTAGAAGTTTTCTCTGGTAATACTTGCATACTAGTCTCTGGTCTATCAAGCATGACCACACTACACCCTGGTGTCTTTTGAGACCTTTTATTTGACAAGGCAAACCTCATCCTTTCAGCTTTCTCCCATCTTTCAGCAGCAGCATATATATTAGAAAGAATCACATAATGTGCATCATCTCCGGAATCGCTACTGCAGTTCGATTTTCTGACCTCTTTCAGAAGTTTTTCCACGACATCTGTGTCCGAATGAACCCAGCATGCTCCAAGCAGAGCCCCTAAAACTGTTTTATTTGGTGTGACAGGCATCCCTTTTATCAAGTCACAAGCCTCTTTTAGTCTTCCCGCCCTTCCCAAAAGGTCAACAAGACAACCATAATGCTTGATGCTCGGTGTCAATGCATATTTCTCCATCCTGGAGAAAATCTCTAAACCTTCCTCCACAAATCCAGCATGGGCACAAGCCGATAGAACTGAAAGAAATGTTATATCATTAGGTTTCACCCCTGAACTATCCATTCTCTCAAAAAAATTAATTGCCTCCGCACAATGGCCATGGTTAGCAAAACCAGATATTAGTGAGTTCCAAGCAGCAGCATTTTTAACTTTCATTCCTTCAGATATCAATTTGGCGTTACGTAAATCCCCACATTTTGCGTACATGTCAACCAACCCATTAAGAACATATTGATTCAATTCAATCCCTTTACGAATTATCATTTCATGTACATCCTTGCCAACTTCCAATACCGCCAACTGGGCACAAGCCGATAAAACACTAACTACAGTAACCTCATCTGGTTCAAGACCCTCATCTTGCATTTTGATAAATGCTTCCAAGGCTTCTTCACACAACCCATTTTGTGTATAGCCACATATCAATGAATTCCAATTCACCAAGCTCTTCGTAGTCATCCTATCAAATATACCCTTGGCACTCTTAACATCACCCTTCTTAAAATAACCAGAAATCATCGACGACCATACATAAAAATTCCTTCTTGGCATCATCTCAAACAGTTCCTTTGCAGCATCCATATCCCCATTACTAGCATACCCATCAACCATCACACTCCATGTCACAACATTCCTCAACTCATCTTTTACCCGATCAAAAAACCTCCTTGCCATCACGATATCTCCATTTCTCGCGTACCCATAAATCATTTCGTTCCATGTCACAATCGTCTTCTCAGACATATTCTCAAACAATAAAAATGCAGTCTTTACATCACCACTTTTCATATAACCCCCGACCATAGCATTCCAAGTAATCACATTTCTTTCAGGCATATAATCAAACACTTTACGGGCACTGCGAATTTCGCCACATTTTCCATACATATCTAATAATGCAGTCCCCACCATTACATTATAATCAAATCTTGATTTCACTGATTCAGCATGTAAGGCTTTGCCAAGGCTAAGGAGTGAAAGTGCAGCACATGCCTTTAGCACTAAAGGAACAACACCCATTACTGAACTTCCATTAATACGATTATGGGTGTATATTAGAAGGGCTTCTTTGAATTTTTGTTGAGCTATGGAGTTCTTTATGCTGTAAGACCAATTTGTTAATGGGTTCGTGATATTATTCAATGAACAAAATCCACAACTTTGACATACGAGTTGATTTCCTCCTATCATCTATTCTAGTCCTGGTTGATAGGTTACCTGATACTTATTGCTTCAGGTAATTAGCGGAGTTATGCGAAAACTGACCCAACGGCAAGATTATTAAAAAAAGAAGTTCAGAACTTTCATAAAGTTTCTTGCTTTCCATTGCGCTCTTGCAATTGTTCCTAGCTGGACTCGCAAGCAAAAAACGGCTCCTTTGAATTTTAGTCATGTTTTCTGATAATTAAATTTTGCGTAAACAACATAAATGCCCCGTCTGTTATGTTGAAACTAATTACATTAAATTCTTTCTAATTTTCTCTCTCCTGAATTTTATAAATATACTCATACATTTGGCTGTCCATCATACATAACTGAAATATATGATAAAACAGTTAATCATATATTAAGATATTTAAGTTAAGATGATAAAACATAATCGTCTACATTCATGTAAAGAGTAATCAGATAAAATCTTTCATTCCCTTAAATAAAGTCATTAATTACCTATAATTATATTTTATATGATTAAATAAAATAACTGAAATTTAAATTCAAAAAAACTCTTAAACATCACTGTTAGTTTTCCTCATTTTTAATGACGTTTTTGAAAAACAAAAAACCGTCTTCGTCTTTCTTTAATTCTCGACAAAAAAATATGAACATCCCCATATTGTTGCGTCATTTTGAAATTTGGGAGTTGAAAATCATTTATCAATTCTATAAAAGTGATGCAATTATTATTTCGAAAAGTATTAACTTTTTGAAATTGATTGCTACGATCGCGATGGAATTGATTATTGACGAAGTTCGTAAAAAAATCGAATTAAAATACACAACAATTTCACATGTATGAGGTCAACTTAAACATTTAAAAAACAAACTGCAGTAATGTATCATGTCATACTACACATCTAAATTTTTCACATTAAACATGTATGACCTATATATCTTGACAGAACGTATAATGAAAATTTATACAATAATAAGACTTTCTAACAGTATAATATCAAATAAAGCATTAAATGCATCTTATAAGAACTTTTAATGTATAATATATTAAAATATATATATCTTCAGGCTTATATTATACATTAGAATAAGTATAAGGGCAACTTATACATTTTAAAAATAAACTGCAATAATGTATAATGTCATATTACACATCTAAATTTTTCACTTTAAACATATATGACCTATAAACTTGATAGAAGATATAATGAAAAATTATACAAAAATAAGACTTTTTAACTGTAAAATACAACATAAAACACAACAAATGTAATAAGAACTTCTAATGTATAACATATTGAAAATATATATTATTAGATTTATATTATACATTAGTCTTTCAAAATAACTAATGTATAATATCTGATATATTATATTTTATACTTCAAATAAAAACTTCAAGAATGTATAATGTTACACCATACATATAAAATATTAACATTATACATTATTTATCTATAAATTTGTCAGAATGTATAATGTAACCTTATACAAAATTCATAGATTATAATTGTATAATTCGACTAAATACAAAAACAGCCTCTTCTATATATACAAAAACTTACATTATACATAAGTGTGCTAAATAAAGTAATGTATGATGTATAAAATCTACATCTTTGGACGCGATGACAAGTAAGTTTTTTCCATCGTAGCAAATCACTCATTCTTTTGAGTAGCCTCGATGTACAAATTGCAGTTATCTTTGCAACCACAAAGCTAGCCTGTTTCAACAAAAAACAAACATAAAGTTAGACAAAATACTGAAACATATAAAATAGAATCTTTGAAACATAAAGTTAGATCCAAGAATATTGAAAGAATTTGATATTACAAAATAAAATCTTTGAAAGAGTATTAAAAAAATATAAAATGGAGCAAGATCATTCCTTTTCAGAAATAGAATAATATAAACAAACATTAAATAATCAAATAATTATGATTTAGATTGTTACATAAGATTGAGTAAGTGATTTCGTTGATTCAATTGTTTGAATAAACGTTGTTGTGCTCTGTTCACAAGATTCATTTTCCGTGGCATGTTCCACCCCGTTGTGCTCTGCTGATGATGATGATGACCCAATTGAGATTTTTGAAGCTTTTGATAATTCGTTGCCATTTTTTTTGCCTTTGTTTTCTCAATAAGTCCATGACTTTCTGATTTGGTGAAGTTAAAAAAAAATCAAAAATTAATGAATGAAATCAATAAGTTCAATTAATGTTTGAAAACTTACAATGGTAAACTCTAAGTATGATTGCTTGATTTTAGGCGTGAAAAAAGGAATTGAATAATGGAGGATGAACTGATTTGTAATGGGAGAGAAAAAAAGAGAGGAAAATGCGGCCTTTTTTGGATGTATAATATTAAGGAGAGAGAAATTACCAAATAAGGGAATTTTTGTAATTATTTTGGAATTTGTGTAAATACTTTACCAATTTGGGATTTAATGTTATTATGTAACTTTAACTTGTGTATATAGATAATTTTTAGTTAAATTTATGGCCCTTGTTTATTTCAAATTACTCTATGTAATTGCCTAAATAGAGTGAAAAGGTATAAATTATCTATATAATTAACCGAAAAGGGTCTAAAATCTTTTCATCTATTGAAAATGATGTAAAAATGTCCTTAATTCATCTTTTGGCTTTATAATACTCCCTTCGTTTTATTTTACTTGTCCTAAATTTCTTAATTTGATTTCTCATTTTACTTGTCATCTTTCACAAATTAAGAAGAGACAATTTTTTTTTTCATATTTTATCCTTTGCATTAATTATTTTTTTTTCAAATTAAAATTTAAACATCATTTAATAAGGTATTATGATAAATTAGTCATGTTATTAATTATTTTTTTAATCAATATGTCATCTCAATTTGGGACAAGTAAAATAAAACGGAGGGAGTACCTTTTACATCCACCTTTTAACTCTATAATGTCCGTCACATCCACCTTTAAGCTCTAAAATGTCTTTTATTTAACAGCTTCAATATTAAATAATAATAAAAATATTTCATTGATGATATATCAACTTCTCATTGATCCACATTTAATTAATTAAAAAAATTAAAAATCCACATCCACCCCCTTCTTTGCCCGACCCGCCCTATTTTTTAACAAGAAGTTATGTCAAAACAGTAAACTACACTCCGCAAAACAAGAGTTGAAAATGAAGAAATCAAGTTTCCATAAACTTAAGCAACCATATATTTCAATATAATTACAATGATAGTTAATGCAGATATGAATGAAGTAGCTATGGAATTGAGGGAATATTAGTTTATTTTTTGTTTAGACAGTTTCAGCCATTGTTATTGGAGGCATAATTGGTGCAAATATGAACAAGTTGCAACAAAAACATTGAAAACGCTAACGGAATGAAACTCTCAAGGACAGTTGGGGCGAGGCGGGTAATAGGGTAATGAATGGGGCAGGTGTAGGGTTTTAATTTTTTTTAATTAATTAAATAAGAACCAATGGGAAGTTGACACATTATTAATGATTTTTTATTATTATTTAATATTGAAGATGTTAAATGAAGAACATTTTAGAACCCAAAGGTAGATATGAAAGATATTTTAGAGCTAATAGATGGATGTAAAGGATATTATAAAGTCAAAAGGTGGATGAATGACATTTTTGCATAAATTTCAATAAATAAAGGGCATTTTAGACTATAACTATTCTACTTAACTTGGAGACATAATTAATTGATTATTTTGGTCGAGACAATTTAGTTCTAAAATACTTCAATCGAATGAATGAACAAAAGGAAACTTGTTGGCTTATATTTCCATAATTCCACTTACTAACTATTAACAAGTAATTATTTTAGCTCCATTTAGTTTATTGGTGATTGTTAAAAGTGATTGCATAATTTTAACATTCTCTTTTTTCAAATTGAGTATATACATTTCTCTTTTATTTATACCCTTTAGAGACATCTTAAATTTTGTATATGTTAGATGATGTTTTAATTTTGCATTTTGTTCTTCAAAATCAAAATTATAATATGCAATTATGCATTCATTGAATGCTAAATCACGCATTCTTATTCTCTTATTAGCCTAGTAAGGGAAAATCATTCTATTTCAATTGTATTCATTGGCTGGATGAAAGTGAGAATAGGAGAAAGTCGGAGGAAGAATGAATCGTGCAAAGTGAATTAAAATTTTATTGATTTTATGTACGAAGTATGATGAAGTTTGGACATTTTTATATTAATTATATGCATCATTGCATGCATAATATGGTACGTTCATTATTGGCCATGCATGAACAAATTTCATTCTTCCACAGTTTCACTTTACCTCCCATTTGAGAGTATCATTCTGAAGGTAACCGTAACAGTGAGCATTTTATCAAGTGGTAGTAAATGGCTGACATTCTTTTAACTTATTAACAATTACTTGGCTTTATTTTTTGGTAACCTATATTGGCCATTAGTTGCTCATTACGTTAGCATTCACGTTGATCGTTATTTTTTGTGAGTTAGTGGTTAGAATGTAGACATAAGTTTCTTGTAACTTATATCTTTATTCCTTAATTATCCCACTCATTATATCTTATAGCTCATGTAAATCTTGTAACCTTGTAACTTTTGTAACTTCTATGGCATTCATCTATTACATTTGGAAGATTTTTTCACGTATAAATAGAGGTGGTCTTGCATGATTTTGAGATATAATAAGATAATAGAGAGTTCACAAAGTTAGTAAAATAGAGAGTTTATTAGTTGAAGGGGGGTGCTCTTATTGTGGAGCTTTGAACTCAACTCTTTTTCAAAGTTATTGAGTTGTTTGTAATGCCCCGCATCATCCATGCGTTAGCTCGTGGTAATATGCTCTTAGAGTTAAATAACTAGAATAGTGTCAAAGAGACTTAGTCTCATTTTTTTGACTTCCAAAGTAAGTAAAGTTTAAACCATATATAATTTTCCTAATTTTGACTTTTTATCACGTGAGAAATTGAATGAGATTTCTGTCGGTATAAGATTCGCCCAAATCCGATACCCGGACAAGAAGTTATGGCTAGTTTAAGTCCTAGTCGTAAAACACCGTCATTTTGGTGCTTGGCGCATTGCGGAGGGGGTCTACTTAGCAATTGTCAAATTCCAGTAGCATAGCGCGATTGTGGCGTGTCGCGCTGAAGTTTCAGGTCCCAACCAGTAGGACAACGCGATGGCTCTGCGTCGCGGTGACCTTAAGAATCTCACTCGTCAATTTCCAGTGAGCCACCGCAATTGTGGCGTGTTGCGGTGGCCCATGAAATCAGGCTCCCAGTTATATTTTTAGTTTGTCTTATTAAGGGTATATTGGGTATTTACTACCCCCTTATCAGCCTAAACACGAGATTTAATCCCAAATGACCTCATTATTGATATTTTCATCAAAAACCATCAAGAACACTCCTTAGGGTTTCAAATAAGAAAACCCAAATAACTCAAGATTTAACCGTGAGTTTTCAAGATTGATTGTAGATTTGGAATCCCCAAATCGTAGGCTTCAAGAATCATCCATCAAATTTCTAAATTGAGGTACGTGGGGTTTTCGTAAAAATCTCATAAGCATAGAAATCATGATTTTTAAGAAAAAAGTTTTAGATTTATGATTTATAATCATATTTTAGAAGTCTTAATGGCATTGTTTTGGTCTTTAGGCCTTTCCCCAAATTGATTTGAAATTCTATATTTATGTATACATGTGTTTAAGGATAAATATTCAATTGAGAGCATGAATTATAATGAATCCCTCTCTTGATATGATTTTTCCCATTATTCGTATGATATGGATTGTTTTGAAAAGCATGATATGAAAGGTCTTGATTTATACTATGATTTGAACATGATTGTGGAATCAAAAGAGAGGGTTGTGCATGTTGATAACTGTTGAATATACATATAATGAAGAGTGCATGGTTTTTTCAAAAGTACATGACCACCATATGTTTGAAGAATTCTTGCATAGTTTTGACTTATGTTTCGGAACATGAAATCTCTTATACTATTTGCATGTTTGGGTGGTCTGAATTGAGTTTTGATGAAAGAATCATGCATGATGCATTATGGCTCAGAAAAAGGACTTTCAAGTCTTGTTGTGACGACACCAACTCAGATAATGCCATGTTAATTAAGAACAGAATAGAATGAATGTTTGAAATCAGATTTTCAGATTTTGAAATTTGAATGGTGCATGTTTCAGAACAGACTAAAATTAGGCATAAAGAGAGCTTAGGTGGTTCCCTAAAGAAGGCACGAGTTCAGACAACTCATTGCCTAAAACCGTGATTTACCGATCTGGGTATATTATTATACGTTGGCCTAGTGCCCTGTGGCGTATCAAACTCAGACACTTCAACCCTTGCGGCACACTTGGGTTGAGGGATTTTCCGCCTAGTCAATGGCGGATTCCATATAGACCGTGGAATATCAGACTTGTAGGAGAGTGCCACCTAACTCAGAAGTAATACAAAGATCAGAGGCTGCATTGACAGAAAAGTTTTATGATTATCAAAGATGCCCATGTGTTTTGGAATTTATATTGTATGTGATGTTTTATGACTAGCTCTCAACTATTTTATTTATATTAAAAGCTTTATTTTGGACTGCTTAGCATACCAGTACATCTGTATTGACCCCCCTACCTTTCAGGTTCTGAGGCACAGTCTAGGGGTCCTGATAAGCAGTAGATTTCGTCAGACAGAAGTGCAGGGTCTAGTCGGTGAGCTTTCTACATTTCAGAAGGCCTAGTTATTTTCAGACATTTATTATCATTTATGATTTTGGTCTATTGGGGGCCTTGTCCCAGTTTTCAGACAGTGTTATTAGTCATGTAGTAGAGATTTCGCAGATGGTTTTCAGGTGTTGCTAGATGGTTTTGGATTCCATTTTTCCATTGTTGAATTTATATCAAACTTATGACCATGATTCCGTTCACTTATAAAATTCCATATGTTCCCTCTATTATATGAATGTTGTGCATGATTACCAAACAGATAGGGACGCCTGGGCCTTTATGGTTCGGGATGTCCGTTACGGCCAGGGCCCCGGTTCGGGTCGTGATACTGTTCTTTGAGAAGACTGTTGTATCATGGAGGAGACAAGTCAAGAAGGTTATTGTTGGACCGGTGAAATAATTTTAGTGCAGTGGGCTTGAATCTCCTTAAAGAGAGCGAGATATCCACACCTCAGCGGAAGAAGAAGAAGAAGAAGAAGAAGAAGAAGAAGAAGAAGAAGAAGAAGATAACTTTTTTATTTTTCTTCACTTGTAATTTTCAGTTGTAATTTTATTGTAATTTCACCAATAATTTTAAGGAGATTCAATGGCAACAACTGAAAAATCCGCGGATGTTAAAATGGGAGATCTCAATAAGCCATTCCAATTCAACGGTACTCACTTCAAGAGGTGGAAGGGTAAAGTATTTTTCTACTTAAGTCTTCTTAATATTTCTTATATGTTAACTGAGAAGAACCCAAACAAAGTAGATACCAATTTCATGATCGATGATGAACTTATCTTTCTTCAAGAGAAAGTTGAAAAATATGATGGTGACTCCTACAAGTGTCGGTACTTTTTACTTAATTGTCTTTCTGATAACTTTTATGATTATTATGATAGAACTTACTCTAGTGCAAAGAAAATTTGGAAAGCATTATAGAGTAAGTATGACACTGAGGAGGCGGGAGAGAAAAAATATGTTCCAGATGATGGACAATAAATTAGTCGTAGACCAAGCTCAAGACTTCATAATAATTGTTGGCGAGCTCAGATCCGAGGAAGTCAAAATTAGAGATAATCTTATTATTTATGACATAATTGATAAGCTTTCACCTTCATGGAATAAATTTTAAAAATCTATGCGCCACAAGCAAAAGGAAACTTCTCTTGAGACTTTGATAATGAGAATCCACATGGAAGAAGAGGCAAGGGGCCAAGATGCATTTTTGTAAACAGAAGAGAACAACATCACACCGAAGGTAAATTTAACTTTTTCAAATAATGCTGCCCCTAAAGCTAACAAAAATACTACTTTGAAGCCTAAGAAGAAAAAATTCAAGAAAAATGATGGTAAACACCCCAAGGACAATAATGGTGAAAACAACCAAGCATAAAATAACATGTACAACAAAAAAGGACCGTGCTTTGTCCATGGCAAGATTGGGCATATTGCTCGATTTTGTAAATTTCAGAAACATGGGCCTACACCTTAGGCAAACGTTATCGAAGAATCATTTGTGGCCGTGATAACAGACATTAACATGGTGGAGAATATTGATAGATGTTGGGTTGACTCTGGTGCAAACCATCAAGTCTGTTATGACAAAGACTGGTTTAAAAAATATACTAGTTTTGAGGAGCCCAAAATCATTATGGTTGGAGATTCTCACACAACTCAAGTGCTTGGAATGGGAGATGTCAAGTTGAAGTTTACTTCTGGAAAGGTATTAATTTTAAAAGATGTACTTTATACTCCTTCCATTAGAAAAAATTACATATCTAGTTTTCTTCTTAATACAGTAGGCTTCAAACAGATTATTGAATCTGGTCAGTATGTAATTGTGAAAAATAATATTTTTGTGGGAAAGGGGTATGCATATGATGGTATGTTCAAGTTGAATATTGAAATGAATAAAACATCTACTTCTATTTATATGCTTTCTTCTACTAATTTTTGGTATTCTCAGTTATGTCATATAAATGATCGTTATGTGGGAATCATGAGTAGTTTAGGATTAATTTCAGTGATCAAAAAGAATTTTAAAAAATGTGAGGCTTGTAGTAAATCCAAAATCACAAAAAGGCCTTATTTTCAAGTTTAAAGAAAAACTGATTTATTAGAATTAGTTCATAGTAATATTTGTGAACTTGGTGGAATTTTAACTCGTGAAGTAAATATATATTTTATCACTTTCATTGATGATTTTTTTAAGTTTAGATATATTTGCTTAATGAAAAATAAAAGTGATGCTTTTGAGAACTTTAAAACTTTTCTCTATGAAGTTGAAAATCAGTTTGGAAGAAAAATAAAAAGAATTAGAAGTGATAGAGACCGTGAATATGAGTTACATGAATTCATTTTTTTGTATATCAATGGGTATACTTTATGAAACTACTACTCCTTATTCGTACGCATCTAACGATGTAGCGAAAAGAAAAAATAGAACATTGGTTAAGTTAACTAATGTCATGTTAATTGAGTCTTGTGCACCTTTAAGTTTTTGAGGTGAAGCTCTTTTGACTGTTTGTTATATGTTGAATCGCGTGTCTCATAAAAAGACCAAACTAACATATTTTGAGTTGTGGAAAGATTAGAAGCCAAATTTGGGATATCTAAGAGTTTGGGGTTTCTTATCCTATGTAAGGTTAATGGATCCTAAAATCTCTAAGTTGGGTAAAAAAGTTACTACTTGTGCTTTTCTTGGTTATGCTTCAAATAGTATGACCTATAGATTTTTTAATCTTGAAGATAGTGTGATAATACAATCAGGTGATGCTATTTTTCATGAAAATAAATTCCCTTTTGATTCTAAAAATAGTGGGGGTTAAGGGACTAAAGAAAATATTTTGTCACTACTTAGTTCTTCCACTTTTATTTTAAAGAATAAAGAAAATGATGATTTTGAGCTAAGAAATAGTAAAAGATCTAGAGTAGAAAAAAAATTTGGTCCTGATTATTATGTTTTTAACATTGGAGATGACCCTCTCACTTTAAAAGAAGCTTTGTCTTCTTATGATGCTATTTTCTGAAAAGAGGCTGTAAATGATGAAATGGAATCACTAATTTCTAATAAAACTTGGAAGCTAGTTAATTTACCTCTGGGTTGTAAAATAATTGGATGTAAATGAGTCTTATATAAAAATTTAAAACCGATTGAATCTGTTGATAAATACAAAATTAGGCTAGTGGCTAAAGATTTTAAACAACTAGAAGGCCTAGAATTTTTGGATACTTTTTCTCTGGTAGTTAGAATTATATCCATTAGACTTTTAGTTTGTATTGTGGCAATTTTTGATTTACAAATTCATCAAATGGATGTAAAAACTACTTTTTAAAATGGAGACCTAAATGAAGAGATTTACATGGAACAACCCGAATGTTTTGTTGAAGCTGGCCAAGAAAGCAAAGTGTGTAAACTTAATAAATCTCTATATGGCTTAAAACAATCATCAAAGCAATGACATGAAAATTTTGATTCCTGCATGATTGATAATGAGTTTAAAAAAATGAGTGTGATAAGTGCATATATCATAAGTCTTGAAATAATTCGCATTTAATTATTTGTCTATATGTTGATGATTTATTGATCTTTGGATCTAACATGAATGTCATTGGAGAGACTAAAAACATTCTTAGAAATCATTTTGATATGAAAGATCTTGGTGAGACAAATTTTATTCTAGGAATAAAAATTACTAGAACATGTGATGGAATTTTCCTTGACCAGTCACATTATGTTGAGAAAATTTTGAAAAAATATAATTTCCTTGATTGCAAGCATGTTGTAACTCCATTTTATTCTAATGTTCACTTGTTTCCTGTTGAAAGTGAAAATGATGTTATAAATTAAAAGAAATATGCTAGCATAATAGAAAGTTTGAGATATGTGACTGATTGCACTAGGCCTGATATTGCATATGCAGTAGGAGTACTTAGCAGGTTTACTAGCAAGCCAGGTAATGAACATTGACATGCTATAACGAGAGTAATGAGATATTTAGTTAGAACGAAAAATTATGGTTTGTTCTATAAAAAATATCCTGTTGTACTTGAAGGCTTTTGTGATATGAATTGGAATACCCAATCTCAATACGACTAAAGTAAGAAAATACGATACTCCTCGAAATGTATAACTGACTCAAGCCCTCGAATCAAAAGGACCCATCACCTGCTGACTGGAAACTGCAAACTGACTGAATGCGGTATCTGCGCTATCACTTGTACCTACATTATAAGGCACTGTAGCATATAGAAATATATGGGGGTCAGTACTTTAAAGGATGTACTAAGTATGTGGGGGATCAATGCAACATTATAAATAATATTATAAATGATTACGAAAATCATGCATGCTGACGATAACGACTTTCTTTGCTTGAATTAATTGAAATATATTCCTTAAAACTCATCATTAGTAATGCAAGCATTATATATCACATAAATCATTATACTCAACTCAAATTCTTTAAATCATGACTCAGAGTGACTCGGTAACTCATGAAACTTGAACTCTTATGGACTTGGGAGTTTCTTATAACCGCCATGACTACGTCATGTGAGCCGCATGGAGTCCAACGTTTTGCTCTCCTAAGGAGAGAACCCCACATTGGTGGGGGTGTTGTACTCTTGCCAGGGAGTACAACCTCAATCCCATACTCGTTCTCTAGCCCACAATTATCAACATTTATCCTATGGTGGCACGTAATTTTGGGGAAATACCACATTTCTCGCTCGGTGCTAAATACTCCTCCCAGACTCAGCTCAGAACGCGTTAGGAAATCCACCTTAAGCAATATCAACTCATGGGTTTATTATAAAGACCAAAACATAATTATATATCTCATATGTAAATCATAAACATCTTGTGGATTTCTAACTCGACTCAACTCAACACAATCTTTCTCAATATCAAGTACATTTGTTTTTCGAATCATTTTCAAATATCAAAAGCTTCAAGAAAACATCATAGGACTCATTCTTGGCTCTCAAGCTCAAATATCAATATATATATATATATATATATTCAATAATCAAACTTTTCGTAGAAAAGCTTAAATCATGACTCTTATCTCAAATCATTCGAAAATCACCAACTCATAATAACAATATTCAACTCATGGTATAAGTTCTCAATTTAAGGAATAAAATGATGAAATAGTCATGTGTATCAATCTTGATTTGCTCAAATATCATGAATCATTAATAAAGTAATTTGGGTGTAAACCCATTTTGCAAAATCATGGATTTCAATAGTAGAAATTAAATCTTTGGGCACAAGAACGAAAGAAGTGTTCTTGTTCAAACCCCACATACCTTGAATTATAAATTTGAGACTAAGAGACTTGATTGGAACTTTTTTCTCGCACTTTTAGGCTAAGATTCTTGATGTCTTTGACTAGGAAAACTTGATTCTTGAACCACTTGGAGAAATCTATGGGAGATTTTTGAATTTCTTGGAAGAAGATTGGATTTTTTTTTTGGGGTCTTGGAAGAAAACCCTAGCTTCTAGAGAATTCTTGGAGAGATTGGAGAGAAATAAGAGAAAATGATCTTCCCTTTACTACTTGGATATATTTATAATACCAAAATGGGCGGAAAATATCAAAATGCCCTTTTGAAAAAAAGCTGAAATTCGTTGATCGGGGCCCGTGACGGTCGACTTGACGGTCCGTCAGAGGGACTGACGGTTCACCAAGTCGTTCGTCACTCGAGCGCCAAAACTGGGATATTCTGCCTTGGAGTGACGGTCGAAGTTGACGGTCCGTCAGGAATCTGATGGTCCACCAGATTGTCCGTCACTCGGGGGCCAAAAATGGAACATTCTGTCTCGACCTGACGGACCCCTTGACGGTCCACCACTTTGTCCGTCACACGATGACCAAAAAGTAGGGGTCACTGCCTTGGGTTGATGGGACACTTGACGGTCCACCAAGGACTTGGCGGTCCGTCAGGTCCACCGTCAGGCCTGTGCGATTCCGATATTGTTTAGTAAAACGGCCATAACTCCCCCGTCCGATGTCGGATTTCGATGAAATTTGTATCGATGGAAAGCTTATTCAATGCTCTACATGACAAAAAGTAGAAATTAGAGAAATTCTACATGGTTCTATCATAATTCACTTTGCAAGTCATTTCCTTATACTCAGAAGACGGATTTATACTCAAGGAACAATCGAGGTATTACAATATCTCCTCCTTGGAAATATTCTCCCTCGAATGTTGCTAGTTTCGCCAAGAAAATAGAGAAAACTAAAGATACATAGCTAAAACAACTTGCTAATATATATCTGTATCTTTCTAAGCTTTGGAGTACTTCACTGAATGTATAACTCGTGGTGAGAATAGTTATACCGTTGGATCCGAGACTGGAAAATAATAGAATAAAGGACAACTGTAATTCTCAACTAAGTCTAAGTTGGTTTGCCTTCTGCTTATAATAAAGAGCGGGCTCATGCTGAGAGTTTAGGATTCACTTGATGTGATCAGGGTGCAGTCATACTCATAGACTGCGAAGTGATAATTTATGCAAGCGTAGGTCACAAGGAACAAGGCTAAAATTATACAATGGGTATTACATTGTCTAGGTTAGAATACTTGGAAAAAAAATAAAGACCGTTCAATGAATACCTACAGACTGAATCATAATTAGATATCCGGATCTGAAACTGATGCCTGATACATATACTGAACTGAATTCGTAGCTTTTGGGTGCGAGCAACCACTTGCCAGATTGACCGTACTTATGAAACTTCGAGTAGTAAGATCAGACTAGTTTCGAAAAATGGAAGACCATAGAACCTATCTGCTAAATTTTAAAAACTGGGTTACCGGCTATGCAAACGGAATCGTACTAGATACTCATACTTAAGTGGAGGATTCTTTCAACCCCCTTCCAAGGAATTCTAACGGTATGAAGGAGCAAGGAACTTCGGGCAAGATCTAAACAAGACATCTGAATCAGAGATCATAGAATTGCCATAATCCCCTAGCTTGGAACATAAACCTATAAATCATAAGTCGGGATAGAAGTACTAGGCCTCAAGTGATGCGACTTCTTACTCTCAAACTTAACCATACTTCTCGAACGCTCTCTCAACTATACTATACCCTTCCGATACTATACTTAATCGATAAGACTTATAATCCTCTCATGGCACTGATGCTTCCATCTACTCATATCTCCTCAAACCAAACCCTCTCATCATTTTCATGCCTAACCTAAAACCACCAAATCCGTCACATGACACCATTCTGAATCATTCACTTCCACATATCTACATTTTTACAACTTCTCACTTCAAGAGTAATTCTTATTACCTTTTTGACAACTCCAATCCATCCAGTACTAGTCATTTACTAAGGTGCAATGTATCCATCCACACGTACACAAACTCGACCTCCGAGCCCATCTTCATAACCACATATGTATTCCTAATCAAACACTTATAAAGTATAAAGCCTCTTGTTCATGTCCTACACACCCCTTATCAAGAAAAACTTTCATGTACTCACCTTAGACAAGTACACCCGACATACTCCTAACTAATCAAGTCCCACACAAATGCTTCACTTTAATTTTCCCCTCAGACTCATGGAATTACACAAAACAAACATACACCAATCTTTCAAATCATAACACATTAAACTTCAACTAACCATGGCATGCATCAAAGACTTAGCCTCAATCTTACTTCACCCTACCACCTAGCCAAAGTAAGCATGCTACCCTCTGATGTTGATAAGGAAATATCTTCTCTCTCCCGTCTAAACAACCATTCACCACTACTATCTTGATTAAGGAAAGGCAACTAAAAGATTAGAGCATGAAGATTTGACTCATGAATAGATACTATGAATAACTTGACACTCAACTGAGGCTTGAAGAATAGAGGATTTAACATCATAAACTTATCAAAGAAATATAGCCCGAGGACATGCACGATATAAATCTGAATTTTTTGTTGATCATTAGAAGCATTACTTGAGTACATGAGTCATGATCTGCATGAACTACATCTGGAACTCGCAATTTACGGAATGTAATTCCAATTGCTAAAGATCTGAAACTCTGCATTTTGGGACTAAGAGAGGGCACAATTCTTTATGGTATGCATGAGTTATGATTATGGAACTGAAGCGTAAAGCATGAGTAATTATTGGAAAAAAATTAAAAAGTTCCGAAATAAGAATGGGTCAAGCATCATTCTTTCCCACCGGTACCTTACAACTTACTGGCGCATCTCCTAAAATCTGGGAGGTTAACTTGATTACTCGTCCTATCATCTCCCCCTTAGACTTAAGCCATCACTCTGAATAGGTTAACCACCATATACGCACTAATCTAAACTAAAATCATTTTACTCTAGAGTTCGGGATATAATCAATACACAAGAACAATAGAATTTAATCTGAGTGACTACATCGTAAATTATACAACCACTTCCTTACACCACCGTCTGAATTACATCTTGTCCCCCTATACCTCCAGTAGTCATCATATAATACCCGCACGCTCACTAATTTCAGATCTACACGACCATCCCCATAGTTGGAGTATACACCACCTAACACTCAACCCTCATTCTTACTAACTCAATTTTTGAAATTTCAAATCTTAGATTCTAACGCTCAACTTGAATGTTTCCCAACCTTTGACGGATCATACTACTACCGTTATAACCTACTAATATCACGCTTGTAGACTTATATTTCTAAACAAGGAGAATCAAACTCACACAAAAAAAAGGCTCAACATTTTCAATCTAAACCCCTTAACTCCGCCATCAAGAATATTATTCATTACCTGACTAGTCTTTTCTCCACCTAGTAGCTCCACAGCGCCACTATCTACACCACGTGCAATGATCCTCGAAAATAGTGCAGCCCCATAGCATTTTGGGTAAACTTTCTTATCATAGACACAATATCAAACTTAATTACAAGTCGATTGGACTCAAGCTCTTGTATACACTGTTCAAACCTATTAGATCATTTCTCTATAACTAGCACCATTAACCAAGAAATTGTCACATCCACCTTCATGGCCACCAATCATCCAGCAACATAACTTACAACTCCATCTCACACACAAAATTTTCACTTGAAAACTATAAAACAGAATATCCATAAACGCTAGCCTACTTAAACCTCATAACAATAATTGGTCATAATCATATGACCTATCTCATTTACAACCCATCAACACATCCTTCTTTTACCCATCATTACTATCTATCCTTCGTACGTAGCTTAACTTAGTTCATAGCTCTCCAAGCCCCAACTTAACTTCCTCTTGCAATTCCGGGAACACCCTAGTTAACAACACTCATTCACTAAGAATCTTCATCCATAACCTAGACTCGTCTTATGAAACACACCATCAACAACTCTTTTCGTACTTCAGTAAACTACTATTTACCTTAACCAATAACTCCTTATCCTCTCTCCACGAGCTAATGTACAAGGACATATCACTTCATCACTAACTCGATCACACGCAAAAAGGCTCAGCTATACATGCTTTCAATAAATCACACTTACCACCCTTCTTGCCACCACACCTCTAAACCCAGTTCCAATCTGCACGAGAAAATAAGATACACAAAGAGTCACGAGTGAATCAAAATAGGCCTCACCCGACTTCACTAGTCTTTGATTTTTGTATTTTGAAAAAGAATTTGAGGTGAATAACAAAGCAATTATGCTAGTGAATCAAAAGAGCTCCACACGGCTTCACTAGACTTTCAGTTTCAACAACATAATGATGACAAAATTACGAAAGCTAGAAACTTGGCATACAATATTTGATGATTTAGGAATACACATCTCACTCTGTCTTAACTGAACGACTCGTAAGGGTGAGGACATAATATTTAGCTTGGGGAACTTATAACACGCTGGGAGGCTTCGCTCAAGCCGATTTGTAAAACTTCTGAAACTCCACACTAGTAAGTCTGAAAACATTATCAGAGGGAGAAAATTAGAATTCGCTGATCATGTTACCTCAGGAACAGTACATAGATAAAAAAGTATAGTCTACCAATATGGATTCTGAGGAGAAAATCTGGAAGCGCAACTGACTTGGGCTTATTGCACGATTTATAAGCAAAGCATCATAAGGCACTAATAGGATATTTTCTTGCTCATTTACAACTTCATAACTATCTGTGGGGACTGTTTAAGAAAGTACTATCTGTAACGAATTGAGTTTGACTATCTCTAATACCTTAAAAATAAGGTGGGGATGTCCCAAATAGGGTAAGATGAGAATCTGTATAAGTTTCCCAACGAACCTTTCTATAGCACGATCTAAGACGTGAAAGAATGAAGACCTTTCCTAAATGCCTTGTATCCTCTCAAAGAAAAGTACAGACGTCTCCGTACCATTCCGTGAGACTCTACTAGAAACGACTTCATAGACTCCCTAGGACATTTGAACTCTATGCTCTGATACCAAGTTTGTAACGCCCCGAAATTGGGTCCTGAGACGTCACACGGTGCTCAGGGGCATAAGTGACCCTAAGCTAACCCTTCTACTGGCATAACTCATAAGTAACTGAATAAAATGCTCAACTCTACATGAGATCAGCGAAAACATAGAACTTATCTGAACTTGATCAATACAATTATGAACGTTACAAGGTTACAACTCTATTTTTACAAATGAAACTGATACTGAATACATCAACTTCTACTGACTATCTATGAAGCCTCTACTGGTACTGACTTTAGATAGATGGGTCATGACTCCCAACTACCCAATCTCAATATGACTAAAGTAAGAAAATACGATACTCCTCGAAATGTATAACTGACTCAAGCCCTCGAATCAAAAGGATTCATCACCTGCTGACTGGAAGATGCAAACTGACTGAATGCGGTATCTGCGCTATCACTTGTACCTACATTATAAGGCACTGTAGCATATAGAAATATATGGGGGTCAGTACTTTAAAGGATGTACTAAGTATGTGGGGGATCAATGCAACATTATAAATAATATTATAAATGATTACGAAAATCATGCATGCTGACGATAACGACTTTCTTTGCTTGAATTAATTGAAATATATTCCTTAAAACTCATCATTAGTAATGCAAGCATTATATATCACATAAATCATTATACTCAACTCAAATTCTTTAAATCATGACTTAGAGTGACTCGGTAACTCATGAAACTTGAACTCTTATGGACTTGGGAGTTTCTTATAACCGACATGACTATGCCGTGTGAGCCGCATGGAGTCCAACGTTTTGCCCTCCTAAGGAAAGAACCCCACATTGGCGGGGGTGTTGTACTCTTGCCAGGGAGTACAACCTCAATCTCATTATCACAATCCCATACTCGGCCTCTGGACCACAATTATCAACATCAATCCTACGGTGGCACGTAGTTTTGGGAAAATACCACATTTCCCGCTCGGTGCTAAATACTCCTCCCAGACTCAGCTTAGAACGCGTTAGGAAATCCACCTTAATCAATATCAACTCATGGGTTTATTATAAAGACCAAAACATAATTATATATCTCATATGTAAATCATAAACATCTTGTGGATTTCTAACTCAACTCAACTCAACACAATCTTTCTCAATATCAAGTACATTTGCTTTTCGAATCATTTTCAAATATCAAAAGCTTCAAGGAAACATCATAGGACTCATTCTTGGCTCTCAAGCTCAAATATCAATATATATATATATATATATATATATATATATATATATATATTCAATAATCAAACTTCTCATAGAAAAGCTTAAATCATGACTCTTATCTCAAATCATTCGAAAATCATCAACTCATAATAACAATATTCAACTCATGGTATAAGTTCTCAATTTAAGGAATAAAATGATGAAATAGTCATGTGTATCAATCTTGATTTGCTCAAATATCATAAATCATTAATAAAGTAATTTGGGTGTAAACCCACTTTGCAAAATCATGGATTTCAATAGTAGAAATTAAATCTTTGGGCACAAGAACGAAGGAAGTGTTCTTGTTCAAACCCCACATACCTTGAATTATAAATTTGAGAATAAGAGACTTGATTGGAACTTTTTTCTCGCACTTTTTAGGCTAAGATTCTTGATGCCTTTGACTAGGAAAGCTTGATTCTTGAACCACTTGGAGAAATCTATGGGAGATTCTTGAATTTCTTGGAAGAAGATTGGATTTTTTTTTTTGGGGTCTTGGAAGAAAACCCTAGCTTCTAGAGAATTCTTGGAGAGATTGGAGAGAAATAAAAGAAAATAATCTTCCCTTTACTACTTGGATATATTTATAATACCAAAATGGGCGGAAAATACCAAAATGCCCTTTTGAAAAAAAACTGAAATTCGCTGATCGGGGACTGTGACGGTCCGTCAGAGGGACTGACGGTCCACCAAGTCGTCCGTCACTTGAGCGCCAAAACTGGGATATTCTGCCTCGGAGTGATGGTCGAAGTGACGGTCCGTCAGAAATCTGACGGTCCACCAGATCGTCCGTCACTCGGGGGACAAAAATAGAACATTCTGTCTCGACCTGACAGACCCCTTGACGGCCCGTCAACTTTTTGACAGTCCACCACTTTGGCCGTCACACGATGACCAAAAAATACGGGTCACTGCCTTGCCTTGACGGGACATTTGACGGTCCATCAAGGACTTGGCGGTCCGTCAGGTCCACCGTCAGGCCTGGGCGATTCCGATATTGTTTAGTAAAACGGCCATAACTCCCCCGTCCGATGTCGGATTTCGATGAAATTGGTATCGATGGAAAGATTATTCAACGCTCTACATGACAAAAAGTAGAAATTAGAGAAACTCTACACGGTTCTATCATCATTCACTTTGGAAGTCATTTCCATATACTCAAAAGACGGATTTATACTCAAGGAACAATCGGGGTATTACATTACCCCCCTGAACTAATTCAAATTGTAATTTTGACACCCTTAGTGCCTACGTAGGCACACGTGTGTGCCACGTAGGCACTAAGGGTGTCAAAATTACACTTTTAATTAGTTCATGGGGGTAATATGATCCCCTTTAAGTTGAGGTGTGTCATAATCTTTTTGGGTATAGTTCAAAGGGGTAATTGGGTATTATCTCAATTTTAAAATACGGGGGATTGATGAAGTTTGAACATTTTTATATTAATTATATGCATTATTGCATGTATAATATGGTACGTTCATTATTGGCCATGCATGACCAAATTTCATTCTTCCATAGTTTTACTTTAACTCTCATTTGAGAGTATCATTATGAAGGTAACCGTAATAGTGAGCATTTTATCAAGTAGCAGTAAATGACTGACATTCTTTTAACTTATTGGCAATTACTTGACTTTATTTTTTGGTAACCTATATTGGCCATTAGTTGCTCATTATGTTAGCATTCACCTTGGTCATTATTTTCTGTGAGTTAATGGTTAGAATGTAGACATAAGTTTCTTGTAACTTATATCTTAATATTCCTTCATTATCCCATTCATTATATCTTATAACTCATGTAACTCTTGTAACTTCTATGTCATTCATCTATCACATTTATCTTCCTATTTATTGCATGAAAGATTTTTTCACCTATAAATAGAGGTGATCTTACATGATTTTGAGATATAATAAGATAATAGAGAGTTCACAAAGTTAGTAAAAAAAAGAGTTTATTAGTTGAAGGGAGGTGTTCTTATTATGGAGCTTTGAACTCAAATTTTTTTCAGAGTTGTTGAGCTGTTCTTTGAGAAGACTGTTGTATCCCGGAGGAGACAAGTCAAGAAGGTTACTGCTGGACCGGTGAAATAATTTTGTTGCAATGGGCTTGAATCTCTTTAAAGAGAGCGAGCTGTTCTTTGAGAAGGCTGTTGTATCCTTGGAGGAGACAAGTCAAAAAGGTTACTGCTGGACCGGTGAAACAATTTTGTGGCAGTGAGCTTGAATCTCCTTAAAGAGAGCGAGATATCCGCGTCTCAGTCGAAAAAGAAGAAGAAGATAACTTTTTTATTTTTCCTCACTTGTAATTTTTTCAGTTGTAATTTTATTATAATTTCACCAACAAAGTATAATTGAAAGGATACAATAACTAATTTGAAGCGATTTAAAAATTTAATAATTACACAAGATTTAAAATGCTTTAGCCTACATTTGTTTCCTCTACTTTGTGACATGATATTTGTTTTATCACAACATATTTATGGACATTATTACAATTTACAAGTGCGACTAGATAAAACTTACTGTACAAATTAAAGTTAAGCATAACATTGAGGTCCAAAATGCATATAAAAAGAAGTGAGGTCCTAAAATGTAATTTCCTCTTTCACTTTCCAAAGAACCTCTCTACTATTGGCACTCTATTAACTGTATTACCGGTACTCACACAAAAAATGGACCAAAAATTGCTCCAACTTTTACAGAAATCCAAGACTAGCAAACAATTGAAAGAGACCCATCTTCAAATTACTATCAATGGCCTCTGGAATTGCAATTTTATAGTGCCAAAACTCTTGACTTTTTCCTCAAACCTCATTTCACTTAAATATACACTTAATGTTTTCCGAAGTTTACAGTATCCAAATCTTGTTTCTTACAACACTTTGATTAAATGCTTCATAGGAAAGACACTTAAATCTGCATTATATACTTATAATCAAATGAGGGTATCAAATATTACACCTAATAGTTTTACTTTCACTTTTCTATTAAGGTGTTTTGAGTCTTTTGACGCTTTACAATCTGGTGAAGTACTTCATAGTGAGATTTTAAAGTTGGGTTTTGGTTCAAGTGTGTTTGCGAAGAATACCCTTATGGATTTTTATGCCAAATGTGGGAATTTGGGTTTAGCACGTAAGGTGTTTGATGAAATGCCTGAGAGAGATGTTGTGAGTTGGAATACGATGATCGGTGCTTATACGATTCATGGTAATCAAGAATATGCGATTTTTTTGTTCGAGGCTATGCCGGAGAGGAATCTTGTTTCGTGGAATTCGGTTATTGCTGGATTGTTGAAGGCTGGCAACATGGAGTTGGCTCGGTCTGTGTTTAAACGCATGCCGGAGAAGAGTGATGTTTCTTGGAATACAATGATTTCTGGATATGTAAAGTTGGGTGATGTAGAAAATGCTAGAGCTATTTTTGATGAGATGCCGGAGAAAAGTATAATATCTTGGACTGCAATGGTGTCGGGATATGCCATGAGGGGTGATTTGCAATCAGCAAGAAAGATGTTTGATCGAATACCAGAAAAAAATGTTGTTTCATGGAATGCCATGATTGCTGGATATGTGAATAACCACATGTTTGATGAAGCTCTTTCAGTGTTTCAGCATATGTTGATTGATGGGAATTACAAACCCAATCAGACCACTTTGATTAGTGTACTTTCAGCTTGTTCACATTTGGGGTCTCAAGAGCATGGAAAATGGGTTGATTCTTTTATAAGAAAGAACAAATTTGACTTATCAGTTCCACTAGGAAATGCTTTAATCAACACATTTGCAAAATGTGGAGATATGGAAAATGCGAAGGCAGTTTTCTTAAGGATGGGCCAAAGATGCATAATTACTTGGACTACAATGATTTCAGGATTAGCGGTGAATGGGCATTGCAGGGACGCCCTAGAACTCTATGGACAGATGTCCTTGGAAGTAGTAGAGCCGGATGATGTTGTATTTATTGCCGTTCTTTCAGCTTGCACTCATGGAGGGCTGCTGGAAGAAGGGAAAAGGGTATTTTACCAGATGGTGAATAAGTTTGGCATTAAACCACGGATTGAACATTATGGATGCATGGTTGATCTTCTTGGCCGAGCAGGAAAGTTTGAAGAAGCATTGAGTTTCATTAAGAGCATGCATCTGGAACCTAATACAGTCATTTGGGCCACTTTGCTTTCTGCTTGTAAAACTTACAGAAACGGGGAGTTGTTAGAATCCTTAACCAGGAGGATCCTGGAGCAAGAGCCTAACAACCCAAGTTATTTAACATTGATTATGAATTTAAGCTCTTCTATTGGGCGGTGGCAAGATGCTTTGAACTTCCGTGTAGCTACTAGAGACCAGGGGATAGTAAAAACTCCTGGTTGTAGCTCAATCCAAATAGGAAATAATGTCCATGAGTTCTTAGCTAAAGATACAAAGCACCCACAAAGGAAGGAAATCTATAGAGTTTTAGGGTGTTTAAATGGACACTTAAAATTATGTGAGGTCGAATGAATTTTAATGGCCATGGCTTCTTAGAGAATCTATAGACAGCAAGATTTTGCAGTGCCCGTTTCTCGAAGGATACTTTCTTGAATACGCATGATTCTGACAGGGGTGAAATCTTACATCAAGTGTAACTTGTAATTCCATGATTACAGAGGATGGACTACTGATCTAAATGAAGTACTTTTGTGAAATGAAACGTAATAGTTCTCAAAGTACGGCTGCAGGGAGAGGAATCAAGTCGGAGAAACTGTAATGTACTGATGTCCAATCGCGAGAGTAAGTTATTGCATTGAAATTTTTGGGCAAGATGAGATGCATGAAGGCATCATTTCTCAGGCCGTGGAATAATTGTTAAAGTATGTAACAGAGCAAATAAAGGGACAGCATCAAAGATTGGTCTGGTTTCCATTTCCGCTCTGTTTAGTCATCTTGCTTGTTGACGGCCATAATAATGAGCGTTTAAAATTATTGGGTGCGGGCAGAGAATCCCGGACTAGCTTAAGCTGAAGCTAATCCTTTTCTTGGGCTTTGGAAGATTATGTGGTCTTAATGCAAAAAGTAACCATCTTAAGAAGAAAATTAACTTTGTGGAGAACTTTGCGCTTAGCATAAAACTAATGGTAATTTTGTAGAATATACATTTTCTTTAGCAATTTAATATCTTAGTTCCCGAAGGACATCTCACTAAAAATATGATATGTTGGAGTCAAATATATCCGGAACATTGTTCTATCTGCTCCAAACATTATAATACAAGATCTTGCAGACTCTTTTCTCCAAGTATTTTTCTTAGCTTTTTGAATCTTCTATTTCTGTTCCAAACCCATTTTATACCTGTTGAGTCTTCGCTTTCAGCATCATGCCCAATCTTTAACTTGTAGAGCTCACTCTCTCTTTTCCAGGCACACCTAACTCGTTGAGTCTTCTCTATATGCTCCATGCCCACACTTTAGTCTGTTGAGCCCCTCTGAACTTCTGAAAGATTTGGGCCTATCAGAAAAGGAACTTCAAGCCCTCCAACCCACATGTGTGGGAGGATGTCAGCTTATACTTTAAAGGAGTTTATAATGGTCCTGGGCTATTTCATCTGTTGCGTTAAGATTTTAAATTGGATTATCATATTCTTTCATGGCGTACTTTAAACTGAATGAAAAAGAAAATCAAAAAGAGATTCTATTGGAACATATAAACGAGGGATCGAAACAAAAAAGGGAGTGGTGGGCTGATCAGAAAGTTGAGACAGATCTACAGAATGGGAGGATGGTGGGGTGGTGGGGAAGTGTTGAAGGATGAATAAATTTTCTGTAAATCTAGAGTTTAGGGGACGGATCAACTGCAAGATTCTCATTTTCTTATTTGTTTTTGCCAAGACACCACAACTACGGTTACTACATCAGTAGCTTCATTTAAGACACCCTTTTCTTACAACTCTTCATGTTGTTTTTCTAAAGTACCAATAGTGACTTACTCAATAAGCTGATACTATCACCATTTTACTTACTCAGAAATCAACACATGTACAAGATTCCTTCTGAGAAGTTGAGCACAAAGTTGAGAAGTGTTCTGGTAGGATGTCCACATTTGGATTGGTTCTCTGTTAATATTCACTTCCTGATTGTTTGTTCTCCATATGGGCTTTTGAAGATGCTGTCGTTTTTCGCCTGTGAATTCAATCCATTTCCACATACCAAAAAGCAGTTTTTGTGTCTCTTCCGCTTGCTGTGCCTCTCAACTTTCTGTTGAGAAATATAGTTGCTGAAAAAGGAAGCTAGTTGGAAGAGAATGTGATGCTGCCACTAGTATACGGAAGTTGAAGTACTTTTCACTGGTTAGTATGCTGTTTACCATGGTAATAGTAAATCATAGTAAATGTTTTTAGCTTTACAGCCATCTGGTTTTGACACTGCAAGAGCATTATAAGCTAACAATCTGTGATGCCTGGCCAAATTCTTCATCATGTAAAGCCTGATATCTACATCCATACATACGGGAGAATGTGGTTACAACATTTTTTTTTTTTGCAGACAATTAATGTTCCTGATGAATCAAATTTATTAAGAAGTTATAATATAACTTTTTCCTTCTTCTGTTAAAGTATCCATCCACTCCCTACGCCTTCCTAAAGTAATTAAGATAAAACCGAGAATACTAAAGAGCCAAAAATAAAAGGGAGGATAGTGGTGGAAAAGAGAGAATCTTTCATTAACTGAAAACTAAAAGAAAATTATTGGTAACTTATAATACAGGTTCCATTAGTCGGTATCTTTTTATTCTTAGTACATCTTAATGTGGATGCCTTTTGGTCATTATGAGGAAGCTTTATTAAATAATTTTCTGTACTTATGCTTTTGCTGAGAATAAGTATCATCCCTCCAATAAATCCCCTCTTTAGACTTTTTACATGTTCTCTGAATCCAAAGATGTTGAAGAAGCACATAAGAGGTGAGCCTTTAAGAGTGATTATAAAAAAATGTTTAAAGGTCAATCTCTTTTTTCACCTAAATAGAAAAACATTGGTGATTATAAATCTGTGGTTACTAAAATAAGAAACCAGGTTAAATAGAAAAATATTAGTGATTGTAAATCTGTGGTTGCTAAAATAAGAAACTAGGTTGCAACTCACGGGCATATGACAACTTTTATCAATTTCATGGCATATGAGAATATTTTATAATGGAATATCATAAGTATCTCGAAAAATAGTTATTCGACGACAAAAGTCATATAGCTCATTATTCGAGGATTTTTTAAAAATTCTAGATTGACAATTTATAGGGGAGCCTTGGAGTAGCTGGTAAGTTGCTGCCATGTGACTAGGAGGTCACGGTTCAAGCCGTGAAAACTACCTCCCGCAGGAATGCATGGTAAGTCTGCGTACAGTAGACCTTTGTGGTATGGCCCTTCCTCGGACCCCGCGCATAGCGGGAGCTTTAGTGCACCGGGCTGCCCGCTCCCCCTCCCCCCCTCTTTTCAGATCAATTTACCTAGTTGTAGAATAGCGCTATCACTCTTATGTTATAAATACTTTTGGCAGATAATTCTCTTACGATTATTATTGTAGTACCTGATCCACCTATTTTTCACCCTTTATGATCCTTGGTATCTGTGGACACCAAAATTAAAAAATAATTTGAGTAAATATTGGGTGGACTGTGAGCCCCTGTTGAAGCAAACTATCATGATCTTCACTCCCTTGGCTTGGGCTTCACTAAAAGTTGCAGGAATGACTTGTAAAAGTAACAAATATAAAACTCATGATTAGAGCTTGAGTTCATGATAGATTAAGAATATGGCTGAATTATATGTAGATTATGAGTTAAGGCTTTACTCATGATATGTTGAGATATCACACAGTAAAGAAGATGAGCTCATTGGTAACTCTGAACAGAACAGAAGAAGAAATGTCATGGGTCTGAGATGATACAGATCCGCAATGATAAAGAAAATGGGCCAAAGAAGCAATTGGACGACATCAATATTGGCAGACGCAAGACCAAAGGCCCAAACATCAAGTTCTGATCCAAGACATATAGAAGGACAACAAGCAATATAACAGTTGTATAATACACAACTATATTTTGTCTCAAGCACATACATAGAAAAGAATAAATGTCGTTAGGCAGTTATAAGGTGCACAATGTGATTGGTACAAGTGTACTGAAAATAGTTTCTTTATTTATTTTCTTTATTAGAAATTTCTTGTATAAATACACATAGGGTGTACATTGTTCATAGCATCAATATCCTGGCTATGAGTGTGTTTCAACTTTCAACAAATTAAGAGTAAGATGAAAGATCAAGCTAGTATATGCTTTACTTGACTGAATAGTATGGATTAATAAATATAAATTCTGGCTTTTCTTTGATAACCGTGGTGTTCGAGCCAACTTTCGTGCACCTTGACTAATTTCCCGGGATACCTGCCTCCTCCCACCTGCATCAGGTACCAGTAACTCTATCCATCAAGGCTTGGATAGATGAGAAGAAATCATTTAGTGTGTTTGTCTCCGCTTGGATTTGAACCTGAGACCTCATGGTTCTACCCACTTCATTGACCACTAGGCCACACCCTTGGGTGCAATATAAATACTGACTTAAGAGTAAATGATGATGGGAATATATGTGTAAAGAACCAAATCGACCATACAATTACTAGTTTACTACAGCTCAACAAACAAACAAAAGCCAGTTATTCTTCCAACAACAAAAGAACCCTTTTTAGCTCTATATTAGAAATATACTCAAAAAGCCTTTACTAGCCTGCTCCATATGCTGACCTTCTCCAGGACATATCCAGTTTTCTAGCTTGAAAAAAGCATCACTTCCATGAGAGACATCAAAATTCTTCGCACTGCTTTTGGAATTTTAGGTACATGCATCTTAGTTCTTGTTCCCATTCCTAGTTTTTTCTGAATATTGGTTATTATAACTCTTCCTTGTTTTTAATTTCATGGAATAGGTGATGCTTTTGGTATATTACTCTTCATGGCGCCCATGTAAGACTTCTTGAATTTTTTTGTTATTCTGTAGTGTTATTTTGTAGCGTTTGTGTGTGTGTGTGCGCTGTTTGTCTTTTTTTTCAGTTTATTTTTCTCATCAAAACTAATAGAACACTTTAATGATTAGATTTTGACACTACATACAGGATTACATTCAAAAGGATTATTAGGAAGAGATCAACAGAACAGTTCTCTAGCATACCTTATGTAATAGCTCTGCTCAATTGCTTGCTCTCAGTTTGGTAAGTTTCTTCAATTAGCTCTATTGTAACTTGAAAGCCACCTGTTTTTTCCTATCTTCCTTAATCTTTCTCGTATTAATGCTTTATTAAAGAGTCCGTTTGAGTTAACTGATAAACATCAAGTGCTGAAAAACACTTTTACGTACTTGAACTGATTTTGCTAATAAGTATTGACGTATTTGAATACAAGTCCTAAAATTGATAATAAGTTTAATATATTTAGTAAAAATCTTAGAAAGCGGAAGGTTGTCTGCATCAGTTGCTGTTACATGTGTAAGGAGACAGGTGAGGACGTAGATCATCTTCTCTTACATTGCGGACTAGCCATGAGGCTGTGGTGGGATATGTTTGGGTGATTTGGCACTCTGTTGGCAATTGCCAAAACTGTGAAAGATTTGATGTTCAATTGAAAGAGCGGGAGAGGGAAGAGAAACGAAGTGCTTGGAGTGCGTTTGTACTTGCTTTAATGTGGGTAGTATAGAGAGAGAAATAGGAGAGCTTTTGAAAGTGTAGAGTCGAGTTTCTCTCAATTAAGGAATAGTCTTTGTTCCCTTATTTTCTTTAGGTGTGACTGAAAGTCCCTTATTATTTAGATGAGTGGGTGAAGTTAGTAGAGAATCATATCCTTTTGTAGATTCTTTCTATTTTGGTATTTCTCTTGTATATGGACAACTTGACCATGTTTATAAATGAAAATACATTTACTTTATCCAAAAAAAAAAAGTAAAAAGGTGTTGATAAGCACTTTTGCTGTTAAAATGGCTGAAATATCCTTGACGTTATTTTTAAAAAATACAAATTTGAAATATTTTTTACATCAAAAAGGATGAATGATAGAAATAGAATAAAGAGAATTAAAAATTATGTTATAGGACAAGTTATTTCGAAAATTACAAATGTTATTAGGGATAAAGTCGTAAAAGGTTTGGTTAAACAAAAGTTCTTATAAGTTGTAAAACCTTAAGTTACAGGTGGATCAACTTATAACTTTTTGTTGATTTTTGCTTATAAGCACTATTGATGTATCAAATGCATAGATAAGCCAAAAAGTGCTTATAAACTAGTTTGATCAGCTTATAAACTTAGGCAAACACCTTTAAAATAATTTTATGTTGGAACGATTAACCATGATAGTTCAAAGCCTTGGCTAGGGGAACTTAGAAACAAATATTCAATTTTCGCCTCCAAAGCTATAGTCTGGTGGTGTTGCTGTAAGTTTTACGCGTATCTTAGTCCAACTTCCATTGTTCTCTTTCCCTTTTAGCATCCTTGGTTCAAAAGAAACAATAAAGGAGCAATTTTCTATTTCAAGCTGTGGTACTTAGGAAGTGAGAGACGTAAGAATGGAGTAGGCATCTTAGCAGACGAAGAGCTTAGAAGGCAGGCAGTGGAGGTTAAGAGGGTCAGCGATTGGTTGATGACAATTAAGTTGGTCATTGGAGGGTTTACTCTGAACGTGTGTAGCGTTTATGCGCCACAGGTGGGCTTGGACGAGGAGAAAAAGAGATTTTTTGAGGTTTTGGATGAGGTGGTGAGAGGCGTGCCTAGCTCTAAGAAGATTGTCATAGGAGGGGCTTTCAATGGACACATCGGGGTATTACCGAGAGGCTATGGCAATGTGGATGATGGCTTTGGTTTTGGGGAAAAGAATAAAGAGGGAGCTGCTTTTTTGGATTTTTCGAGGGCCTTTGGGCTGGTGGTAGTGAATTCAAGCTTTTCGAAAAAGGAGGATCACCTGATTACCTTTCTAAGCGCGATTGCCAAGACTCAAATTGACTTTTTGCGGCTTAGGAAGGGGGATAGGGCGTTGTGTAAGGATTGTAAGGTCATTTCAAGTGAGAATCTTTCGACCCATCATAAGTTTTTGGTGATGGACTTGGTTATCAAGAAGGGCAAGGAGAGGAGGGGCGGGGAGGGTCGACCCAGAATTAAGTGGATTGGCTTGAGGTCGATTAGTGCACTGGAGATAAAGGAGAAGGTGGCGGGAGTGAGGGTATGGGAGCGTAGGGGGACGTGGATAGTATGTGGGATAGGGCTGCCAGTTGCATCAAAGAGACAGCTAGAGAGGTGTTGGGTATCTCGAGGGGCTGGGCTGGACAACATCGGGGAGACTGGTTGTAGAATGAAGAAGCTAAGAAGAAAGTGGAGATTAAGAAGGGGGCTTATGCTAAGTTGGTTGAGAGTAAGGATGAAGAGGAGAAGCGGGCGTACATAGAGGAGTACAAGTTAGCTAGCAAGGAGGCTAAGTTAGCAGTTACGACTGCTAAGACAGCGGCGTTTGAAAGCTTGTATGCGGGATTAGAGGAGAGAGACGGGGAAAAGAGGTTGTATAGGCTTGCTAAGGCTAGGAAGCAAAAGGGTTGTGATCGCGACCAAGTGAAGTGCATTAAGAGGATGGCAGAGTACTGGTGGAGGACGTTCACATTAAGAGAAGATGACGGTCGTATTTTCACAGACTCTTGAATGACGAAGGGGACAAAAACATTGTGTTAGGGGAGCTGGAGCACTCAGAGGAGTGTCGTGATTTCCGTTATTGTCAACGTTTTAAGGTTGAGGAGGTCAGAAAGGCTATTCGCAGGATGCGAAGGGGTAGGGCGACGGGGCCTGACGAGATTCTGGTAGATTTTTGGAAGTATACTGGTGGGGCAGGTTTAAGGTGTTTGACCGAATTGTTTAACGACATTTTCAAGACCGCGAAAATGCCCGAGGCTTAGAGATGGAGTACTATGATTCCTTTATATAAGAATAAGGGTGACATTCAAAGTTGCAACAACTATAGGGGTTGTCACGCCCCAAAGCGATAATGACGAACAAGAACCGTATACACTTTCTCTATAAACGCTTTATGACGTACACGAGGTTATGAGATAATAACGGGCAGGATATTCAATAGGAGTTGCATATATACACGAAGGAGTTACATTAACAAAACTATACAACACTACACGATGTCCATGAAGCCTCTAGTCAGTTTAACACATTATACTACAAGTGACTAGTTGGCATTAGGCCTGTCATGCCCAACCAGAGATCTGTACACAATAAAAAATACTAGGCATAAACTGGCTCCAGAGAGAGTTGGAGCTCACCAAAATATCAGCGGGAAACGACAAAAGAGCCTAACGTGGACGTCTGCTATCAGGAGGATCGGAGCCTGCATTATTAAAACATAGTGGGCCCGAGACGTCAGTACATAAACAATATGTACCAGTATGAATAACAATTAGATAAATATAGAAGCTCATATGAGTCAAATGGTAAAGTGAAAAACGTATGAGCCAACAAATAACATCTATACGATATGAACTAATAACTTATGCACCAATTTTATTAGCATCATATATAATATTTAGAAAAGCGTTTATTATAACATAGAACCTATACTTTGTCTAGGTGATGCACTTATCCTATAAGTCGTACAAATGATCACAAGATGGCCTTCCGAAGGCAATCTAAGCGAGTATAAAGCATATGTTGCCCACATACTCATTGCTATGATCCCATATATGTAACTGTAATTGCAGTCTGTATCCAGGTACGCCCCGCCTGGGGGCTCACTGTGAGGGTCTGCCCGCAGGCCATATATGCCATATGTTGGCTCGAGTTAGGGGAAACCAATACAGGAAGTTCCAACTGCCTTCAAATACAAATGATGCCACAAAGGCGGGTACGCCCAATGGTTGGGCTCGCTATAGTGGTCGGGTCTCGATCCTGTGCATAGAATCACATCGAGCGATATGCCAAGCCAAACCTATATACCCTCCCGTCATTAATGTTTATCAAATAATGCCTTGAAGGCCTATGACATATGAGTTACGATAATGATCGTTTAACTACCATATACAAGTGAAACTATGTCATTACCATTTACTCCTAACGTGTAAGGGCTTCAAATACAGAAACTTATGATAATATAAAAATGTCATCGAAACTTAACACAAAGAGGGAGAGATAGATACTTGTAAGCTTGATGGTAGAGCGAAGAAATGATATGTAAGGCAATATAAAGATTCTACCTCCGTATTTCATGAGAATTATACTAACATTAATAGGAAGAAGTACATGATGTAGGGTGGTGCCTTAATGGCGAGGGAAGGTTTAGTTTTACATACCTTAGCGCTTAACTAGCTACAATAACTTCCCGAGCCTCAAACAATTTAACCCGCAAAAAGGTAGCCCTTATTCTCCCAATCACTAATTCCACGTATCCACTAGTCAATCGATTAACTACAAGGATAAGATATGTGTCCATCAATGACTCGTATGAGTGTTTAACAATTTTTTCCAAAAATCTTCAATTATGGCCGGAACCAATTGAATTCCTTAACAAGAATCCGGAATGAATTCTAATTTTAACAACTTATACAATTCAACGGTAAATTCACCCAATTGATAGAAATCCCTAAAAGCTCCTCTTTCGCCAAAATTGCTCATTTTTCCCCTTTTCCTTCTCATGAACCCATTCCAGAAACTAGTACAAAACTCAAATTAAATACCTCCAAATACGTGTCTATAATTAAATTTAAAAAGGAAGGGATAGAAATTCTAAGGTTCAAGACTTTTCAATTTATTTTTTCCCTACTAGCAGTAATCATATAACTTATATACACAATAGTTATGTGTACATGTATGTACTACAGTTCTCCGTAAAAGTCGTACACCTCATGTTTACTTAAAATATTAAACTTGGATTCAAAACCTTTCGAGGTGTTACAGGGGTATTAAGTTGTTGAGTCACACTATGAAAATTTGGAAGAGGATAGTCGAGCGGAGATTGAGGAGGACCGTGTTTATTTTTGAGAATCAATTTAGATTTATGCCTGGTCGCTCGACGACAAAGGCAATTCACCTGGTGCGGAGACTGGTGGAGTAGATAAGGAGAGAAAAAGAGACTCACGCATGGTGTTCATCGACCTGGAGAAGGCGTATGACAAAGTACCTAGGGAGGTTCTTTGGAGATGCTGGGAGGTAGGAGGGGTCCCGGTGGCGTACATCAGATCGATTAAGAACATGTATGATGGAGCGAAGACTCGAGTGAGGACGGCGGGAGGAGATTCAGAGCATTTCCTGTCTTGTCAGGGTTGCACCAGGGATCAACTCTTAGCCCGTTTTTATTTGTCTTGGTGATAGATGTGTTGATGCGGCGTATTCAAGGAGAGGTGCCTTCGTGTATGCTATTTGCGGATGATGTAGTTTTGATTGATGAGACGCGCGCGCACGTGGGGGATGATAAATTGGAGGCTTGGAAACAAACCCTGGAGTCTAAAGGGTTCAGGTTGAGTAGGACCAAAACAGAGTACATGGAATGCAAGTTTAATGCCTTGAGGCAGGAGGACGAGGTAGTAGTGAGGATGGACTCCCAGGTTGTTTGTATGAGGGATAGTTGTAAGTATCTTGGGTCTATGATTCATGGAAATGAAAAGATTGGCGAGGATGTTTCTTACCGTATTAGGAAGGATATATGAAAAGGAGGCTCGCCTCGGGAGTTCTGTGTGATAAGAAGGTGCCTTCCAAGCTTAAAGTCAAATTCTACGGAGGTAGTTCGTCCAGTCATGCTGTATGGAGCGGAGTGTTGGCCAGTCAAGAACTCCCACATTCAGAAGTTGAAGGTGACGGATATGAGGATCTTGCGTTGGATGTGTGGACTTACTAGGGGAGATAGGGTTAGGAATGTGACTATTCGGGAGAAGGTGGGAGTGACTTCGATGGAGGACAAGATGCGGGAAGTGAGACTGAAATGGTTTGGACATGTGATGAGGAGGGGCATAGATGCTCTAGTTCGTAGGTGTGAGAGGTTAGCTTTGGATGGTTTCAGGTACGGTAGAGGTAGGCCGAAGAAATACTAAAGGGAGGTGATTAGACATGACATGGAGCAGTTACAGTTTACTGAGGACTTGACCCTAGATAGTAAGGTATGGAGGATGTGAATTAGGTTAGAGGGCTAGTGCGTGCGGGTGAGTCATAGCCAGTAGTTAGGAGTGCTTTGGTGTAGCCGGGCTAATAGTCTTAGGGTTGTGTACATAGGCTGGAGCTTCTAGTTAGGAGGGTTTGGGTATAGTGGGTGCCTTTGGTTTGTTAGTGTGTAGTATTACTTTGTAGGTGTCTTATTTTTGTTATTCCATCTTGTTTCATGTTTTATTACGACTTTGTTTACTGTCCTTTGTCTTGAGTCGGGGATCTATCGGAAACAACCTCTCTACTTCTTCGGAGGTAGTGGTATGGATTGCATACATTTTACCCTCCTAAGACCCCACTATGTGGGAATACACTGAGTTTGTTGTTGCTGTTGTATACTACCAATGAAAGGTTGTTTTTTGTCACTAATCTAATTAGGAGACGAAAACAAAACCACATAGGGTGTTTGGTATGAAAGGAAAATATTTTTCACCATAAGCAAAAAATATTATTCCTTGAGTATTGATATAAAATTTAGACAAATACTATGACATCAAGGGTCAGGGTGGTGCGGAGGGGTTGGGGGATAGGGATGTGTAGTGAGGATGGGGTGAAGGGGTTGGGATAGGGTAGTGAGAGAGGGAAGGGTAAGGGTTTTGGGGTTGGGATATTTAGGGATGGGGAGGATACATTTAGCGTGAAATGTCACTTAAGGAACTCGTTTTTCTAGAGAAACATTTTGACCAACCAAAAAACTTAACTTAAGAGTTAAGAGAAGAAAAAAAGAAGACTTTTTTTCATTGTCCAAGAATGGTTGTAAAAACAAACATAGGTTTTTTTTATTTCAGTCATCCAAATTATCTATAAAAAAAATTAGATAGAATAACTTCGACCTTGTCAATTGCTAATGAAAGAACGAAATCGGGTTGCAAATGGATCTGCCGGTTCACCAATCATTGATGGTTCTAAAACGGCTAAGCCTACATTACATGCAATAGTACCTAGAATTACTACTGGAAAAATATATAAAAGATCATTGGGCCATGCGGGCTCTCCATAATAATTATGACCCATACCTTTAGCCAATTTAGCTCTTAATACAGGATCATTCAAGTCAGGTTTTTTTGTTATTGGGATAGGTGAATTCTTATAGATCCATCCCCCGAGGGAACTGGACATGATAATTTTTAATCATCCAGCTCGAGCAACATAAGAAAATTAGGAGATATGTTTCCTCCATACCAAACACACCCATAGAGAAGCTGGGTGCAATCAGATGCAATATTTTTTAACTCCGAAGATGTCCAGTGAGTTTAATTTTTTTTAGTGATTTGTGTTACCATTTACAATTTAGTTAGAGAATTAGAAATAAATTCTATAATAAATATTAGTAACCTAGTAAAAATGGTAACTAATGTGCTGTCACATATTAAACTACACTAATAGCAAAGAACTTATAACTGTCAGTGCATATAATTCAGGTCCGAACATAATAGCATCATTAACTTACCTTTGCTTTTTTTTTTTTTCTTAAAATAAGTATCGAGTATAATTTAGAAATTGAACTTCGGTGAATGTAAACAGATACAGTTTACCTTTTGTGTCACCAGACAACCTGCTTGTAACTATCGTCAATTCCATAGGCGCTGGCCTGGAGGCAACCTATGTGTTGATTTTCCTAATATTTGCACCCAAGAAAGAGAAGGCCAAAATCTGTGGATACCTCCTTGTGGTCCTGTCCATCTTCTCATGCCTGGCCTTGGTTTCCCTGCTAGCATTCGTGGCAATAAAAGGAAGCTCCTATGTGGCTTTGCTTTTACAGTTTCTTGTATTATGATGTATGGTTCATCTCTCTCGGTAATGGTAAGTTTTTTAATCTTCCTCCTTTTTAATAAAGTAACTAGCTGATACACGAACAAAGTATGGAAAACGAAAACTACAACTAAAATACGAATACGAAGATAAAGATAGAATGGAAAGGTAGTAAGATAGACACAATGAAAGGAATTGAAAGCAAATAAAGGGTATATCAAACCCCAAACCCTCAATCAATATACCAAACAAAGCACCTAAATCGTACGTAGACCTCAAGGGAATCGATTCCCAAGCAACCCACATTTTTAAACAAAGTATCAACACAAGCGATTCCACGCTTGCCTCACACTCTTACAGGTGTTCATATTCATAATTCATCAATAATCTACCTGCTAAATGAAATCCTATTTATAATTTAGGCTAAGTTATTACATCATATGGGCCCAAAAGTGACCCATTTAGGAAAGACAAAAACATAGAAGCCCATTAGGCACATGCTTGAGTATATGGGGCGTATTCCAAAGGTGTAATGGTCTGTTTTGACCCACTCTAGCGGATCGAGAGCGGGTTGGGCGCACCTCCAAAGCGGATGGGGCGCATTTCCTCTTCAGGGGGCTTTCTAGCCCCATTTTGTTTCCATTGGCCTCTCTAACGTCCCTTAAGTCTCCTTGATCATCATAATCATCCAATGGACGCCCTTTGATAGCCATCAAGAAGTCTTCAAGTGTCATTTGACCCGTAAGCATCCTCTCTAGCAACCCGGAGTCCATTTGGCTTGTCTCACTAGCTGATTCAATTTTTTAGTATACTCAATAGGTACTAGAAGTAAGAAATTTTTACTTTGTCATCTTTTATGATATTTTTTTAGAAAATTTTGAGTTTAAGCATTTCATTCACCTTTAGAAGTAGGTTGGTATATCTAATGAGTCGATTGGTCATTGTTATGGACAGGTTACAAAAGATATGTTCGTTTATAATCTATTTTTGTGTTTTGCCAATTTAGGCATTTTATTCACCTTTGCCATAGATTGGCTACTCTATTATTTGTCATAGTAAGTAAATGACAATTTTATTCACATGTTTTTTTCCAGTGGATTAAGGCCCATTTGGTTTTTCTGTTAAGATGAAAATATTTGATTGTGAACACATCAAATTACTAGGATATTTTCTCTGATATGAGCAAATGAAATTTAAGATTGTTTATTCCCAATGTTTGTGTAATTAATTGTTTGACTAAACACACTCTAAAAGCTAGTGACAGTGGTAGTAGAAAGTAATGGTGGTCAATATTGATGGTTTAGATGTGGTGCCTAGTGGTGTTCGTATTTGGTAGAGGTGACCGGCAATGCTGATTGACTGGTTGTGCAGTGGTGTCTGGGAGGTGGAAGTTTTGAGGTGGTGGTTGGGGGTGGAAGTGCTTGCGGTGGTGGTTCTTGTGAGGTGGAGGCTAGTGATAGAAGCCGTTAGGGCTGTGGTGGCTGGCGGGTTGAGACTTGAGATGAAGGTGGTTATTGGTGGTGGCTGTGCAATGGAGGTGGTTGGTAGTATTGGCTAGTGGTGGAAATGGTTTGCGGTGCTAGTTGTGCAATGTGGATGTGTAGTGGAGACTTCTAATGGTGGTTGTTCGGTAGTTAGAATAATGCTAAAAAGTTCCCCTCATAGAAAACTTTAAGTAGACATCATCTTAACGATTTTATGATTTTGCACATAATATGTCATTATGACAAATTCAGAGCAAATAAATGATTGTAAAAGAAAAAAAAAAGAAACAAATATACTTAATATAGTGAGATTTGAATGATTTAGACTTTCATTAAATGAAAACAAATATGGCCCAAAATATCACTGTGAAAATTTCCCCTTTCAAGAGGGTGTTTCTCATCAATGGTACTCTCCCAACCAACTCCAACAACGAGCCCTAATCTTATCCTTCAGACGATAAATGTACAGTTCACTCCTCCGAATTCTATTTTGAAGTATTTGGCAATAGATATAAGCTAGTACAGTAAAATAAAATACTCTTTTATGTTCTTTTATAATTTTATTCCTTCTCCCTTTTTGTAGAGGCTGGTGATCAAATCTAGAAGTGTGGAGTACATGCCATTCTTCTTGTCACTATCTGTTTTCATCTGCAGTATCTTGTGGTCAATCTTCGCGCTGCTTGGAAAGGACCCTTTCATTTTGGTCAGTAGCTATTATTTTGAAGTATTCAGTAACTTCCACATTGCTCATTTTATGACTAGAATTTTTGTAAAGCTTTTAGAAAAGTGTTTGTTAAACAGGTACCAAATGGCATTGGAACTTTATTAGGAGCAGTGCAGTTGATTTTATATGCAATTTATCGTGATAACAGAAGGGAAGTCAAGAAAGATGAAATGAATGAATCAGTAGAGAAGAGGACCGGAGAAATCCAAGATAAGAAGCTAGCTAACACCTAAGGTGCACGAGAATGGTAATCCATAACATCATTCAAATGTACATGAAGTTTCTGAACTTTTGTTCCTACTTATAAAGTATTACTCCCTTGGTTTAAAAAAGAATGACCTATTTTCCTTTTTAATCTGTTTAAAAAAGAATGACCTTTTACCTTTTTTGGCAATACTTTAATTTCAACTTTCCACGTGGCATGTTTAGGACCATAAGATTAAAGGACACTTTGGTACATTTGACATAACTTTAATTTAAGGTCACAAGATTCAAAAGTCTTCTTTATTTTCTTAAACTTTGTGTCAAGTCAAAGTAGGTCATTCTTTTTTAAACGGAGGGAGTATCATGTTACTCTGTTTTGATCAAAAAGTTATGGTTGCTTCTTTCAAATTTAGTCTGTAGAGGAGCATATTCAACCACTTAACTTTATTTATCTGTATGCTTTATGAATGTAGTACAATATGGCCTTCTAAGGCCAAATTTCTGTGTTTTGATTTGTTGTATCTTGCTTTATTGAATTCTAAATCAGCGGGCACTACCTGGTAAGGTCGTTGAGAATTATCTTTGATAAAAGCTTTTTCAAAAGTATTCAAAGAACCTTTGCATAGGGCCTGAGAATTATTTTTGCTAAAAACATTTTTCAAAAGTATTCAAAGAACCTTTGCATAGAGCCTAAGTTAGAAGTCTCACGTATTCATGATTTTGTGTGTGTGCGCTTTTTGAAAATTTGGATCATTTCTCGATATCTACGTGTCATCCTTGTGCAGGGCTATGCTAATCTCTGTATTGTTCCAATTTTATCGAATATCCTTGAGGGAACAAAAGTTTCTAAGTATTCATGATTGTGTTTTCATCCAAAAAAGACCCTTTATTAGAGGATTTTATTGAGAGCAAATCCAAGGGAGATGGCAAATAACTTGGGAACATTTTAATTTGTTTAGTTTAAGTTTTTTAATCTTTGGGATGTAATTGTTTATTTTAATTAAAGGGTCTTTATATATCCCTTACCCGCTCTAGTTGCAATTGTGTTGTTAAAATGCATTTAGTTATTTAGTATACTTCTATTGCTTTCCAACAAAAAGGAGGACCTTTTAGAAAGAAAATGGGAACTTTTCAATTCTCCTTTTCATTTCAAAGACAAAAGATTCTGGAACATGAGATAGTGCTTTTACCTTTAGTCTAGCAGGTTTTCGAGTTCATTGAGAAAATTCAAAACATTCAAACGTTTCTTGCTTCAACAAGTCTCTTTTGGTGTCCTAAGTCATGTAACCATTATGTGATAAGAAAATACAATCAATTCTTATGATAAAAACTTAGCTTACCCAATTCTTATATATAATATAGTATCGCGACTCTAAGTCGTTGCTAAATGGGATTAACGATGGATGATGTTTAGCTACAAACTTTGTTCGTCGCTAATTCTTATTTTTTGGGGAATAGAATTTGGAACAAAGAACAAAACCATCTCAACATTTCATCTACTAGATTGATCTTAGGATAAAAAGAAAATCAAATTAATGTAAACAGATGGAGACTTGTTAATTCATGGAGAAGTTGGGAAAGGGTTAACCAATAATACTGACATCTTGGTCGGTTCTTCACATTGATTATATTTATAGCATAGCTCTTCCGCTATAAAGCGTGGTCTTGTGAGGTCTATAAGCATTATATGTTTTTATTTGAAGTTTGGCAAGGCCAACTTTGAACATTTTCTTTTGCTGAAGTTGTAGACTTGATAAGGTCAAACTTCAGATGTTTTTTACTGAAATTGTGACTTTGGCAACACTTGAGATATATAATGATTTACCATGACCATTTCAAATTTTTTTGGACAAGTTGAACCTGAACAAACTTGAACCTTCTCCTTTAATTTAAGGTTAAATAGTTTACTTGGGTGTCACTAAGGACAGAATCATGAGCTTCATCATTGGACTTAAAGGTCTATTAACTGAAATTCTGCTTAAAGTGATTACTGATAAATCATTTTAAGAAAAAAAAAAGAAAAAAAAAAGAAAAAAAAAAGAAAAAAAAAAGTAAGTGCTAAAAAGAGAATACTAAGAAAATTATATATTCCTAATATATAGAAGAGCCTTGGAAGTAGGTGAAGGTCGTCATGCCTGCTTCCAAGGGAAAATTAGTCTTTTCACTAAAACTGTGTTGTCATTTTGTTCGCCTTCCTCGTACGGTTGGTTCACACAAAATCACAAAAAAGGAACATACTTCTTCTGCTATTCTTACAGCTCAGTCACAATCGAGAAATGTAAATCAATTGAAGTGAACTGCTCTTCAAAGTCTTGTAAGTTGTTTATTTCGTGGTGCAAATCCTAACTCTTCAGAATGATTATGTATTGTGTTGTGTGAGATTTCGGCATGAGGGGTGTTTGAGTTGAATTTGAAGTAATTCAGTGTCAAGTTTGTTGCTTTGTGTGAGTCTTTTCTCGCAATTTTGTTGATTTTTTATGTGCAATTTAGGAAAAACTACGTCTCGGAGTAGTTCTCTGTGTTATTTGAAAATTTATTGTTTGGGTCAACTTTTGCCCTCTTAAGTGTGTGTGAAAATTCTCCAATGATGCAGCCTCTTTCAATAACAATTTTCTTATGTGTTCTCATATCTGGGTGTCCATGCTTCACGGTTTTTTGTTGTTGTTCGAGTTGTTTGTCATCTTTGAGTTTTCTTCAGTGATAGTTACTTTGATTTTGAAGTGAAGTTTCTGTTCAGAATCACCTAGAGATTGATATTTTGCTCTATGCTTTGCAGGACCATGAGAAGACTGACACTCAAGCGCAAAGCTTCACGAGCAGAATTTAAATAAGTTTTAAAGTTTAAATTGGTTGTCCAGGGATTATATTAAATGTGCACCGGTATTTAAATTTAGCAGTTCAGTCAAAATATCTTTCTATTTATTATGGCTTCCTTTATGATCCATAATAATTAAATACTGACTTGAACAGGACTAAAACAATAATGGAATAATCATTGTATATATTATTTCGTGTTAACTGTTGATTCTTTTGTTTCTCATAACCAAAATTTTATGCATAGTTATAGCTAGGGGTGGGCGTTCGGTCGGCTCGGTTTATCGATTTTCGGATTGACAAAAATGACATCCGTAATCAAATTGAAATAAATTCGGTTCGGTTCCGTTATTTCGATTTGAAATATTAAAGTAGTTAACCTTTCTTTTTCATAACTGAGCATTTAAAATTGATGGTTTATTTTAGAAAAATTATTTTTTTCAAACCTGTTTTTCATTCTCAAATATAAATAACTATAAATAACTCAACATGGATGAAACGAAATGAAATAATCACAAGCTTAACATAATACATAACGTTATTAATCATTATATATAATATAATCTTGCATAAATAGTCTACAAAACGAAACAAAACTCATCTATTTCTCTCCGGTGGATAGCCACAACCCACAAACCCACGACCAGTAGAAGTGAAAACGATCAACGATTATATTATATATATAATATATATATTATTTATTTATTTATAAAATTTCAATTTTACGGTTTAACCGATTTTTTTTTTAAAAGTCGAAAATCGAACCGAAAAATTGAAATTTTAAAATTACAAATCGAATCCAATCCGAAAAATTAAAATTAAATTTCGATTTAAACCAAAATATGTTCACCCCTAATTATAACATTTTAAAAGAAAAGAAGAAACCTTAACTTATCATTGTTTTACTACTACAACTACACTATATACAACTATGTACATATGAGAGCTAATTGAACAATTTTTTCTCCTATATATAAGTGAAGGATTGGTGTACCACTAATTTATCTTTTTGTGGCTACACCAATCCTTCATTTATATATAAGATAAATTATTATTATTATTATATTTTTTTTTACTATTATTATTATTATTATATTTATTATTATTATTATTATTACTATTGTTACTTTACTTTACTATTATATATAAGTGAAGATTGGGGTGACTGTCAAAGATATTTTGGTAATTTTAGTGACCCATAATGTCACATTCCTTTTTTAACCCAAAAAAGATTTATTTTAAAGTGGAAGACGGGTCAAGTTCCGGTGAACTCGCCGGAAAGGTTACTCTCTCCGATCAATTCTGTTTCACTCTTCTCTCTCTTCGTCCATCATTCTCGCGTCTCTCTCCCTCTTTCCGATCGGGTCAGTGTGGTTGTGTGTGCGTGAGATTTGTCTGTGGTGTCTATCTCTCCTCCATACTAGTGAGTGAGTATATGTATGGATATGTTGTGCTCCCCCTATATGTGATGATGTGTGTATTATTAAAAACGTGAGGGGAGGAGAGGGAAGCCTAGGGGTATAGGGGTATGTGGGGGTTAGGGTGTGGGGTGGTGATGTGAGGTATCAAAATTTATTGAGGGGAGTGGTTAATTTTGTTATCAAAAGAATATTGGGGATACTACTACTATTACTATTGTTGTTGCTGCTGCTGCTGCTTTTTCTTTATAGTTATTAGTTTTATCCTTATTTTTATGATGCAATAAAATAGTTACACATGCATATTTTTTTTTATATTTATTAGTTTTGTTCTAATGTATTATTTTAATAATATTTTTACTTAGACCTTTGTTATTGAATTATACATGGTAGTAATTTTTTATAAATATCTTTTTGTTTCTTATTAAATTATTTATTTTTATACCCCAAGTGTATTTCAGTAATTTTATGGAGCAATAAAATGGTTACACATGCATATTGTTTTTTTCTTATATTTATTAATTTTGTCCTCATTTTTATGGTGCAATAAAATGGTTACACATGCATATTTTTTTCTTATATTTATTAGATTTGTCCTCATGCATTATTTTAATAATATTTTTATTTAAACTTTATAATTGAATTATACATGGTAGTAATTTTTTATAAATATCTTTTTGTTCCTTATTAAATGACTACCAAGGCTATTTCAATAATTTTATGGTGCAATAAATATTTCGAAATCGACGTATGTCTCCTCAACATATATATTTGAAACTTTCAAATGAGATGTGCATCATGTACTTTTTCACGAATGTCCAAACGAAAGACGTTCCACCAATTACAGTTGCAATAATCTAGCTAGATTTTGATTCACTTACATAATCATTTTTGTATTGGTTGGACCAGTCTAGCAAGCTCAATTTTGTTCCACACTGAATGCATATATTATGTTAACATCGGTTCATTATACTACATTTCTTTTTCGTTTACTCCTATACTAAATAATTAAAACAAGTAAAAAATAATCTTCCCCAAAGTTTGATCTCTTTTGCACATTAATGATGCCAAAATGCCTGTGCCTTGCATGGGCACGGATATCTAGTATATTTAGTACTCCTTCCGTTTCAAAATAAGTGAATTGTTGGTTTTTTTATTGGTGTTTCAAAATAAGTGAATCATTAATTTTTTTTTCAAATTTGCCCTTATGATTTGATAACCAATTAACTTTTGAAAAGGTATTACAAGGTCAACTTTTTCTTTTTTTTTGGGTAAAAATGGAAAGTTGTGTTAAATTTATGTCTTTAATGTTTTTTCCTTAATATGTGTGCCAAAATCCAACAATTCATTTATTATGAAACGGAGGGAGTAGATCACATTTGATGAAAGCAAAAAGAAAAACAATGATTAATTGAAGTACATAGTTATGGATACTATAAAGGATTTGTTGGTTGATAAAGAAACTTGAAACGTGTAGGAGGATTTTTGTTGATACAATTTGTTGCTTTTCATGTTGAATTGTGTACTGTTTCATCAAAAAACTTTAAATTGTTACATTTTTAATTACTTAATTATATTACGTCTGAATACGTTATTATGACTGCAGCTACAGTGGCATTGCTGGAGAAGTACCGGTGATAGAGGAAGTGATTGTAGCTCCTCCTAAAGCACATGAAGTTCGACTCAAGATCATTTGCACTTCTCTGTTATAGCGACATTACCTTCTGGAAAATGAAAGTATGCAATTTTTATCCGTCTTTTTCCCTGTTGAATTGCTTGTTTACTGACTTTTTTTTGGTTCTTCTCGAAAATTTCCTGGCTGCTTTTCAAGAATCTTGGGCGATGAAGCTTTCGGGTAAATTTTACTTCACCCCTTATATTTTTTCACGACTTATGTTTGACTGGACACAGAGCCTAGACAAGTAAATCTTGTGTTGCAACTGCACCAAGTCTTTGGGCTAAAGGAATACAGTAGTCTAGTTGGTTCAAAGTTGAACAAGGTATGTTGCAATAACCTGTAAGACAAAGATACTTAATATCATAATGCAGATAATGGTACATGCTTTGCTACAACAAGAAACATAAGATAAAGTTTGAAGTAATTGAGGCTCTAGATAACCCCGCAAGAACTGATTTTGGAATTTGTTTACTTTATTCAATTCGTGTCTTCGTTGTCATATTTGCACACACTTTTGAATTAAAAGGTAATATATTTTGTTAAATTTGATTAGGTGTGTGTGTATGTGTTTATTTACTTTAGTAATTCTTTTGTAGGCCTTCTTATAGACAAATATTCAGGAAATAAGAAGCTGCAACCATAATTATGTTGGGTAGGCATCATGAAAACACTCGAGCCTTCCAACCTTGTTCGATCCCTTTAAGGCATTCATATCGGTATAGTTCTCAAATTTGTCAGCTTTATCAACTTCTCCAACTTTACATCCCCCTCCCCCCAGTTATGATATTATAAGCTACAATATCATGTTTCAAACCCTTGTCACCCATATCCTTCCAAACTTTCATGGCATTTTCCATCCCTTCACCCTCACAATATGCAGCCATTAAAACGCTATAACCATACACATTTGGAGAGAAATTTTTTGCCATCATTTCCTTCCAAACCTCCTCAACCTTCTCCACCACCCATTCTCTATGAAAAGCAAGCATAAGAACGTTGAGCATATATGCATTTGCCATACACTCCAAACTCTACTGCCGATCAGCTTCATCATTGTCGGACGGTCTCGTAAAGGACAACTCAAGTACTGACCCAATAACTCCAAAAACACCACAGCCTGAGCAGGAAAAACTGACTGATTATAAGGAGGAAAAGTTAGTTGATCCCGAGTTAAATGCATACGATGATTGTGACGATTCACATGTCAATATGAAATGTCAGAACATGGAGAACTGTAAGTATCTTTCTCTGTGAGATTATTGTCATTTTGTTTCACAGTTGAATTTTTCTTGGTTGCTGAATATACATGTTGAAGGAATATTTTGGGGTACTTTTGATTACATTTCCAGTCACTGATAGAAAATTTGTTATCTACATTAAGTTATTCGAGCTCATATTCTAAATATGCTGAGGCTATTTCTTTGATTTTGACATGATTTCTTAGGATATATATGTGTGTGTGTGTGTGATTTTTGGGTCTAGCATGCAATAGAATAACTGATCATCTGGTGTATCTAATTGTTATTGATCTTATTTTGGTATAAAAAAGACTCCCATTACGGTTGATATTGGTTTTGTGTCAAGTTAAGGAGTAGGGGATGATGTATTGATGGCATAGTTCTTAGGGATAGGGAGTAGCCATAGTTGAGGCGTTGTTTAAGGAAAAAGTATCTGGATTATTATGCTAATAGTGACCGACGAACATGTTATTTAAGAATGATCTAGTATATAGTAATCTAATATGATCATATTTTGTTATGTGTATGATTGAATGGAATATTTTGAAAATAATAATTTTATGAAAAATGAATAATTATTTATCTGACGAAATGGTAGATAAATTTAAAATACTTATTTTGTATTCACTTAAGGATATAAAAGTAGTAGATATAAGAAAAATCATATTAGAAAAAACATTTGGTAAATATTATATGACTAGAATAAATTACATATCAGGCCTACCTAACTACTCTTACAAATACTTACCATGATAAATTACATATATCTAAAATTTTGAAAAAAAAATATGAGAAACATACAGTTAGTAGAAAAACAGATGAAAGTAAATTTAGAAAAATACATGGAAACTAAAGATATAAAATAGATAGAATTTCTTAATGAAAATATGCAAGAACTACTTAGACTAAAACAAACAACTGAAAAATGTTATGAAAAAGCGTTTAATCAAGCTTAAATGACAGATGATATTAAAATACTTGTTTTATATATACTTAGAGATATAGAAATCATAGACATAAAGAAAATAATATGAGAAAAATTACAAGATTATGAAGTGGAAGAATTATTAAACAGTATAGAAAACTTACGCATATATTATGAACATCAATACTATTTAGATTCAGATGGATATTATACAGACTAAAAATGTCAGAATATATTAAGAAAATTAGAGAAAACCAAGAAGACCTACATAAAGAAATTGATTATAGAAAACAAATTAGAGAAATAATGAAAAATCTAATAGAAAAAATAAAATGGATAGACAAAACCTTGAAAAATTTAGAAAAAAGCAAAGATAAAAGTTTAGATAGTTTAAAAAATTCATTAAGAAGAGAACAAGAAAAAATAGTTGGTAGTATTAATAACCTCAAACAAGATATTAAATATAGTACAAGTAGAATAGATTATCATACATTTACTTTAGAAGAATAAAATGATAAACTACGAATATCTAAAATACTGGGAACAAGAAATGGAAGAAATAAGATTAACTGAAAACCTTATAAAAACGAATTTAATTGAATATTTTAAAACAAAATATATAGAAAATCTAGAATATCTTAAAAATAATATAGAAGACTTACAAAAACTAAGAGAAAAAGCTAAAGAATATTATAGCAAAACATTTAATCAACTACCATTTAATCACCCCCCAAAATATGAATATCAGTAAAATTGAATATATTAATAAAATATATGAAAATAAAAAATACAAGAACGAAGAAAAACAGTTAATGAATATTACTACAAAGCATTTAACAATTACATAAATTAATGGATACATCGTACGAAAAGAATAAATCATTAAAAGAAATCGAAACTCAACTATATAATTTATACCAAGAATACAAAAGATTACATAGTACTAACGAGGATCCTAGAGCACTAGATAATTTAATTACGATAATATCTAATTTAGAATATGAATTAATAAAACATCTTAAGTCAAGAAGATAAAAATGAAAAATATTTCAATCAATAATATTCACAAAATACATTATATAAAAATAAATACTTATTACCCAATAACTATTTATTTCTTAGTAAAGTTACTGCCAATAACTATTTATTTCTTAGTAAAGTTACCGCGCCTAATCCGCACCCTACAATTGGTATCAGAGCCTTGTTATTTAAAAAATACGGAAGTCGTATATATATGGATTTACTTGATTAATTTATTAATTATGATTCATTTGATAAAACTAGATTTAGATATTCCTCAAAATATTATTTAAATGAATAACGTACAAAAATATAAAGAATTAAAGCAAATAATATCTGAAAAGCGTAAAGAATTAAAAATAAGGATAGAAAGACTACAATATAACATAATTGTCGGAGTTAGTGAAAACTCAATAAATGCACAAAAAGAAGAAATATCAAATTTAGAATCAACAATAGATAGTCTAGAATATACATACCAACATGATCTATTAACAATTAAATAAAAAATGAACAAAGAAGAATTTATAATAGACGAAAAAACATATGAAAATCACGAAGGATTAAAAATAAAAATAGTATTTTCTAATTTAGGTAGAAGGTATAAGAAAATAGGTGAACATTTATATTTAATGTTAGAAAAAGAAGAATTAAAATTAGAAGATAAATTGACAACTATGGTGAGAATAGAAAAAGAAAACGAAGAAATAGATAGAAAAAAGGAAATAGAAAAAATAAAACAACAAACTACAGAAGAAATACGAAAAATAGAAAAAACTAAAAATAATAGGATTGCTGAATTAGAAAAAGAACTACAAATGCTAAAAGATCTGTATGAAAAAAGACAGAAAGAAAAAGAAGAAAAAGATAAAGAACAAAAATTATTAAATGAGATAAATCAATTTAAAGAAAAATTAGAAATAACCAATAAAGAAATAGAAACAAAGGAATTAGAAATTAATACAATAGATGTTGAAGAGACAGATAATTATGATTCGGAAGATAGTGAAACATATACAGAAATCTTAACAAATACAAAAAATTTAGGAATCAATGGAAAACAAGAAGTAATTAATGAAGAAAATTTAGAAAATATAAACACGGAAATAAACACTCTTGATAAAAAAGAAGATGAAAATATAATACCTAGAACATCAGAAATAAGAAAACCTACATATTATAAGAATAAGTTTAAAAGATATAATCTAAAGAATGAATATGACAAATGGACACCAAAACAAATAGTTAATAAAAATTATAACTTTTTAGACTTAGATTGTGTAATAGATACAGAAAAACAATACAATTATGGATATGATATATGACAAAACAATTATTAGATAATACTATAAATGTAATAGATGCACCAGAATATATAGAAAGAACACTAATAGGAACAGTGAAATTATGATTTTTAAATCTAACTGAAAATAGTAAAAGAGTATTAAGAACTGACAAACTCACATAAGGAACATCATCAACAACTACAACTAAATTAACACCTATAGAATTATTAAAAAAATATGAAACAACTATAAAAGACGAATTTAGTTGCATGACAACAACAGAAGAAGAACAAAATGAAGAGAAAGATACAAATAGGAATTTAATGTTAAAATTAGCAATATGTAATATGTGCAACATAGATGAATATACTTGCGCATTTAAAAAATATTATTATAAAGTAGCATATAATACAGAAGAAAGTAAAGAAATAAGAAAATTATATTTTAGTAAATTACCTGAACCATTTAGTTCAAAAATAATAAAGAGTTGGGATGAAGCAAAAATAGTAGATACTCTAGGAGCAAGAACAAAATTTTTACAACAATGGTATAAAAATCTATGTGAAAAATATAGAGAAGAAATAAAAATGGAAAAAACATTAATAAAAAATTTAGCATGTTGCAAAGACAAAATAACACCTCAATTTGGATGTGAAGAAAGATATTATAAGAAAAGAAAAAGACATAAGAAATATAAGAAATACAAAAAATCAAAATATAAGTATAAGAAACCAAGAAAAAGATATTATGTAAAAAATTATAAACATAAAAGACCATATAGGAAAAAGAAATCTATAAAGGAATGTACTTGTTATAATTGTGGAAAATTAGGACATTTAGCTAGAGATTGTAAATTACCTAAAAATCCAAAAAATAAACAAATATCAGAAATAAAAATAGAAAATACAGAATATATGCAGATAGATTATATAGATTACGAATTAGAAAGTGAAGACAATATATATGAAATTTCAGAGAATGAAACAGATAATGAAATAGATAGTGAACTAGATGAATTAAATGACTGAAGAAGATATACAAATAAACCAAATGACTGAAGAAAATATAAAAATAATAACAAAAGAAGAATATTTAAATGACGAAGGAACAGATCAAAAAATAATATTTGATAACAATGTATTTGATGAAATAAAAGGAAAAGAGTTAGACTTAAGTGTAGTAAAAATATTTAAAATACCAACAATAAAAACTATATTTACTAGGAAAAGGAAGAATATTATGTAGTAAGCCAAAAAGAACATGTAATAGACTGCAGATATGCAAAAGGTAAAGCTAGTATACCACTAGTAACAAAAAGAATAATAAATAAAGAAATAAACGATATAAAAAGTAGAGACCCAATAAAATATGTGCACCTTGGAGGTACAGAGATATTGATAAAAGCATATTTTAGAGAAGGGATAGATACACCAATAGAACTATATTTAGCAGATGATAGGATTATAAGACCTATAGAAAAAAGTATAATAACTGTCATAAAAGGAAATTTAATATACCAAAAATTTAAATTTATAATAAGTGCAAATTATTTAGTAGCAATAACAGATAAAAATATAGATAAATCATTGGTATTATATTGGAAAATATCAGGAATAGAACTAACCCCAGGAAGTAAAATATTTACAGCAAGATGTAAAAATCTATATGTATTAACTACAAAACACAAAATAACAGGAAAAAATAAAATTAATAAAATACAAATAGAAAGTCCTTTTGAACAATTCATAAAAACAATTGATAATAATGATTATAGTTACAAAAATATAGACATAGAAGAAGATTTAGAAATAATAAATGATAGAATAAGTACAACAAAAAAAATAGCTTATGAAAAAACAGGATCATCAAGTTCATCAAAAAGAACAAGTTATGAAACAAGTTCAATAGTTAATTTAAATCAATATTACATAACAGGAACAATAAATGAAAAGGAATATTTAATACTCCTAAATACAGGACAAGAAGAAAGTTATATAGAAAAATATCTAGTAAAAATTGAGGAAATAAAATCCGATAATAATATATGCCCAGATCTACCAAGAAGTTTAATAAACACTAAAAATATAGCAGAAATAATAATAATAATAATAATAATAGGAGTTAGAAAAATGAAAATAAAATTTGAAATAAAGGAAGAAATGCAAAAAGCAGACATAATATTAGGAATTAAATGGCTAGAACAAGTAAAACCATACAATATAGAACATACACAATTATCTATAACATATAATAGAGAAAGATTATTCCTAAGAAGAGCTTTAACATGATATGAAAATATATGTATTAATAAAGATAGGAGTAGAAGGATATTACAGTAGATATTATACGTCTATGATAGATACAGGAGCAGAAACTAATTTATGTAGATATAATTGTTTATCAGAAAGTAAATGGGATAAATTAAAAACACCAATAATAGTTAAAGGATTTAATAACGAAGGAAGCTTAATTACATATAAAGCTAAGAATGTAAAAACACAAGTATGGGATAAAATATTAACAATAGAAGAAATCTATAATTATGAGCTAACATCAAAAGATATACTTTTAGGAATGCCGTTTTTAGACAAATTATACCCACATATAATAATTAGAACAGATTGGTGGTTTACAACACCATGTAAACAGAAAGTAAGAGCAAAAAGAGTTATTAATAAAATAAGAAAGAAAACTGATTGGATAAAAGGAAGTGAAAAAATTACACAAAAATTGGAAAATATAAAAAATACTGAAGATACAATAGAACTGGTCGTATTTTCAATAAATAAAAAGGAAATACCTATATTTTCAATAAATAAGATAGAAATAATTAAGAAAAAATTAGAACAATTATATAGTGAAGATCCATTAAAAGGATAGGAAAAACATAAAATCACTATAAAAATTGAATTAATAGATAAAAATAGCATAATAACCCAGAAACCATTAACATATAATTTTGATGATTTAAAATGCATATAGAAGAATTATTAGAAAAACAATATATACAAAAAAATAATAGTAAACATAATAGCCCAACAATTATAATAAATAAACATAGTGAACCAAAAAGAGGAAAAAGTAGGATGGTTATTGATTACAGAAATTTAAATGCAAAAACAATGACTTATAATTACCCAATACCAAACAAGATATTAAAAATAGGCAAATACAAGGATATAATTATTTTAGTAAATTTGATTGTAAATCAGGATTTTACCATTTAAAGTTAGAAGAAGAATCTAAGGAATTAACCGTATTTACGGTACCACAAGGATTTTATGAATGGAATGTACTACCATTTGGATATAAAAATGCACCAGGTAGATATCAACATTTTATGTATAGTTATTTTAAACAATTACCTAATTGTATAGTATACATAGATGATATACTATTATATACAAAAACTAAAGAAGAACATTTAAAATTATTAGAACAATTTACGGATATAATAGAAAAATCAGGAATAAGTTTAAGTGAGAAGAAAGCAGAAATTATGAAAAATCAGATAGAATTTTTAGGAATACAAATAGATAAAAATGGAGTCAAAATGCAACAACACATAGTCCAAAAAATAATAAATTCAGAAGAAAAATTAGATACAAAAAAAATTACAATCATTTTTAGGATTAGTAAACCAAGTAAGAGAATATATTTCAAAATTAGCAGAAAACTTATAACCATTACAAAAAAAAATAAAAAAGAATGTAGAATACAGATATAATGAAGAAGATAAAAAACAGGTAAAGAAAATAAAATTAATTTGTAAAGAGTTACCAAAATTACAATTTCCAGATGAAAATAAAAAATTTACATATATAGTTGAAACTAATGCAAGTGAATATAGTTATGGAGGAGTACTCAAATATATGTATGAAGAAGAAAAATTAGAACATCATTGTAGATATTATTCAGGAACGTTTAACGAAACAGAAATAAAATGGAAAATAAATAGAAAGGAATTATGTTCTTTATATAAATGTCTAATAGCATTTGAACCATATATTGTGTATAACAAGTTTATTATTAGAACAGATAATACACAGGTACGATGGCGGGTAACAAGAAAAATACAAAATTCAGTTACGACAAAGGAAATTCGGAGACTAGTATTAAATATACTGAATTTTACATTTACAATTGAAGTAATCAATACTAACAAAAATATCATTGCAGATTACTTATCAAGACAAAACTACTCAAACTGATTTACCAATGGAAGAGGCTCATGCCAAAGATACCCAGACTGATTTATTGCTCCAAATGTTTAAACAAATGGAGTTATTACAAGAACGAGTTATTACACTAAATACTGAAGTTACAAATGTAAAAGTGCAAGTTGAGCACTATAAAAAATAAGATAATGTGCAGGAAGAGCACACTAAAAAACTAGACCTAGAAGGTGACGATGAGAAACACCTTAAAACTCAAATTACTGCCGAAACTTCAATTACAGCTGCAGGAACATCTAAAGGGAAAAATATAGTCACTCAAAATAGACATGAAATACCAAAGAAAAAGAATTATAACCTCAACCAAATATTTTCAAAATCATATACACCAAATATACAAAATTTAGAAGCATTTGCACCTCCCCAGATACATACCTATTCTGAATCACTTAACCAAGAAAAACAGACATACAATTATTCTTCTCGTAAATACATTGACAACATACACACTTTACAAACCTTATTAAATACCAAATCTATTCAAAGTCAAGAGCTAGCCGCACAACAAAAATGATATATTACCCAGAAATGCCAAATTTATAATAAACTTATTTCCTTACGAGGAACAAACCCAAATTTTATTAAATCATGTTACTATTATGGATTATTATCTACGATTTACATAACCAATGGAGAAGAGTTAGCAGGAATCCCAGAAATTCACAAAGAATTTATGACTTACAAGAGAATTACCAACGGACAATTATTCTATGTTTGATTTTATTCCGCACCAGCAGAAATATTATTTGAGGAAATTAAACAGACTATTAATGTGGTCAAAATGGGTATGATCAGAGATTATATTATTTCGGAAGAAATATGTGAATAGACCGAGATACCAAAAACGCAGATACCAGCATTTTACCGCAACAAAAGAGTTATTGGAATAAGCAATATATTATCAGAGTTACTTAATAATTATTCAAATAAAAAGCCAGTTTGGATATATAATTCAAGGAATCAAGCATTGATTTATTCAACTTGCAAAGAAGTTAGAGACCATGACATGGAAGAACTTAGAAAATGGGGATTAACACTCCTCAGACCAGAAGAACAACCATTAACGCGATCTATCAGTAAGGGAATTATTTCAGAAGAAGCTATGGATCAATTTTGCGAAAAAGTTGGCCAAAAATACAAAGACCACATATGCAGCAGATGTAGTGGCAAGCACAACTTTATTCCAGATGTGATGCTACACTGACAAAAAATAAAGAAGATAACCAAAGCAGATACGGAAGAAAGAGATAAAGACAAAAGACATGTGAATAAATTTACTTTACGTAAAAGATTTTGATAGGCATTTAAGTTTTTTTTTTTGTTATTTAGTGCTTTATGTCAAAGTCTTCTTTTAAAAAGATGAAGACTTTTTTGTAAACATTAATTAGTCTAGACTAGACTAGTATATGGTTTGATTTTTCAAGTCATTTTTTAGGAAAGATCATATGTAAATTTCAATTATAAATAGAAGAACCGAAGGCAGTGCAAAGGCAAGCCTTCATGTGTTGAAGCAAAAACTCTCTCTCTTGTCTACAACAAATATTTTGCTTATTCATTTAAAAACAGGTATATTTCAATGAAAAAAACTATGAAGGAACAAAACTTAGGATTATCAAACTTACCAGAACAGGTATATTTATTCAGTATTATGAATAGCTAAATTCATAATTCCTAACAATCATGATATAATAAGATAAGTTCATGTTAGTTATTTTATAGTAGAATTATTCGAAGAATAGCATGTTAAGAAGTTTATTAGCAAAGTGGAAACGGAGAAAAATTCCTAAGAACTATGTCATCCTAAAGGTGAAACCAATAAGGTAAGAAGCCGTGGTGGGGAGTAGCCATAGTTGAGGCGCTGTTTAAGGGAAAAATATCTGAATTATCATGCTAATAGTGACCGACGAACATGTTATTTAAGAATGATCTAGTATATAATAATCTAATATGATCATATTTTGTTATGTGTATGATTGCAGAGAATATTTTGAAAATAGCAATTTTATGAAAAATGAATAATTATTTATCTGACGAAATGGTAGATAAATTTAAAATACTTATTTTGTATTCACTTAAGGATATAAAAGTAGTAGATATAAGAAAAATCATATTAGAAAAAACATTTGGTAAATATTATATGACTAGAATAAATTACATACCATGTCTACCTAACTACTCTTACAAATACTTACCATGATAAATTACATATATCTAGAATTTTGAGAAAAAAATATGAGAAACATACAGTTAGTAGAAAAACAGATGAAAGTAAATTTAGACAAATACATGAAAACTAAAGATATAAAATATATAGAATTTCTTAATGAAAATATGCAACAACTACTTAGACTAAAACAAACAACTGAAAAATGTTATGAAAAAACGTTTAATCAAGCTTAAATGGCAGATGATATTAAAATACTTGTTTTATATATACTTAGAGATATAGAAATCATAGACATAAAGAAAATAATATGGAAAAAATTACAAGATTATGAAGATGAAGAATTATTAAACAATATAGAAAACTTACGCATATATTATGAACATCAATACTATTTAGATTCAGATGGATATTATACAGACTAAAAATGTCAGAATATATTAAGAAAATTAGAGAAAACCAAAAAGACCTACATAAAGAAATTGATTATAGAAAACAAATTAGAGAAATAATGGAAAATCTAATAGAAAAATTAAAATAAATAGACGAAACCTTGAAAAATTTAGAAAAAAGCAAAGATAAAAGTTTAGATAATTTAAAAAATTCATTAAGAAGAGAACAAGAAAAAATAGTTAGTAGTATTAATAACCTCAAACAAGATATTAAATATAATACAAGTAGAATAGATTATTATACATTTACTTTAGAAGAATAAAATGATAAACTACGAATATCTAAAATATTGGGAACAAGAAATGAAAGAAATAAGATTAACAGAAAACCTTATAAAAACGAATTTAATTGAATATTTTAAAACAAAATATATAGAAAATCTAGAATATCTTAAAAATCGAAAAAGCTAAAGAATATTATAACAAAACATTTAATCAACTACCATTTAATTACCCCAAAAATATGAATATCAATAAAATTGAATATATTAATAAAATATATGAAAATAAAAAATACAAGAACGAAGAAAAACAGTTAATGAATATTACTACAAAACATTTAAAAATCTAATTAATCATTTCACCGCAATTTCAACCACCAAAACACCGGCCATAAATAGTGATTGCGGGGGAGATGTTGTAGTAGATAGAGGAGGAGACAAACACATCATGGTGTTGCTGCATGTAAGAAACAATATGAAGGGGAAGGAGAAAGATATGGGCAAACTTGTTAGATTCAAAAGAAAGAATCAGTGATACCAACAACACAAGCATGCATCCATACATCAAAAGAAAAAAAACCCACATTTTAAAGGAAAATGACAAGGAAGAGTTTGTCCATGAGAGCACCTCAACCTTAAGTGCTAACCCTCCAAGAAGAAAAAGTAGGAGATGGTTGAAAATTAAAAACTTTTTTTTATTCCATAAATTTTCTATCAAGTTAGTTGAGAAGGTGGAATAATTTTTGAGGCAAAGAAAAATAGTGACAGTTGAATGGTGACATTTTGGGCGTCGTTGGAGACCTAAAACAATTAAGCTTGGCAGTAAATTAGAATGTAGAGGAAGAATGTGTGGTTCTTTTTCATATTTACACGTGTAATTATTAATTAAAGTTTTGGCTTATGGAAGGAAAGGTTACACGTATTAACGTATCCAGATGGGACTTTGCTCTTCCCAACTTTTAATTAATAGTAGTAGATATCGAGGTTCTGTGTTCGCTAGAATTCAATATATGTTAATTTATTTTAAATTATATGATGTAAATAGAATTTAAATTATTAATTATATTTGTTTTAAATATTTTAAGTTGTTAAATATTATAATTTATAATATTTTTATATAATTTTAAATAATATATATTATTTTATTTGTTTAAATTTTTGTGGTATTGATAGTTATATTTTAAAAATAATTTTAGCTTTTAATTATTATGATTTATAATATTTTTTCTCTATTTTAATTTAAGCGGCAATAACATAATTTTGAGAGTTAGCTAAATTTTATATCTTTTACATTCTTTAAGTTGTTAATTATTGTGATTTATATTATTTTCTACGTATTTTTTTTTTAAAATATATAACAGATTAAACTAAATCTTTATAACATTGGTAGTTAATTATATTTTTAAAATAAATTAAGTTTTAAATTATTATGATTAATAATATTTTTTGTGACATAATTTTAAGAGTCAGTCAGATATTTTATATCCTTAATTTTTATAAAGTTATTAATTATTATAATTTATAATATTTTTACGTATTTTCTTGAGATATATATTTGACTAAAAAAATAAGATAAACAAATTAAAGGAAAAGAACCAACAAAGAAATGCCTAAGCAGACAACAGATTAATGTTTTGGCACTTCTTCATATTGAGTCATTTGTCCTTTATTATAAAGTAGAAATTGTAATACTATCATTATATATGTCTTTTTATTTTTTAAATGCATATTTCAATATTTTTACCTGTATATATATATGAATGGATTAACAAGACAATTCAATAATTGTGTAAAAATGCTTAATTTCTGACATCATTTTGGAGTTTGACAATGTGATGGAGCAATGGAGATTGATAATGACTTTAATGCACATACACAAATGAGTAAATTGACATATATGAAAGGAAAGCATACATGTCGGCTTTAAACTTTATTATTGTACACAATAAATATTATTTAAAAATAAAATAAAAATATTATAGATTACAATAATTAATAATATAAAATAATTAAAAAATATAAGAAGTTTATTGACTCTTCAAAGAGCAAATTTTATCAGTATCACATACAGAAATCGAAGTGGGGGAGTCACATATATTATTTAAAAATTATATAAAAAATATTATAAGTTATAGTAATTAATAATACAAAATATAAAGAATATATAAAAAATTTGATTAACTTCCAAAATTTCATCTATATCATATAAAATAATATTAAAAAGTAATTTATATTGGGTCGTATTTAGTATTCCCTTCGTTTAAAAAAGAATGATCTACTTTTTTTTTTAGTCCGTTTAAAAAAAAATGATCCTTTTTTTTTGACAATACTTTAATTTTAACTTTTCACATGACATGTTTAGGATCACAAGATTAAAGAGCATTTTGATACATTTGACATAATTTTAATTTAAAGTCAAAAGATTTAAAAGTCTTATTTATTTTCTTAAATTTTATGTCAAATTAAAATAAATCATTCTTTTTTAAACGGAAGGAGTAATTACTATTAGCAACACCAACTACTGTACTAGTGTTGGACACGTGTACACCTCATTGAGTTAGCACCAATATTACAATGATTATACACATAACGTCAGTCCTTTCTTGGGATTTGGTAGGTCCAGGCATAATCGTCTGACGTCAGGGCATGTTTTGCTAATTTGTGGGTGTTTTTTATGAAGTTTAAGTGCATAAATTTTTCTTCCAATTTTAATCATCAAACACACGATTTAATAGATAAAGAGAAAGTTGCTGGTAAGTATTCTCATTTCTAATTCAGAAATTCTGTATTCGACTTATCAAAAAAAAAAAAAAAAAAAATGAAAACTCCTACGAAAAGATTAAAAAAAACATGATTTAATATTTAAAATTAGTTCAAATGGGTTTAGATTTGAAATAGAAATTTCCTATATTATAAAGAATAAATCCCAAATATCACCAAATTCGTCAAACACAACAGTGCTAACTTCTAACAAGTCACTAGGATAATACTTAAAAAGTCACTAGATTTTATTTCATAACCCAAAAATCAGTCAACTAATGGTGTTTTTTCTTATAGAAAGTCACCCAATAAATTTAAATAATTTTTTCATTGAATTTTGTTGAAGTAAATTTTTATTTTTTAACTTTAAGTTTTAAGAAATAATAATATGCGTGGCAAATTAAATTTTTTAAAATAAACCAAAAAACATCGTAGAATTCTCGAGAGAAAACATCCTATATTAACCTCGAATTAGGTAACTTAAGTTTCTCACACCTGTTTTATTGTAGAATTCTATGTGGAATATTATGGAATAATAGTTTCTTAACAGTACTGTTTTTATTTTACTATATTCTCTTATATTATAAGAGACAATTGAAGCAGCTGCCACGAACTTACGGTTGTCCTGCTTGCCGACAAAGGTTGTTTCCGTATTTTCCTCGGGCATATCTATCTGCAACTACATTCGGAGCTTATTTGCAACTACATCCGGAGCTTACTTCCAAAGTTCTCCATCTCTCTCTGAAATTTGCAATGTACACACTAATTTTTATCTATGAAATAGTGCTTCGCTCCATCTCTCTCTAAAATTTATAGTGCATACACTAATTTCTAACTCTGAAAGAGTGCTTAGCTTACTGCTCATCCTTCTTTCAATTGGTTAGTTCTCGCTTTATTTCTCGCTTTGTGCTATCTTTTTGGTTGCTCTTATTAAGGGTTTAAACTGGGTTATATGGTAAGTAGTGGGTTTCTTTTATATCTTACTGGCTATATTGAATTGATAGAGAATTTGAGCTAAAATTTGCTTTTCGAATAGTGGAAATGGGTTAAATTAGGGTTAAGGAATTAAATTGCACGTGAAGTGTTTGATAAAAGTAACGACGAGCTTTCACTAACGAAAATTTACTGTCGCCATCTACTTCTGGCTAATCTTTGTAAAATTTGATAATTGTGTTGCAGTTTTATGGTTGTGCTAAACGATTACGATGATAAAAAAGTTTAGGATTTCATTCATTGTTAAAATAAGGATATAACAGTATATGATGGGATCCTGGTATGTGACATAGGTAGACAAGAATACTCCATGGTATTAGGTACATCACTTTTTATATGGGATAGCTAATCCCATCAATTTAGTTCATCCGATAAAATTGTTATATTTTATTTCGTCGCTGAAGCGCAGAACATTATTTTGACATTGGTATCCTACCAATCAAATAACTGTTAAGAAAATGTGAGGTGACAGTGAAAGGAAAAAATTATGTGTTTGTTTTCGTCATCTTACTGTCTTCTAATAAGCTCTTAGGCAGCTGTGTAGAAAAACGATATGCTGTCAACATTGCAGAGGCAACCTACTTTGTTATCTTCTTCAACAGAACCAAAGGTTTTGTGTTCTAGTTTTTCCTTTTCTTTCAATTTCTAACGTTTCATGAAGAGTAATAATTCTCGAGTTCTCATCATTTCTTTGATTTACTTTATTTGCTGCTAGGAAAATTCGATATCTGAAATTTCAACTCTATTGAAACTTCGTAGAAATAATAAGAAACTGTTGAGTGATAACAAGCAATAGCATTCAATAATTTCTTAAGTTTTGATATGCACTATTTCATTTATACAAAAGCAACAAATAGCATAGGAAGTTTTGACAATAGAACTGCTGCCTTAACATTAGGAAAAATTATTTTTTCTTAATAATTTTTTTTAAAGCTTTCCCATTGGTTGTTGATTGATGAAATACTTATACCCATGTCACATTTATTTACCACTGATACTTAGGTGTAAATAAATACTCCATGTCACATATATCTAATAATACTAAACTTAGCAACATGCATGAGTGCAGAAATATAATTAGTTGGGATGATATGGCTGGTAACCCCATAAAATAACTATCTCCTAAATAACATGGACTTAGGCAAGGATGTTGGCAAGTGACCAACACAAATATTGGCACAACTAAATCGTTTTTCTTACCTGAGACCTATATTACACTAATTTATCACAAGTATATTGAGGGAAATGAATACTCCATGTAACATCTCAACGACTAAAGTAAAAAAGATGAGTCTGGAAAAACTTAGCTAGGATGATATAGAAGAAGCATCTGATATATGGCTTACTTTATATGAAGTTATCGGAACTAAAAGCCACCTAATTGAATCTTGAGATTTCGGTTTCAAAAGGGTAAAATAATGCACTCTCTCCTATATGTTGCAGCTGCAAATCACGTTGAACCGATATCGAAAACATCCATCATACGTACAACAACTTTCTCTTACTTATGTTCGTACAAAAACAAAGAATATGATCGAGAAAAATAGACTTTCTCACCAGAAGCTAAGATAGAGATGCAAATTCTCTTTGTTTAATTTAGTGTACTGAGTACTGAAGATTGAAATTTTTTTTCTTGCTAAACAGTAACAGTTCTATACAAATATATATAAAGTAGGATCATTATTTTAAACTATGTAAGAGAAGATTAGTAATCTGTTAACCATGAATCATGATTATATTTGGTTTATAGGTTTAGTTTACCATATTACCTGATAGTTATTTATTTTGATTATTTGTAGGACCTCCTCACACTTTACATTAATGGATGTTCAACGAAATAATAAACGGCCTCATTCAGTAAAGAAAAGTACTGATAAAAATGCTAGGCGCAGTTAAATGTATGATCAGAAAATAGTGGCTGAAAAGAAGACATTACTGTGTCAGCGGAGACTTAAAGCTTGTGAATCAACAACTCATCGTCTTCTTCAAAATACCACTCCTGAAAAGTTAATGCAGTCCGCAATATCATCTTATGTCTCCACAGTTGTTAACTCTACAACATAGACTACACCGACTATATTAACTTATTCTTCTTTCTCACAAATAGGTAGGCTTATATTTTTTATACGTCCAGCACAACCACAATCTATATCAACACGGGAGTAAAATACATACTTTAATGTTGTGATGCTTCAGGTACATCGAATGAACAATACACTCCGGTGTATGAACGAATTGTAACAGAAGGTTAGTCTGGTTCTAACATCTTACTTAATTCTCATGCATACATATTATATACTCATCTTTCCACGTGCTTGAATAAATTTTTTCTCAAGAATATTAACTTTGTTATTCTTGTGTTCAGTACACTTATATTGTACTTTCTGCCTTCACACATGCTGGCTATTGTTTGTACTAGATATTCAACATCAATTATGTATGATATATCACACGATAATCCCAAAAAAGAAACAGATATATGCAACCCCTTCGTGGTTTATGAAACAGGTAACTTAAGTTTTATGTTAGATATTTCAACTATGACATATCATGCGTGCGTTATTCTGATATATGGTTGTTTGCATATAAGGGGACACATCCGACCAACCAACATCATCTTGGTCCAACACAACACTCGCAGAACAAACTCCTCTTGCCATAGAAGAACCATCTCCACTTTGCAAAATAGGTGCTATTATTAATCTTAGCAACACTGAGATATCTAAATAGTTTGTGCATCTTTTTCATTCTGTTTTCTATCTGTTAATGGTATTCTTTTATCAGCTACCCGCTGTCAATCATGTGTGAACAGGATGTGCGATGATCTAGAAAAAAAATAAAAAATATGCAGCCCAATTGTGATTTACGAAACAAGTAACTTTATCTTTGCATTATTTTTTACGGTTATTATATATTATCTCTGTGCTATTGTAATGTATGCCTACTTGGATATAAGGGAGAATATCCAGCACATCTAAACATGTTCAGGCCCTGAATACAGTCCCCAACAAAGATTTGCGCAATTTCGCATTAGAATCATGTTCACTTTTCTCCCGTATCAGTACCCTATTCATTCTAATTACACTTCATAAACTTCAGATAGTAGACGAACAAAAAGGGTGTGTCTCGCCACAACCGACCAACAACGTGAATATGCCATTTTAAAAAAAGTTTCCAATTTTCAATAGTGTGATGCAAAAAAGTTTGAATACGAATCTCCGAGATTTTGCTGTAGCAATGGCTCAATAAGGCTGGCATCACATAAAATGCCAGATGAATTATCAAAGCTATACTTTGAAAAAACTAAGAAATCAGAAATTTTTTGAACTTATATCAGAACATACAATAATATGTTTGTTTTTACTTCACTAGGTGTAAAATATGATAAAGAGTTGGAGAAAAGAAACTCTGGTATTTACATATTCAAAGTCCAAGGAAAGATGTATCATTTTATAGATGACTTGCCTCCTTCAAATGATAAACCTCAAAATTTACAATTATACTTTTATGATCATGATAATGAACTACCTAACAGAATGGCTTGCTCAAATAAAGTTGTTGAATTAGTAGTGCAAAAGTTAATGAACATATTGATAGTAAATCCATATAATATTTTCCTACGCTCTCTTTTGAACGTTTCCGACTTATCAGATTTCTATATTGCACTTAGATGTGACTCAACTTTAGATCAAAAAATATATAATTTACCCACTACATCAGAGGTTGCTTCAATATGGGTTGAAGAAAATTCTGCGCATTTTATTTCTGCACCCCATATTCAAATTTATATCCACAGTAATAAAACTCAGTTAGTAAATTATTATTATAGATGTTATGATCCACTACAGTATCAGTTATTATTTTCTTATGGAGAAAATGGATGGCATTGTGAAATCAAAAGAATCTCTCAAAAAAATAATCAAAAGAATCGCTCAAAAAAATAATCTAATAAGGCATACAACTCATTGTGAACACGAGGAGCTGCCCAGTATATCAAATATGAATTAAATAGATGGATTTCTTTATATGGAAGCTAAATCGATGAAAAAAGAAAAACGGAAAAGAGATACAGTATCTTGTCGAGAATATTACTGTTATAAATTTCAAATAAGAAATAATGAAAGAAATGAGGTACTACATTGTGGAAGAATATTTCAACAATTTATAGTAGATGTATATATAAAGCTTGAAACACAAAGATTAGACTTTTTCTCACTCAATCAGGATTTATTTAGAGTGGAAGTATTGCAAGGGATCCTTGATATTTTGAAATGTGGAGAAAGGGAAGACTCTAAAATTGGAAAGAAGAATATTCTTCCTGTAACTTTTATAGGAGGGCCAAGAGATATGCGCCGGCGATATATGGATGCAATTGCATTAGTACAATCTTTTAAAAAACCTGATTTATTTATAACAATGACTTGTAACACATCTTGACCTGAAATAAAAGAACAGTTACTATTTATTGATGAGGTGCAAAATAGGCCTGATTTGATAAGTAGAATCTCCAGAGAAAAAGTCCAAGAACTAAAAATAGATATATTGAAAAGACAAATTTTTGAATTTTTTTTTGCTTTTATGTATACTATAGAATTTTAAAAATGTGGTCTTCCTCATGCTCATTTCCTTATTATACTTGCTAATGAACACAAATTGCTGACGCCTGAATCTTACGATAAGTTTGTTTGTGCTGAATTGCCTGATTCTATTACAAATCGTGATTTGTACTTGCTTGTTGTTAAACATATGATACATGGTCCCTGTGAAAAATTAAATCCTACAAATAGTTGCATGAAAAAGAAAGGTTGTTGCAAATTTAAATATCCAAAAGACTATGCTGAAAAAACATTCAAACGAAAAAATTCATATCCAATATACAGAAGAATAAGAACTAAAGAATGCACTGAAAAGAAAGGCTTTTTTCTAGACAATTTGTGGGTAATTCCATATAATCCCTTTTTACTATACAAATACAACTGTCATATGAATGTTGAAGTTTGTTCTGATATAAAAGTAGTCAAATATATCCACAAATACATATGTAAAGGACGTGAAAAAATCTCATTTCAATTACATAGCAATGATATAGATACCGACGTAGATGAAACTAAAGAATACCAATCAGGTAGATGGGTTTCACCTCCTGAGGCAGCCTGGAGATTATTTAGATTCCCAATCAGTGAAATGACTCCAGCTGTATGTCATCTTTTGTATGTCATCTTCAATTATATTTGAAAGAACAACAATTTATTTCCTTTAAGAGTATTGACAAAGTCGATAGAATTTTAAATAATTCAATGGTAGGAAAAATAATGTTAACCGAATTCTTTACTATGAACAAAACAAATCATGATTCTATACAACTATCATTACTATATAAAGAATTTACTGAATATTTTGTATGGTCACCAAAAGATAAAATGTGGACACGTAGAAAACAACGTTCTGTCATTGGCCGTGTTGTAACATGTCACCCAACAGAAGGAGAAAGATATTACCTCAGATTATTATTGATGAATGTTAGAGGACCAAAATCCTACGAGGATTTACTTAAAGTGGATGGTAAGTATTGGAGTACATTTAGAGAATCCGCAGAAAAAAAAGGCTTGTTATACTGTGATAATAACTTAATAGAATGTATGTTTGAAGCTATAAGTTACCAAATTGCATATAGTTTAAGGCATTTACTTACAACTTTATTGGTCTACTGTAATCCTGCTAATCCAAAAGAAATATGAAAATAATTTGAAGGTCCAATGTCAGAAGACTTCCAAATTTTGCCTAACATGAATACAAAAGATATTAGGTATATAATTTTGAATCATATCAATGACTTTCTACATTTAATGGGACATGATATTAACGAATATAAACTTGTTGATGAGAGAATAAAACCTTCAATGGTTATTAAAGAAGCTAATGACTGTCTATTTGAAAGAAACATCATTGTTAGAGAAGAAGATTTACTTCTACAGGAAAAACTAACTATTCAACAACTAATAGCATATGATACAATTATCAATAGAATATTTTTCAACAAATCAGGAGCTTTCTTTATTGATGGACCGGGAGGAACAGGTAAGACTTTCTTATATCGAGCTTTATTAGCTGTTGTACGCTCAAGAGGTTTTGTAGCTTTAGCAATAGCAAGTTCGGGTGTTGCAGCTTCAATTCTCCCCGGATGACGAACTGCTCATTCTCGTTTTAAATTTCCTATTGAAATAGATGGACAATTTTCTTATAACATTAGTAAACAAAGCTCACTTGTAAGTTTAATACGTGATGCCAAATTGATTGTGTGGGATGAAGTATCTATGGCCAAAAAAAATTTAATTGAAGCTTTGATATTCTATTGAAAGATTTAACGGATACAAACATCCTATTTGGTGGAAAAGTTGTTATCTTTGGTGGTGAATTTAGACTAACTCTTCCTGTTGTTCAAAGTGGAAAGAAAGATGATTTTATTTGATAAAGTTTATTATATTCTAAAATTTAGAATCAACTCAAAAAACTACGCTTATCTGAAAATATGCGAGCAAAAATAGATCCGACATTTTGTGACTATTTGCTAAGAATTGAAAATGGACAAGAAAAAACATATAACAATGACAAAATTAAAATACCTGATTGTTTTATTATACCTTTTACTTCTGAAAATGAATCACTGGATGTATTATTTAAACTAACTTATCCAGATCTACATACATGCTCTTCTAATGTATCTTCAATGACTTCACACGTGATTTTAACAACAAAAAATAACTTTGTTCATGACATCAATGATTTGCTTATAAGTCAATTTCCAGGTGAGCCTAAAACATATGTTGCATTTGATGAAACTATTGAAGTAAATGACCAAATTCAATATGAAGATTTTCTACACACTCTACATCCTGCTGGTTTACCCCCACACAAATTGACATTAAAAAAAAATTATCCTGTTATGTTATTACGAAATTTAAATCCTTTTGAGGGCTTATGAAATGGTACACGACTTATATATGATGATCTTAAAAAATATGTTATAAGTGCTACAATTACAAATGGAGACTTCAAAAATTCATATGTATTTATTCCAAAAATACTGCTACTATCATCTGCAGATGAAAAATTACCTGTTTCCTTTAAAAGAACACAACATCCTTTGCGGTTATGTTTTGCTATGACAGTAAATAAAGCTCATGGTTAAACATTGAATTTTATTGAAATTTATTTACGAGAACCTGTTTTCTCACATGGACAACTCTATGTAGCACTATCAAGAGCAAAAAGTTCCAATGACGTGAAACTATTAATTCGACCATCAACATTGGATGACGACGATGATCATTCAACTTACAATGTGGTATACAATGAAATTATTCAGAAAGTATTTACATAAATGGATCTTTGGATGGTAGTATATTCTTTTGGCTACACTTCTTTCGCCACAAAAAGCTGTCTTCAACCTCAACAGGTATTTCTACTTTTATTTATATATGTATAATTAATCTACAAAATAAAGAAAAACTTAGAATAACTGATTAAAAAATCTTTTATGGTTATACAAATTATGATATCCAATTCTGTATAAATTTTATATAGGCTATACAAACTTTGTTTTGTTACGTTAATTTCTGCTGTACCAACGACATGAATGAACTCCTCATCTATCATAAAGTAATTTTCATTTTGAGTTAACAGATCTTGTATTGGTTTTACACTTTAAACTATTACTTTTTTACATAAACTTATATTTATTCCTAGCCATTGAAACGTTTTTTTAATGAACTTTAGCCTTAACTGGTGTTAGCTTACATTATTATGAGAAGTGACAAAAATTTAATTTTTTCCTGTTTCTATTTTGTGGGTATTGGTAAAGCTGAGGCCACATTCAACTCATGCTTACTGATTCATCACAGTCACATTCCAAATGTATTGATTTTAGTTGATCTTTAATTTGATGTGAACATGGATTTCTTCGCTACCTGTAGTGATAATCTATAAGAAGTTTCAATATTTATTAGTTGCACTCTATCAACGCATCTATTAGTAACTTTATATTTTGTTGGCGAGACCTTTTAACACTTTGAGCCTTCGGATCGTTTTGCCTTATCAACAAAATTGAGGCAATGGTCCCTTCCTCTATATTTTATTAGTACTTCTGTAATTGATTAATGCTTTTATTCATAAAGTTATTTTCTTAATTGTGTTGGCTTTAATTTTATTGCCTCAAGTTCCTAATGATGATGATATTATTGATTTTTAATAGAGTAGAATTCCTATAGCTACTGTTGTTGTAGTGGTGTTTGATCATTTCATCTTCTTATTCTTTGTGAGAATCTCATCGAAAAGAAATAAACTTTGATGTTTTTTTTTATGTTTAGTATAGGGTCGAGAGGTTCATCTGAATGGAGATGAAAAGTTACACTATTTTTACTTGGAATATGTGTATGCCAATTGGTTAGATATTAGAGCCAACTATTTGACGCCACCGTTGCAGAGCTTGACTAATATGTGTATTGTATTATTCCTAATACAGTCGATACATAGAGTGGTTGTTGTACTTGGTTGCTTTTGGATCAAGTTTCGACGCCTTATACCTTTAGCTCAGATTGAGTACTTTTCTGATGTAGAAAATCTGAATGCAGAGGATTATCTGATGGTGTTGCTATAGATACCAATGTGCAATGAGAGGGAGGTAAGACGATGTATGTTTTTGAGTTCTCACTACTAAATCTATTACTTATGCTTCTTGTAGTACTTAGTTTCTTCTTCGTCTGTTTACTTGAAACCTTTAGTGAAAATTCTTGCTTTCCTGTGGAGAATATGTTGGCTGAATTGTGTTCTCTTCTTCATTCACAACTCCTAAAATAATTTATTCTAGCAAGGGGTAATGATTTGTAATTCAAGCGAGTCATTCTACCAGGAACCTATGACTCTTGAACTATTCAAATTTGTCCAATCAAAGAAACTTTTCGAAAGTTCCAACTGATCCTTTTTTTGCTTTTTTGTTCGTTTCTTTTTCAACTTTGAAGATTGAGTTCACAAGATCTTAGATTATTGCTGTAATTCTCGGAATCATTTTCTGTGTGTGATATGCTAGACAGAAGTATTGGCTAGCTAACAACGTTTTCGCCCTTCCCTTTTGCATTCAGGTTTGTCAACATATCTATTTAAGTTACATTCTTTATTTTTATTGGATCACCCAATATTTTGTCCTTTCTTTCTTCTTTCAACCTGCTGCTTCTAGCGATAAAGTTCATTTTGCAGATGATTCTAAGTTGTTAATTTTCAAAAACAAGGTTCCCTATCTCTATTATTTTTGTCAAATTAATTTTCAACATAACAAGATTTTATAGAAAGCTAATTATCTGACGTTTGGATAAATTGGTTTGTGAACTACTATTTGCTCTATTGTTTGATTGACCGATGATGCTTATTTTGCACAAAATATTCCTAAGTTTACTCAGATAATTAGATAGCGACTTCACAGAGAAATAAGCGCACTTGTATTTTCAGGACTTGTTTGATTCATACTAACATAAAGAAGAAAACATATAAATCTCAATTTGCTCAGTATGCACAAACACACATGGTTGTATTTGTGGTCTTCACTCAATTCTTTTTTACTGTAGCCAACATACTTGAACACACTTCGTGGTAATATATAAGTTCTGAGGAAGTTTACACATTATGATATAACAACTTTTACTTATTGGATTTAATCCGGATGAAACTTTCTTAGGGAAACAATCAGGGGAAGAAGGGAAACTCTGAAACTATTGAAAAGCTCAAAGCCTCGAACTTTCCTGCCACAGTTATGAGAATCAGGATGACAGTGAAACAAAGAAACTATGTATTTATTTTCGTCGTCTGACTTTCTGACCAGAAACTGAGATAGAGATGCAAATTCTCTTTGTTTAATTTAGTTTACTGAGTACTGAAGATTACAATTTCCCCCCTTGCTAAACAGTAGCAATTTCATACAAAACTGACAGTTATAAATTATAGCTACGTTACTATTATTGGGCCCGCGCTTGCGCGGGCACCTACATCTAGTACTATATATATAAGAGGGAGTTTCAGCAGCTTTCCGCTGTCCTGCTTATCGATATACAAGAGGGAGTTTCAGCAGTTTTTCGTCGTCCTGCTTGCCGACGGTTAAGCTGCTTGCTCCGTGATTTTACTAAATTATCCCTAATTAATTATTATGTCATTTATGTATTCAAAATTAATATAATATTTAATAAAAAATAACATAGACATTTATGACATGTCTGTTTCAATTGCTTCAACTGTAATTTTACTATATTGCTCTTAATAATTATTATTAGTCATATAATTATTAAAAACTTAATATTAAAAAATTATTATAAAGTCATTTAAGTATTAAAAAATTAATAATATTTAATGTTAAATTACCTTGATGTCTTATATGAGGCCTACTTAATTTTTTTTCTCACAAATATTTTTATAGTAATTTTGTTATATAATTTTTAATTAGTTATTATTAGTCATTTAAGACACATCTGCTTCGCTGCTTCAATTGTGATTTTACTATATCACCCATAATTAATTATTATGACCATCTAAGTATTGTGCCATTTAAACCGGAATAGAAAAAAATATCATAAATCAGAATAACTAAAATATTAAATTATTTAAAAATATATAATTGACTATCAGTGCCCCAAAATTTTGGACAAACAGTGTAACATATGTTATTTCAAAATTACATAAAAAGTAAATTACAATAATTAACATCTTAAAATATCTAAAATAACATATATTCTTTGAAAATTACACAAAAAAATATTATAAATTACAATATTTAATAGCTTAGAATATCTAAAAAGAAATAATTTGTTATATATTCAAAGAAATACGTAAAAAAAAATATTATTTATATATCACAATAATTAACAACTTCAAAAGTTTAAAAGATATGATATATTTGGTTGACTCTCGAAATTATATCAGTGCCACTTACATTGGAATAATAAAAAATATAATTCACTATTAGTGCCACAAAGTTTGAACAAGGAGAGTTTCTCATGTATTGTAGTAATAAATTACATAAAAAGTATTATAATTACAATATAGTTAACAGTTTACAATATCTTAAAAAATTAATTTGTTATATATTTATAAAAAAAATATTATAAATCACAATAATTAATGATTTAATTTTTTTTTTTTAAAATATAAAATATTTTTGTAACTCTCAAAATTATATTAGTACCATTTAAATTGAGATAGAAAAGAGGTATTATAAATATCAATAAAAATTTAAATTCTTTTAAAAATAAAATTGACTATTTATGTCACAAAAGTTTGAATAAAGAGAGTAACATGTATTATTTGAAAATTACATAAAAATATTATAAATTACGATAATTAATAATTTAAAATATCTAAAATATGTTTAAAATATAATTGTTTAAATTCTTTGTGACACATAAATTGAGACCAAAAATTAATATATATTAAGTCCGTGCTGGCATGAGCCTTCGATATCTAATGTTATATAATAAATAATGGTGCATATGGTTCGTAAAAATATTGTGTGAGAAAATTGCTAATATTCATCCGAGATTAGGGTCCCAGGCGCTTAAGAATTTTGAGTTTATTGATTTCTACTGTAGCTTTTGATTAATATACAGTGTCATAATTACCAATTCTACAATATCCCTAGATTTGAATTGGTATCTTATTTTTTCTTTTTTAGAAAATTTAGTTTAAAATAAATTTTTCATTTTAATAAAATTAATGAAAACGCTACTTAAATTGGTTGGATGAATTTTTAGTGAATTATTAATAGTTGAGTAGCTTTTGGATTATAAAATAAAGTGGAATGACTTTCTAAGTAATGTACTCTAAGTTGAGTCAAATCTATATGTTACATTAAGGAAGAAAAGTTCTTCCACATTGGTGGGAGAAAGAAATTTTCTTATGCTTATATTCAGAAGCATTTCTTCACATGGAAGTGAGGTAAGAACATGAGACATCTTGCGCTGTCATCGTTGTCATTTGGATTTGAATTTGTGAAGTGATCGAGAGATTAATTTTTTTGGACAAAATTTATTCGAAACTTCAAAGAAAGTGAAATTTTAATTCAAAAATCTAATAGAAAAATTTTCTCCATTTGCGGGTGCACTTCGGACGAAGTGCGAACGTAGTCACAACACACCTCGAAAGGACGTGACCCTTCAAGCTACTATTTCAAAATGAATGATGACCTACACGCGCAGGTCGGGCACAAGCCTGGCGCAAGTCTAGCGTAAAACATACTGGTTTGCACCAAACGTCACCTGCAGCCGTAGGTATGACGCATAACCAGCACAGACGCAACGCAGATGGATGTCGTTTCTGAAACAGTGCACTATTTGGTGAACCATTGCTTTCTTTCTGAAGAAACACCTTTTGACTATAAATATCTGAACTTTTCCTCAAGTAAAGGTATGGATTTTGAATTGAAAAACATCATCTTATTCTTCTAAAAACTCTCGTGTGATCATCAAATCGTTGAGTGAGGTACTGCTATATCCTAAAGTGAATCATTTTATCCTGGGAGGAAAGATTTCATTAACCACGGGTACTTGAGGGGAATAAATTTCTTAAGGACACACCTTAAATTTGGTGGACTTGATTCTACAATTTTTCTGTCTTCATCTTCATTTCTTATGTTGGTTTTACTATTTTTCCAGAAATAGTATAAAATTCATTTTGATCATTCATTTGAACTTGTGTTTGAAATTGTTCAAACTTCATTGTAGTTCTTGAAGTTGTTCGCTTTTACAGATTTTGTACTCGGAATAACAATCTTAAGGAATTTAATATAATCTGTATTCTTGAGTTTCTGGAGATTAAATCCTGGTTCTTTCTATTGTGTTTGAACTTAATAGTGATTTGAAGATATAGAAAACTTAATCATAAGTTAAAGTTCATTCGATTGACGATTAAAAGAACATAAAAACTTCATCGTTAAACTAGAAATAAGTTACTGTTTAAAGTTGTAAACTTTATTGTTAGTATTTTGACATACTAAATTGGTTGTCTCTTTGTGAAAAGAAAAATGTATGTTGAAAATTATGCTAATGATGGAATAACAAATGTCGCGGCAACAACTATTGCTACTTCAAGAGTTCAAGTGCTACACCCGCCATGGCACCAGCAGAGAAATCTAAAAAATTTTCTGGTGTAGATTTTAAAAGGTGTCTGCAAAAGAATGTTCTTTCACTTGACTACATTAAGTCTTCAAAGATTCATCTCTGAAAGTCCTCTAGAATTATTGGAGGAAACATCTGAAAAGGAGCGCTTTATAGTAACTGAAGTGTGAAAGCACTCAGATTTTTTTAAGAAAGAACGACATATTGAGTGGACTTTAAAATGATTTATACAATGTGTGCAACAACATGAAAACCTCTAAAGAATTGTGGAATGCTTTAAAAAAGAAATTCAAAACTGAGGATGTAGAAATGAAAAAGTTCATTATTGCAAGATTTTTTGACTTTAAAATGATTTCTTGACTTTAAAATGATAGATAGTAAGACTGTCGTCTCTCAAGTTCAAGAACTGCAAGTAGTCATTCATTTTCACTTAGGCACCTTTCGCTAGGTCACCTAGCGAAAGGTATAAACATGTGAATACCTTTGTTGAATATATTAATTGTGTTCTTGATAATCACATAATCTTTGATGTAGGTTTGATTGTGAATGAGGCTTTCTAAGTAGATGTTGTAATTGATAAGTTATCACTGTTGTGGAAGGAATTCAAAAACTATTTGAAGCACAAGAGAAAGGATATGTCAGTTGAAGACCTCATTGTGAGGTTACGAATTAAAGAAGACAACAAAGTAGCCGAGAGAAGATCTAAAGAGAATTCTGCAATTAGTGGAGCGAATATTGTGGAGGATGACCCTAGTAAAATAAAGAAAAGAAAGAAAACATCTGGACAACAAAGCAATCCTTCACAAAAGAAATTCAAAGAAAATTGCTTTAATTATGGCAAGATTGGACACAAGTTGGTAGATTGTCATCCCCCTAAGAAAGGCAATAAAAGAGATTAAGCCAACATGACTGAATTCAAAGATGAAGTGGATGATGCTTTCGGAATGTAACTTGATTGATAATCCTAGAGAGTGGTGGATTGTTTCTGGTGTCACCTGCCACGTATATGCCAACAAGAAGTTATTTACATCGTACACTCTGGCTCAAAATGAGGAGATGATTTTTATGGCTAACTCTGCAAAATCAAAAGTTGAAGGAACAGAAAAAATTTACGTGAAGATGACATCATGTAAGGTGGTGACATTCAACAATGTATTTCATGTTCCGGAGTTGCGAAACAACTTGATTTCTACTTCACTTCTTATAAAGAATAATTCAAATATATATTTTATTCTGATAATGTTGTAATTAGTAAAGGAGAAGTGTATGTAGGCAAATGTTATCTAACTGAGGGCCTTTTTAAGATCAATGTAATGAATGTTGAAATCAATAAAAATTCTATTTTTTTTCTTATTTACTTGAGTCAAATGAGTTATGACATAAACGTTTAGAAAATGTAAATTACAAAATCTTATGAAAATTGATAAATTTAGAAATTTTATCTAACTTTGAGTGCAATCAAAGTGTCAAATATGTGTGGAATAAAAAATGTGTGGAATCAAAGTATGTTAAGCATCCATATAAGTCTGTTGAAAGGAATTGAGAAAAGATATGATTTCCCCCTAAACTTGTCCTCCAAACTCACTTTAGAACTTAAACTAAACTTTCGTTTATTTATCCCCCTTAACATCTTTAAAATGTATTTATTTCACCCTTAATGCTGACGTGACATTTTAAAAAAAAGGATCGTGTTTATTATTTAAAAAACAATTTTTTCTTCTTCCTTTCCCACTTATATATATATATATATATTATTAAAAGAAAATACTCCTTTCTTCTTCAATACCCTCCACCCCCTTTCACCTCTCATCCCACCCCACGCACCTACACCCCACACCTTTTTATTCTCCAATACATCAACAAAAAAAAATACCCATTTTCTACAACAATAAATTCTTCCATTGACAACCTCAAACACATCCTCCAACAACACTTTCCTCCATTTTTTAAATCTTTCTCCATTAATACATTCTCCAACGAAGAAATTGAAGACATTAAATTGTTTCATTAATTCAGTTCAAAGAATAATAAAATTGAAAGAAATTTTCGTAACTTTTATTTTTAAAGTTCATTGTTCCTTCTCTATTCTTTATTTATGTTTACATTTTCAAGGGTGAATTTGGTGGTTGAAAATATTGAAAGAGTTTGGTTGAAGGTTGAGATGGTGTTTAATGGAGGAAAAAAATTTATTTTGATATTTTTTGTGATTGTTCTCCAATGGTGTTAATTAAGGAAAATAAAAAAAAATTGAAGGTGGGGATGGGGGTTGACTGAAAGAAGAGAAAGAAAAAGAGAGGGTGGGGAAGGGGGTGGCTGGTTTGAAGAAGAAGGAAAATGAGGGGTGGGGGTGGAGGAAAATTAAAATTGAAGGTGAGGTGGGAGGTTGTTAATGGAGGAAAATAGAAAACAATGGAGGTGGGGTGGGTTTGATGGAGGAGGAGAGATGGTGGGGGCGGGGGGGCGGCAGGAGGGGGGTGAGAAACGTAAAGAGGGGCGAGGTGGGCAGGGTGGGGTGAGGGGTGTGAAGAAGAAAGAAAATGGGGGTGGGGGGTGCACTTTTTATTTAATATATATAAATCTATATATATATATAAATCTATATATATTTATATATATATATATATTTATATATATATATTTATATATATATATTTATATATATATATTTATATAAATAAAATAGTATATATATATTTGTTATTTTTTTAAAATAGTAATTTCTTACGTGGCAATGACGTGGCTCCAACGTGGCATTGACATGGCATTAATGTGTAGGCGAGTGTAACACACTCTCCATTGTGAGAGTGATATTCAGTTTTGAGGGGTGAAAATAATTCACTTTAACGATGTTAAGGGGGTAAATAAACGGAAGTTAAGTTTAAGTACTAAAGTGAGTCTGGGGTGAAACGTTGTTCTTAGATCAATCTGAGTACCTAACTCATCTTGAAAATTCTTCCAAAAGTGAGATGGGAACACAAAACTTTGATAAAAGATAATGGACACCGGCACACCATGAAGATGCACAATCTCACGGATGTAGATATGGGCTAACCACTCAGCACTGAATGAGACCTGAACGAAATAAAATAAGCTGACTTAGTCAATCGATCCAAACTGACCCAAACACCATCAAAACCATGAGAAGTATGAGGCAACCTAGGCACGAAGTCCATAGTGATCTGTTTTCACTTTAACTCAGGAATGGAAACCCTCTGAAGCAAACCACCAGGTCTCATATGCTCGGCCTTCACCAGCTGATAATATAGGCAACGAGCCACAAAAATCACTACATCTCGCCTCATACCACCCCACTAGTAGTGTTGCCTCGAATCACTATACGTATTAGTCACACCTGGATGGATGAAATATCTGGAACAATAGGCCTCTTCCAAGATCAACCTAATCCAATCACCCACTATCGTAATACAAACTCAACCCCCCAATCCTTAAAACTCCATCTGAATCAAGTGAGGATTCCTTAGCCTTCTCACTCAACACCGTATCTTAAATCAACCCCAATCCAATATTATAAAACTGATGAGCTCAAATCTGCTTCATCAAAGAAGATCTAGCCTCCACAAAAGCCAAAACACGTCCAAGTGTCAAAATCTCAAGCCTAACCATCTGGTTAGCTAAAGACTGAACCTCTAAGGCTAAAAGCCTCTCCAGGCTCAAAAGATGCGCCAAGCTACCCATGCTATTCGACTTCTAGCTCAAGGCATCCGCAACAACATTAGCATTGCCTGGATGATAGAGAATGGTCAAGTCATAATCCTTAAACAACTCAAGCACACTGGCTAAAGAAGTACTGAAGGCTACGATGATATGGCACTACAACAAAATGCATATATAACTTTAGAATACATCGTAGCTAAATGTGAAAAGTTCCATGGCTAAACACTTTCGCCACCAATTTTTTTCCCATAGCAAGAAGTGGCGTAACTAAAGTTAGCTACGGACTTTACATAGTCCGCGGCTAACTGCTAATACTTACAACTACAAAATATATTATGTTATAGCTGTGATGATAAAAAAAATCTTGCTACAAAATATATACTTGTGACAAATAATTTTATTTTTTCCACGACAAATAAAACTTGTAGTAATTTTTATATTATAGCCACAATGTCGTCTATTGTTGCAAAAGATTTGATTTATTTTCTATGGTAATTGTCGCACCTAATTTTTCTTGCGGAAAGAGAAATTTGACGTGACCACTCTTTGTAGGATTATTTAAGGAGAGAGAGTGTGAAGAGTCGCCACCTAACGAATTAAGGTGCATTAAGGCACCGATCTAGGCTACTACAAACTTATTTTGTTATTTTATCTTAGTTCACCAGAGATTCGGGTAAGGGTTCAAATTACCTTGAAAGGAAGGTGTTATGCACCTTTCGAGGACCACAAAGTTGGTTCCTGGCCGAATTCGTATTTTACGTGGGATTCTATGTGATCAAATTAGGTCTCTTGTTTTATTATTGATTTAATGTTTAACTAAGTGATAAAATAATTAATGAACAAAATATATTATTTTATTATTTCTAATTGTTAATTATCTAAGTGATAAAAACATATAATAAGATAAGCAAGGAGAAAGAAATAACATAATTTGTAACAAAAGGGACTGCTTGCGAATAAACTAACTACCCTAAATAAATAAGCATGTAAGACAAATAATAGAGTAAAAAGAATTCATCAAATCAAACAAAGAAATATTTTTGGTATTATTTGGATTAGAACCCTAATTTTTTTAATCATCATCCGACCCACCGGCCGAACTCTTAGACAAGTGACAATGTCATTAGTCTTATAGTAAATATCTGTTGGGATCATCACTTCCAAATGACTACCCGTCCCACCCCACCTAGGAGGGATGTCAAGTCTAAAGGCGTTCTAGGACAAGGATAAAACTAACGTTTTTAGACATATTTATCGTCCCATCTATCGTTCAAGAGGCATTGGACTTTGTTATTTTGGTTTTGTGATCTAGACGAAATAAAGTTGTGTTGCCTAGGAGTCGAAGCGCGTAACAAGTAGGACATCACGTAGCACATAATTGTCCCAAGTTAGCCTCTTGGTTATGAACGTTTGTTAATGTGATCATCATGCAAAGACAAATCATTATTTGTTTTGGTGTCATTGACCTATAGGCATGGTATCTAAGTATTCAACAATTGATGACAAAAGACAACTGTGATTCGTGTGTGTAACAATGTGTTGCTAAGCATTTAGAAGAAGGTGTCAAAAGTGTGGTAAATGTGTCAAGAAATTTTGCTCATGAATTAAGTGTTATAAACTAATAAGAATATAAGAAACTAACAAACATATTAAAAATACATTAACATGCTAAAGAATGCAATTGTGCACTTAACCTAGTGTTTAACATGTAGAGAATGCCTAAAATCTAACATTTTAACGTGCTGAAAATTATGCAAACAGTGCAAAAATTTCATACTAACAAGTTGAAATTGCCTTAATATGTTTAAAAAACATTCTTGATCTACAAATTAACAAGCTGCAATGCTTACAATTTGGTATTTTAATCATGCTAAAAATTATGTTATTAGTGCAGGAATTCATATTAATACACTGAAAAATGCAATAGCATGCTAAAGATGCCTAAAATCTAATGTTTTAACATGCTGAAATTATAATTAAACATGCTGAAAATATTATTAAACATGCCAAAAAAACATGCTGGAATTTTCATTAGGCATACTGAAAATAATGTTAATGCTTAGTAATTTCGTGTAAATATGCTGAAACATGCCAAGAATGTCTAAAGTCTAATATCTTAATATGTTGAAAATTAGAGAATTAGTATTTTAAAACATGCTGGATATTAAATGTTTTATGCAGAAATGTCATTTTAACATGCTAGAATTCAATTGAACATGCTGGAAAATTAATTTAAACACACTGAAATTTTAATTAAATACGCTGAAAAATTGATTTAAACATGCTGAAATTTTAATTAAATATGCTGGAAAATTGATGAAAACATGCTGAAATTTTAATTAAGTATGCTGGAAAATTGATTAAAACATGCTAAAATTTTAATTAAATATACGGAAAAATTGGTTAAATATGTTGTAGACTATATTAACCATGCTGAGTTTAATATTAACATACTTGAAAATACACAGGCTTAAATATAATGTTTAATATGCCAAAAATACTTAAATCTAGTGCTTAACGAACTAAATGTGTTGACATGCTTAAACTTAATGTTGACATGTTGAAAATTTATTAACATGCTAATATGCTAGAAATATGTTAATGCGCTTAATGTCTGAATGAATTAACACTCTTAATGCCAAAAATAAATATTATGTTGGTTTTAGTTAAGTCTTGAAATTAAAATTCTAAGCGTGTCAATTAATAGCCATAGATTAAGTGCCCAGATGACTCATACTTTAGTAAATCCTAAGATTTTGTGTCTAAATGATGCACATAGCACGTAATAAATATAAAGCCTAAGTCGTGCCTACCTATACTATTCATAGAGCACGTAATTCCCCATCCCCCGAAGCAGTTTTCAAAATTTTATTATTAAAATAAGAATAGTGTTTATACAATAATATTACAAACCAAATAATATGAAATATAAGAAGAAAAATAACTGGCTATAAAGAATACATAGTCAGTTTAAACATCTCGACGACTCTTCGGAATTCCCAACCTGTAGAGCAACAACATGTCAAAGGCAGAGACAAACAAGATACTATGGCAAGCTTCTATCCACAAGTGACATGACAAACACAACAAGGATAAAACTAACGTTTTTAGACATATTTATCGTTCCATCTATCGTTCAAGAGGCATTGGACTTTGTTATTTTGGTTTTGTGATCTAGACGAAATAAAGTTGTGTTGCCTAGGAGTCGAAGCGCGTAACAAGTAGGACATCACGGGAGCGGAGGAAAGGAGGCGGACTGGTCGGCGGTATGGTTGCCGACGTTGGTGGTGGAAGACAACTTTGGTGGCTCTTCTTTTTTGGAAAAGAGAGAGAGTAGAGATAAGTTAGAGAGAGAGAGAGTAAGGGAGACGGATGATTGTTGAAAATGGGAATTCGGGTTAGGTTTTGTTGGTTTTAAAAGGAAAGAAGTCAGATCAAATCTCATCCGTTAGATCAATTTTGATCAATGACTGAGATTTAAAATTATGTGGAGTTAGGATGTGGCTACGATTGTAAGGAATTAGGCTTAAATTGTTATAGATTGAATAAATAAAGGCTAGAATTTAAATAAATTAAGTAATATAAATTAAAATCGGCTGCTTTTAAATAATAGTAGGGATAATAATAGTAAATAATATAACAACAATAATAATAAATAATAATAATAATAATAATAAATAATAATATATAATAACAAAAAATAAATAATAATAAAATTTAATGATAATATATAATAGTAATAAATAATAATAATAGATAATAGTAAATAATAATAATAATAATAATAATAATAATAATAATAATAATAATAGTGCAACACTAGACAGTGTATTTGCAAAAATGTGAGTTTGCACAATTATGTAAAAAATAATTTAATAAATATTAATAAAATTACATAAAATGTTGTATTTGAGTTTAAAAATTATAAAAATGACACTAAAACTAATAAAAGAATTTATGCATTTTCTAAATTATGAGTGTGACACAATAGTATGTACTTAATGTAAGAATAGTGTGTAAAAAATATTAATAATTAAAATTAGATAATTTTGATAAAATAACAGTCTAAAAGTAATATTGATGGGTCAAAATTGGGTGTCAACAGCTGCTCCTTCGTTGCTTGAGAATGATAAAAGAATTGTCAAGCAACGAAAATTGACGTAGTAGCCAATTTTATCCGACCGACGAAGATTCGTTGGAGTTAAAGTGACAGGAGGTGGTTTTAAAAATAGTGTGGCCGAGACTTTGGTTTTAAGCCGCCTACATATCTCTGGTTTTATGAGAATTAGGCCATTTGTAGTTCTAGATTTAGGAATGAATAATATTCCTAAAGAGTGTAAATGATAAAGGACGGGCATTCAACAAATAAGTTTTGGGTCGGTGAGACGGTAATGAGTACGATTTTGGGAGCAATCGCATGAGGAGAGATATGAAAATAAAGGTGGATGAATTTTAGATTGAGTTTATGCGACCGATAGATGAATAGGGTGATATTCTTAAAATCAGAACGAAAATTATTTTTGTTTGTTATTCCATCTCTATTGCCTGCATACTTTACTACATACTAAATAACAAAGATTAGGCATGTAAGAAATAAACGATTGATAAATATAAAGTGAATGTGGAAATAAGAAAGCATATATGTTGTATCGTGGGATCAACGATTTGGCTTCTCGATGCACTTGTGGGATCAACTATTTGGCTTCTCATTATGGCATCAGTTTTTGGGCTTTTCGGTGCACTGTGAAATCTTGAAATCAACTATTTGGCTACTCGTGATGGAGTAATCTGTACCTATTAGTCTTGCCCGTTTTAGCTCAACTGGATAAAATGGTTAGCACGAATATATATGTGTGTATAGAAGATTGAACAATGTAGTGGAAACAACCATAGCAATAATGATAAGAGCGTATCTGTCATGAAAGGGTAATGCTTTGTTCATATAGATTTGAAGAGGTTGTGCTTAATCCATGCCATGTCCAGTAAAACAACAACATTTAATAACGCTGAGGAAATTGTGCTTAGCATGTTCAGTATTAGTATCTCAATCAACTTCAAGAGGATAATGCTTAGCCTCGAACAGTTTCTCGATAGATGGTAGTGCTTAACCCTTTGACACTATTTAGCCTTAGTCAGTTTCTCGAAAGAGGATAGTGCTTAACCCACTTAACTTTCCAAGGACAATGCTTATCCTTAGAGAGTTTTTTGATAGAGTAGTGCTTAACTCCATTGAGTTTTTGAAAAAATACTTAGTTTGGATGATTTCTCGAGAGAGGGTAGTGGTTAACCCAACTAACTTTCAAGGACAATGCTTAGCCTTAGTCAGCTTCTCGAAAGAGGGTAGTGCTTAACCCACTTAACTTTCCAAGAACAATGCTTAGCCTTAGAGAGTTTTTGATAGAGTAGTTCTTAACTCCACCAATTCTCCAAAATAATACTTAGTTTGGATGATTTCTCGAGAGAAGGTAGTGCATAATCAACTAAATTTCAGGGACAATGCTTAGCCTTAGTCAGTTTCTCAAAAGAAGGTAGTGCTTAACCCACTTAACTTTCCAAGGACAATGCTTAGCCTTCGAGAGTTTTTGATAGAGTAGTGCTTAACTCAATCGAGTTTCTGAAACAATGCTTAGTTCGGATGATTTCTCGAGAGAGGGTAGTGCTTAACCCAGCTAACTTTCAAGGACAATGCTTAGCCTTAGTCAGTTTCTCAAAAGAGGGTAGTGCTTAATCCACTTAACTTTCCAAGGACAATGCTTAGCCTTAGAGAGTTTTTAATAGAGTAGTGCTTAACTCCATCGAGTTTTTGAAATAATGCTTAGTCTGGATGATTTTGTTGAGAGAGGGTAGGGCTTAACCCAATTAACTTTTCAAGGGCAATGCTTAGCCTCAAGTAGTTTCTCTCGAGGGGGTAGTGCTTAACCTGCTCAGAATACAGAACGACAATACTTAACCTTATATTTTCTGATAGTGTATAGCGTACTCAAGATTTGTTCTCATCACTCTATTCCTGCACTCAAAAAAAAATTATTAGTTTTAAGAAGGGAAAGGATCGATTTGTGTCTCTGCCAACTCTTTTATTCAAGTTCTGAGTCCAGTGTCTTTATGTCGCTTTCTTGAGATGCAATCCTTGATGAAATTTTTGAGGATTTCTCAAATATTTCTACTCCAGTTTCATGGCCTTAATCTTGCTAGCCTTGAATTTGTTGAAATGCTTCTTGATAGAATTTTTGAGACTCTCTAAAAAATTCTTCCCCAGTTGTATGTCTCGTCCGTGTTAAACTTGTAGAATCATAGAATTTTTGAAATCCTTTTAAAAATTCTGCCCCAGTTACATGCTTCAGGAAAATATGAAAATTTCATCATGATAAGACTGAACTCCATAAGAGCACCTACGTATCCCTTTTAAATGGGAATTAGGTCGAATGTAGTTCAAATTACATAGGAGAAATTCATATTGTTCCAGACATATGTAAAGATTATAGTAACTCAAGTGCTTGAGAGCCTGGAATGAGAAAATGACGTGATATCTCTTCCTTAATGTCAGATAGATGCCAATGCTTAATCAAGATATGGCCCTGTCACATTTATCACCTTGGTATCAATTAGTGCTTGAATTTTATCCTTTAAAACACGATATTTTTCTGTGGTATGGCCTGTCATCCCTGAGTGATAAACGCAAACTTTGGAATGATCAATCTATTTTGCACATGTAGTCATGACAATTGTAGGAATTGGAGTAATGTAGCCATCAACCCTTAATCTTTCATAAAGTTGGTCTATAGGCTCAACCAAAGGAGTGTACTGTCTTGACAAATTAATCTGAAGCTTGGATCGAGGTCTGATGAATTGATTGGGTCATAGATTTTTTGGTGGATTCTGATAAGCTAATGGTTGTTGGAAAGTAGTTGGAAGAATTTGTGAGCATGCAAGTTGTGCAAGATAGTTGGTAGGATTATAAGATAGTATGAGGTAATTGTAAGTCGTTATGGGGAATGTAGGTGCTTGATATATGGGTGTTTGGTATTGAAGCATAGGAAGTGATGTTTGGTTTTTGGGATTTTGCGTAGTCAAGACAACATTTTCTTTCTTCATGTTGTTGTTCTTATCAGCCTGTGAAGTCTTAATCGCTTGCAGTGCCTCCAAATTTTTTCATGCCGTTTTTAAGGCCTTTTTTAATTCTCTCGCCCAATTTGATGATGTCAACAAGCTTTCGATCCTCTATAAGAATCATCATTTCATAATATTATGGCTCTTGGACATGTATGAAAATTTCTTTCGTTTGACCTTCCTCTAAAGAAGGACGCACCTTAAAAGCTTCACGTATCCATCTCATTCCATATTCCCAAAACGATTATGTAGGTTTCTTTTTTAACTTCTGAATATAGAACTAATCAGGCGCATTCTCAACATTAAACCTAAATCTTTCTATGAAATCAGAGGCCATGTCGGTCTATTTTGACCATTTTGTTGCATCTTGTGTGACATACCATGATAAAGCATCTCCAGTGAGGCTTCTCATGAATAATTTCATAAGAATCTGCTCGTTTTTACCAACTCCAACTACCTTGTTGCAGTATAGTTTCAAATGGACTTTCGGATCTCCAGTCTCATTGTATAATTCAAAGCTAGGAGGTTTGTACCCCTCCGGCAGTTCAACGTTAGGGTATATGCATAAGTCCTCGTAACTTAGACCGTTCAACCCCTTATTACCTTCAAGTTATTCCAATCTTTCAACTACGGATTGCATAAGGGCGGTGTTTGCTGGAGGTTTGGATTTATATTATTGGCGGGTGAATGGAGTCATTTTTTCATAACTCATATCTAAAGTATGGATACTTGGGTCATGAAAATGAGGCATATTTGAGGTAAAAGTTGGTGGTATATTGTGGACATATGATGTTGTTTACAGATTTAGTGAAAATGGGCATGTGTTGTATTGTGGTGGGCGAGAATGTGGATATTGGTTGTTTTTAGGAAGCGTATATATGTGACTTGGATTATTTGGATGTAGTGAAATAAGAAGTGATGGTAAGGGATGACTTGTGAATGTGGCATGCGATTTGACAGCAGTGTTACCCCCAACTTATGGTTCGAGAGGAGCATTCAAAGCAAAGGGTAGATTAGACAAGTTACGGGCTTGTGACAATTCCCCTTGTAGTTGAAGGATTCTTTGTTCCATTTGTAAGATCATCTCACTATACTCATTTCTAGTTTCGTTATCACCCATTTCTTTGTCTTGATGACTGAGCCTTAAGAGAAGGAGACCAAGCCCTTTTTCAATTGATGTGATGGACAAGAGAATGCATGAATCAATCCTTGGGATGTGGGAGAAAAATAAATAATGAAAAAATAAAAAAAAAGTCAAGTTAGTAAGGTATAGGTGACATATAGGGAAAGAGTAAACATGTTAATTTGTAACAAATAAAACATTCCATAATGGACGGAGCCTTATGTTCTTGTACCATTCAAAGAAAATGTTAGTCCAAGAGAAATGGTTGTCCTACATTTGAATATCATAGCCTCAATTATAATCTGCCCTTAATATGCTTAGGAGTTGGGCTTATTAGCCTGAAACTTTGAAAGTGTAACTGAAAGAGAGGGAAAGAAAATGTTTTATTAGATTATAACCGAACCCAAAGTGGGCTGCCTACGTATCTAAATGAAAGTCAGGTCGAACGTAGTTCATGAGGGTAAGGCGAGGATAAGGAGGAACAATGTTTTGCCTTAGACGATGAGAAGGGGGACAAAAGATGATTCAGCTATTAAGCATATTTGTCATATTGCAGATTGTCACTTGAGTTCGATGTTCAAATACGGGACAACCTTAAAATAAAATAAGTAAGGCAAAAATTACCACATAATGCATAGGTTCAACACATAAAAAGTCACTCTAAGAGGAATACTAAGCCTTAATAAGCGTTCTAGGCATAAAGATTTGAGCTACTAGCGCATAATTGTGATAGAACATGATGTTGATTTGTAATTATGATTGTAAAGAAGGTAAGAGAGCTAGGAAATGAACAAGGTCGACTTTTGTTGAACTTCAGATTTGTTGATTCATATCATATTTTTGATTCATCCAACTCCGTACAGAAAAATGATAAAGTAGGGGAATTTTTTTTTATTATGGGTGAGACCAAACTCATTAAATGAGCACCTACGTATCCACAAAGAAATCAGGTCGATCGTAGTTCAAAATTACATAAGCACGAAAAACATAAAAGGAAACTGCAAGTCATAAAACTTGAAGGAATTTCAAATGTTGGAGAGCCTGGAGCAGAGAATCAACATGACATCCTCTTCACCATTGTCAACAAGTGCCATCCAAGATTAGAAAATCAAGCAACATAAGAATTCGATCCCGTCACATTTATCACTTGGGTGTCAATTAACTTTTGGGTTTTGTTCTTCAAGTTAATACACGGCTTAGTAGGATTTTCTTTCATTCCAGAATGGTAGGCACACGTTAGGTTGGAGAAATACCTCCTGGACTTGGTATCACAAGGCACAAGAATAATAGGCATGATATAGCCCGCATCTTTGAGTCTTTCGTACAACTGTTCTATGGGTTCACCTAGAGGAGTGTACTATTTTGGTGAAATTTTCTGGGGCTCATGTTGAGGTTTGATGGATTGAATGTGTTGTTGATTCATGGGCAGGTCTTGATAAGAAACTGGAATGTAGTTTGATCTTGAAGCAGCAGATGGATGTGGGTACCAAACAGTTTGAGGAGGATATTTTGTGAAGGATTGGGGATAATAAGCTTTGACATAATTGGATGTTAGAATGATTTTTGGAGCTGGGTACCATATCAGTTGAGGTTGAGGTATTCCTACTTCGGGCTTTGGAGGTTTGGATGTCTCGTCGATGAACGTCTTCCCCTTGTCTTTGGACTGTGACTCAACCAAATCAGTCTTGACTGTGGGCTTCCTTTTTAGCTTATTATCAAATTGCCAAAGATAGTCATTTGCTAAATGATCCCAAGAAACCCATTTGCTAGTATCATTTTTGGCATATCACATCAATACTGGACCTTTAAGTGAACTAACAAAGAGTTTCGTCTTAAGGATGTCACTTCACCCTATAACTGATAGCTTGTCAAGGTACTCCTTCAAATGTGAATGAGGGTTTCCAGACCCATCATATAGTGGAAAGTTCAAGTCCTCAATTTTATTCTTGTCTTCGTCCTTAGCCTTGGGCAACTTATTCATCTCAGGCTGTTGAGATGACCCTACCTTGTGGTTAAGGATTTGTCTTTTCATTTCCTTTTTCTTGCCCATAGTGATCAACCCATTGAGTGCCTTCAGCAATGCAACTGAATACCGACTTAAAGGACCTTGTGCGCCAAAATTAGGTGTGGTTGAGGTTGTCAATATAGGAGGCGACACAGTGTCGGTAGGAGTAATGAAGTCAGTTTACGATAGTCATCTCAGCTGAACCGCGGAGATCAGTCATTATCCCCCTAATTCTCTCTATTTTTCCTTCTATCCCTCTAATGCTCGAAAGGACTTTGTTTTGATGTAATCCTAAATTCTCATGATCATCGTCGCTATTGACAAGATTGATGAACATTGCTTGACTGACCATTTCTGATGTTTAACTTTTGGTCAACCTTAGAAGAAAGGACTTATGATTAGAAACAAAAATTACACATGGAAGTCAAGAATGAATATTCTACTCATTAGAAAATAATGAGTTATGCTCATTTGGAGTGAATGGACGTTATGAAAACTCTATGTAACTTAGAGGTTGTGCCAACTAGAGAACGACATGAATATGATAGTATCAAAAATATTACATGGGACAATATATGTAAGCATTAGAAACATTAAAAAGAGGATATCCTAGAAGATAAGTTATATTAAGAGATTGTTAATAAGGTTAAAAACTTTTATCAAAGCCAAAGTTGAGCCTAAAGATGATTAATATGCTAGCGGATGAGTCAGGTGGATAATTTGAAAGGAAGTTTTGCATAGACCCTAAGAGTGTATTGTAGGGTCCTAACATGACAAGAGTTTTAAGAGCAACGAGCTTTAAAGCGAGGAACAGTAAATGTAAGGAGTGACTAAGTCAAGAACGGAAACAACAAGGCAGACAGGATGTCAATACATATATAGAAATACAACATATAACAAATAATTATGAGTTCCTTTGAGGTCGTGAACCTCTTTGAACTTTGAATGAGACTAATTTCTTCAAGGATGCCAAGGCATCCTACGTTGAATGGGATGCATATTCCTTAATAAAAGAAATATGTAGCCAAAACCTAAAGGAAAAGAGTGGGTTTATGACATGGTTCCTTCGAGTGGACAACTTGAAAGTGGGAAAGCTTGTGACTGTCGATGCACCGCTGATCGACCGATCCATAAGGCATTTCCCAAAGGGTATTTTAGGAAAGAACATCCGTGCAACCACACAACTATTCGTAAAATAAAAATAAAGGAGGTTCCAAGTGGAGAAAAGTATGAACGGAATACCAGTTATAAAAAGCAGTAACACATAGCACATATAGACATACAATAGCATGCTTTAGTAATGTAAAAATAAATAATCATCAAAACATGTAACCAATAATAGAGAAGTGGGGAATAGAGGGACATGGAGACATAACACATAAAATCTGAGTAGGAAAAAGGACTAATAAATCATGATGTAAATAAAAAATAAAAGAAGAACATATAGAAAATAAATCAGGATGTCAAGAAGCAAACATAATTAAAACGAATAAAGAAAATCCCACATAAAGCACAAATTCGTAATGGTTAGAACCTAAGATCCCCAGCAGAGTCGTCATTCTGTTGCGCCCTATTTTCCTCGCGAAAAGTGGGATTCGACGTGACCACTCTTTTTGGGATTGTTTGAGGAGAAAGAGTGTGAAGAGTCGCCACCTAACGAATTAAGGTGTGTTAGGGCACCAGTCTAAGCTACTACGAACCTATTTTGTTATTTTGTCTTAATTCACCAGAGATTCGGGTAAGGATTCAAATTACCTCGAAAGAAAGGTTTTAGGCACCTTTCGAGGTCCACAAAGGTGGTTTCTGGTCGAATTCATATTTTATGTGGGATTCTATGTGATCAAATAAGGTCTCTTGTTTTATTATTGATTTAATATTTAACTGAGTGATAAAATAATTAATGAACAAAATATATTATTTTAGTATTTCTAATTATTAATTATCTAAGTGATAAAAACATATAATAAGATAAGCGAGGAGAAAGAAATGACATAATTTGTAACAAAAGGGACTGCTTGCGAATAAACTAACTACCCCAAATAAATAAGCATGTAAGGCAAATAATAGAGTAAAAAGAATTCGTCAAATCAAACAAAGAAATATTTTTGGTCTTATTCGGATCAGAACCCCAATTTGTTTAATTATCATCCGACCCACCGGCCGAACTCTTAGACAAGTGACAATGTCATTAGTCTTACCGTCAATATCTGTTGGGATCATCACTTCCAAATGACTACCCGTCCCACCCCACCTAGGTTGGATGTCAAGTCTAACGGCGTTCTAGGACAAGGATAAAACTAATATTTTTAGACATACTTATCGTCCCATCTATCGTTCAAGAGGCATTGGATTTTGTTATTTTGGTTTTGTGATCTAGACGAAATAAAGCTATGTTGCCTAGGACTCGAAGCGCGTAACAAGTAGGACATCACATAGCACATAATTGTCCCAAGTTAGCCTCTTGGTTAATGAACGTTTGTTAATGTGATCATCATGCAAAGACAAATCATTATTTGTTTTGGTGTCATTGACCTATAGGCATGGTATCTAAGTATTCAACAATTGATGATAAAAGACAACTATGATTCGTGTGTGTAACAATGTGTTACTAAGTATTTAGAAGAGGGTGTCAAAAGTGTGGTAAATGTGTCAAGGAATTGTGCTCATGAATTAAGTGTTATAAACTAATGAGAATATAAGAAACTAACAAAAATATTAAAAATGCATTAACTTGCTAAAGAACGCAATGGTGTACTTAACCTAGTGTTTAACATGTTGAGAATGCCTAAAATCTAACATTTTAACATGCTGAAAATTATGCCAAACAGTGCAGAAATTTCACACTAACAAGTTGAAATTGCCTTAATATGTTAAAAAAAATCATTCTTGATTTACAAATTAACATGTTGCAATGCTTACAATTTGGTATTTTAATCATGCTAAAAATTATGTTATTAGTGCAGGAATTCATATTAATATGCTGAAAAATGCAATAGCATGCTAAAGATGCCTAAAATCTAACATTTTAACATGCTAAAAATATTATTAAACATGCCAAAAAAATATGCTGGAATTTTCTTTAAGCGTACTGAAAATAATGTTAATGCATAGTAATTTCATGTTAATATGCTGAAACATGCCAAGAATGTCTAAAGTCTAATATCTTAATATGTTGAAAATTAGAGAATTAGTATTTTAAAACATGCTGGATATTAAATATTTTATGCAGAAATGCCATTTTAACATGCTAGAATTCAATTGAACATGCTGAAAAATTAATTTAAACACGCTGAAATTTTAATTAAATATGCTGAAAAATTGGTTTAAACATGCTGAAAATTTTAATCAAATATGCTGAAACATTGATTAAAACATGCTGAAATTTTAATTAAATATGCTGGAAAATTGATTAAAACATGCTGAAATTTTAATTAAATATGCTAGAAAATTTGTTAAATACGCTGAAAACTATATTAACCATGCTGAATTTAATATTAACATACTAGAAAATACACAGGCTTAAATCTAACGTTTAATATGCCAAAAATACTTAGATCTAGTGCTTAATGAACTAAATGTGTTAACACGCTTAAACCTAATGTTGACATGTTGAAAATTTATTTACATGCAATATGCTAGAAATATGTTAATGCACTTAATGTCAGAGATGATGAGTTACTTGAATGACCATCGCTCTTTGCGCCAGAGTATTTGGAATCGGAATGCTCAAGTAGAGCTAGAGTCTTCCTAAGCGATTTTGCCACACTGCTTCCTCCTTTCAAAGAACTTGCATTGGACTTCGTTCCTTTTGGGGTTGAAGATCCAAAAATTAGAGTTGGTGCGGACGACACTGAATGTATTTGTTGTCCTAGAAAGCCTGCCTTGCTCCTTGTGACAGCTCCCAAGCTTCCGAAAGTAACACCAAGGATGATTTCTACTTCAACAGAGAACTTTGAATCAGCATCCTTGGAAGCAGTTGATTAAGAGTTGACCTTCTTGGAATTCATTTTAGTGTTGTTGAATTTTGAAGTATGAAAAGTTGAGATGAGAGGTAGAGATTGTCCCACTGGGCGTGCCAGAATTTATTGGAAAGTAAAATTTTTGAGACTGAAAATAATAATCGCGATAAGAAAAATACTGCAATAATCAATTTATTGATTTCAACGTGAGTGTTACAATCTCCATGAATCCTTTGATTCGCCTTTTCAACTAAAAATTCAAGGGCTTCGAGCTTGAACTTGAACTTGAACTTGATGGATTTGATCTTTGACTTGTGCTTGAATCCAAGGGCTTTGTAGCTTTTTCTTGAATCTTGAGGTCTTGATCTTGAACTTGAACGTGATTTGAGGACTTAATGAACTTAATCTCGACTTGTACTTGAATTCAAGGGCCTTTGAGCTTGTTCTTGAATCTTGTAGTTTTGATCTTGAAGCTTGAACTTGTCCTTGAATCTTGAAATCTTGAGCTTGTTCTTGAACCTTGAACTCTTGATCTTGAAATCTTGAGCTTGTTCTTGAACCTTGAACTCTTGATCTTGAATTTGTAGAGAAATCTGCTGCGATTGATCCACGAGCTCTCTCTTGCTTCTTGCTAGACTTGTTGGTGACTTTTCTGAATTATAAGGACCCTATTTATAGTTGTAGAAATTAAAGAGTTATGATAAATATAAACTTCCTTTGACCAATCAGATTTATGTGACATGGTCTTGATAAATATGAACTTCCTTTGATCAATTAGTTTTAAGTGACATGACACCTTTTATGGGATTTTAATTTATTGCATCATTTTGACATGTGGCATGGTCCCATTGGCTCCTTCACTTGACTTGGCATGCCATGTCATTTAGCATGTTGCACCAAATTGGGCCTCTAGAATATGATGACATCTTGGGCTTGATAAAGTGGGCTTAGTCATTTCTAGCCCAAATTAATTGACTAACCCAATAACAATTGGACTTTAATTAAATCCATGTATGTTTGGACTTAAATGATTAATTCAATTATATTAATCTCCAATATTTGTTTGAGATTAATATATTTTGAATTTAATATAATTCAAATTTCGTACGGATTTAAATTTAACAAAATTTTGTTACATACAGGGTGATTTCTTACCTTAAATCCGTAAGAGAATCAAGAAATAGATGTTAATCTAGCTTCTCAAGCTCCCACAAGCTTCACTTTTAAGCTCTCACACTATTTTAGGATTTAACCTTCAAGAGGCAAGGTGAAAGAATGGACAAAATGGGCCAAAAAGGAGAAAAAACTGTTATATAACAAAAAAATCTGCTATATATTGTGTATATTTATTCCTAAGTCCAAACGAACTTCGACGTGGTGTCCGAGATTCGTTCGGAGTTTGATATATGCAAATTAACTATATAATCACACTAAATTCATCGCTTCAGACTCAATGGCGATATCAACTTTTTTAAAAAACGTCATTTTCACAAATTTGACCCCAAAAAATCAAAATCACAATTTTCCAAATCGAGGATCAAAATGAGATTTAAAAGCCGTAAAATTACACCAAAAATATCACCATCCTAAAATCAATATTCTTGATCTACTGGCAAAGTTGAATTTTCCACCCGAGGTCGTTTCGACTAAATGTGGGTTCCATGCTTATATTTCCAATTTTTAACTTTTCGATAAATAGGTTGAAATGAGCTCGGGTGTACCGTGATCTGAACCAAAGGTCTACCTAGCCTAAAATTGATATTCTAAAGCTTCTGGTATAATCCGTTTAGCTATCTATCGCATGGATCAAAAGATATTAATATAAGTCCAAAATAAGGCTCTCGAAGCCATCAAAAATCACAATATCACATAAATGGTACCAAAATGCATTGGGAACCATGCCAATCATCCCCACACCTCAAAAATACCATAATAAAACTACGTGGAGAGGTAATAGAGTTAAATCACACAAAAACACATAATTCACATATTTCATAAAAAATACTGGTCATTACAGATGTCATCTGCGGACTCATACCTTTGAAAAGAGGCAGTCAATAGTGAGATTGGTTCAATCTTGAACAACCACACTCAGGAGTTAATTGATCTTCCCCCAGTAAATAACCCTTTAGCTTCAAAATGAAAATAAAAGCTGATGGTAATTGACAAATACAAAGAAAGACTTGTTCTGAAAGGCTTTACACCAAAAGAAGGTCTTGATTATTTCGACACATATTCGCCTAGAACAAGGATAATGTCCGTTTGAATATTGGTTGCATTATTAACGGTATATGGTCTTGAAATCTATCAAATGGATATGACAACAATATTTTTAAATGGAGAATTGGGGGAAGAGATTTACATGGAACAACCTGAGGGTTTTGTATTTCCTGCTAAGGAAAGGAAAGTATGAAACTTGCTAAGTCACTTTATGGAGTAAAACAAGCACCCAAATGGTGACATGCAAAGTTTGACCAAACCATGTTAGCAAATGATTTTAAGATAAACGAATGTGATAAATGCGTGTACATAAAGGATACTCCAAATCACAAGTCATTGTTCGTTTGTATGTCGATGATATGTTGATCATAAGTAGAGACATTTCTGACATAAATACTATGAAATGAGTGCTTGAGAGCAAGTTTGATATGAAAGACCTTAGATTACGGATGTGATCTTAGGTATAAGAATTCATAGAACTCCACAAGAATTGGCGTTGTCATAGTCTTATCACATTGAAAAGGTGCTTGACAAGTTTAAGTATCTGGATTTCAGTATTGCCAAGACTCCACTAGATGTGAGATTTGCACTTCAAAAGAATGAAGGTGAAAGTGAGTCACAGTTGGACTACGCAAGAGTGTTAGAAAGTCTAATGTATATCATGAATTATATGTGGCCAGACATAGCATGCTCTATTAGTAAATTGAGTCGGTACATGAGTAGTCCCAATTAAATTCATTGGATGAAAACGAAAAAAGTTTTGGGTATCCAAAATATACTCAAGACTATGCTTTGCATTATAACAAATATCCAATGATAATTGAAGGATGTAGTGATACAAATTGAATTATCGAGTCGAATGATGTAAAATCCACAGTGGATATGTATTTACTTTAGGTGGAGGAGTAGTCTCTTGAAAATAATCCAAACAGACATATATTGCCTGCTCTATAATGGAGTTTGAATTTATTGTGTTAGATAAAGCTGGTGAAGAAGCTTAATGGCTTCGATTTTCTTTAAAGATATTCCTTATTAGCCCAAACCTTTGGCACCAATATGTATTTACTGTGATGGTTAAACGACAATAGGTAGGGTAGGTAACATGATGTATAACAGTAAATATCATCACATAAGATAGAGACATAACACCGTTAGAGAAATACCCTCCAGTGAAATTATCATGATTGACTATGTGAAGTCAAAAGATAATGTGTCGGATCTACTTACAAAAAAGGCCTACCTAAAGAGGGAGTTGAGAGATCATCGAAGGGAATGAATTTACAGCCTAGGACAAGTCATCATGGCGGTAACTCTACCTAGCAGACTGGAGACCCCAAGAGCTAGGTTCAAGAAGATCAAACAAAGTTGTGATTGACGGTTCAACATTGTCAATGTACTTAACCCATTCTTATGATGAAGACAATGTTCAAGAAACAAGGATAAGACAAAGTTATTGTTTGAAGCTTTTTAAGGGTTTCTAAGTTTGGCATATTTGACCAAATATCTTGATTTAAAGGATTAAAAATTTAGAAATCACCTATGTGCGGGTGAAGTGAAAATCGCTTCAAGGAGAATGATAGTAAAGGCCTAATCTCTAAGCTCTTATGAAATCAGGTCATGTTCATGGCTGAAACGAATAAAATCGTGAGAACCATAAATGGTAAAAGAATGATTGTGTGACTTGTGTTGTCTAGGTGTATATTAAATTTTGACGGTTCAAAGATATCATATCGATTGACCGAGTACATTCGATGCAAGTTCACAAAGGAAAGTTAAAAAAAAAACATACTTATTCAGATGGAATTAGTGTTTTCTTATAGATCACACGCTTGTCTGTAAATTTTTTGATAAAATAGTTATTCCCCATTCATATTGGAGATTGTTGGGTTCTAAGTGAATATGTGAATGAAAAATAGAGGGACTAAATGGAGGAAAAGTGAAGTGAGTTTTTCACTTTAAGGAAGAAAAGTTCTTCCACATTGGTAGAGAAATGAACTTTCTTATACTTATATTGAGACATATTTCTTCGTGTGGATAGTGAGACAAGAAAAAGAGATGCCTTGCGCCATTGTAGTCGTCACTCGCTTGGCTCGGCTTCAGCTTCGAATTTAGATTTGAATTTGGAAAATGATCGATCAAGAGATTAATCTTTTGAACAAAATTAACTCGAAGGGACGTAACCCGTCGAGGTACTATTTTAGAATAAATGATGACCTGTACGCGCAGGACTGACATAGAATACAATGGTTTGCGCCAAACGTCACCTGCGGCCGCAGGTATGGCACAAAACAAGCGCAAATGCAACGTAGGTGGATGTCGCATCTGAAACAGTGCACAGTTTGATGAATCATTGCTTCCTTTTTAAAGCAACACCTTTTGACTATAAATACTTGAACTTTTTCCTCAAGTAAAGGTACGAATTTTGAGTTGGAAAACGTCTTCTTCTTCTTCTTCTAAAAACTCTCGTGTGATCATCAAATTGTTGAGTGAGTTCGAAGTTCAGAAAATTTGATCAGGTACCACTACTATCTAAAGTGAATCATTTTATTGTGAAAGGAAAAATTTCATTAACCTCGGATACTTGAGGGGAATAAATTTCTTAAGGACACACCGTGAATTTGGTGAACTTGATTCTACAATTTTTCTGTCTTCATCTTCATTTCTTAAGTTAGTTTTATTGTTTTTTCAAAAAATAGTATAAACTTCATTTTGATAATTTATTTAATCATTTATTTAAACTTGTGTTTGAAGTTGTTGAAAATTTATTATAGTTTTTGAAGTTATTCTTGAACTTAATATTAAAATTCGTATTATTATATACAGATTTTATACCTGGAATAACATTATCTTTCAACAACCCCTCTTGAAGTAAAACAAAAAATGGAATGTCACGTCACCCATGGAATTGGTCTATTGGAGATAAACTTTCTGTTATATATATTGCTTATAATTAAAATGCATCCAATTGTACAATGAATCTAGCTAATTTTGATTTTTTTTTTGCTCTAAATAATTTTCGTAATATTTTTGTCAAATATGCTTCCAATGGGGGCTGTTTCTTTCTTTCTTTTTTTTTTTTTTGGAGTAAATGGTTGCTTTTAAGTATTTAAATACATTTTTGGAACAATGCGGCAGCTGAGTTTTGTCGGACTAACCAAATGTACAGAAAATCGAAAATATTTCGTAGAAATATGTGGATGAGCGGATTTATTTTTCATCGCTGTCTGATACTTCCTTGTTTCGGAAAAAGTAAATTGTTGGACTATTTATTAATGTTTTAAAATAAGTGAATCATTGAATATTTTTTTCAAATTTACCCTTATGATTTGACAATCAATTAACTTTTAAAAAGGTATTACAACGTCAACTTTTTCCTTTTTAGGGGTAAAAATGGAAAGTTGTGTTAAATTTATGTCCTTAATGTTTTTTCCTTAATCTGTGTGCCAAAATTCAACAATTCATTTATTATGAAATAGAGGGAGTATTTATTAGGGACTGATTAAATAAATAAAAATAATAACATAATCAGTGTATTTCTACAAAGTAAAGTATGTAGAGAATAAAGTGTACGCAGTCTATATCACTACCTCAAATGAAGTAGAGATATTTTTTTGATAGACCTCTGGCTCAGGATAAAAAATAATATTAAAAACATAATTAAAAAAAGAAAGAAATAACATACCAATAAATAATAATAGAAATAAGATACCCGAAGATTATTACTGTAAATTATCTAACTGAAATCACAAACATCATTAAAACACCACGAACAAGAAACTACATCATTAAAACACCACGAACAAGAAACTACAACACGCACATAACACTACAAATACTGGCACAACTACAAACAAAACACTCCTTCCTACTAGCAAGGACACACTCCCACCTACTAACCCTCTGTTTCAATTTGTGTTCTCCACACCTTCATATCTATGTTTATGTCCTCAGAAATCTGTAACTGCTCCATTTCATGTTTAATCACCCCCTCCAATATTTCTTCATCCTACATCTACCTCGCCTGAAATCATCTATAGTCAATCTCTCACACCTCCGTACTAGTGCATTCATGCACCTCCTCATCAAATGTTCGAATCATCTTAACCTCATTTCCTGTATCTTGTCTTCCATCGAAGTCATTTCCATTTTCTCTCGATAATCTCATTTTTAATTTTATCTCTCTTTGTAAGTCTACACATCCATTGCAACATCTTCATCTCCGCCACCTTCAGTTTTACAATATAGGAATTATTGACTGAACAACACTAATATGATAAAATACATATTAATATTGGAAAAGCACACATTAATGGTAAAGCACATCTAACAAATTAAAACCGAACTCTATTCATACTTAGGTTTTTTATTGAGCAAGAAAGAATACTTATTAAACCACCTGATCCTTATTGGTTATTATGTATGAGATTTTTTTGGCTAAAGCTCTTATTGGCGGGAAAATATACCTTTACCTGAATATTCTCAACTCACCATATATACATATTATCATTGTTTCCTACTAGGATAGCACTTTCTTTCTTTCTTCCTTTTTCTTTAATTCTACATTTTTTCTATTTTAAAGTTAAAGTTGTACGTTCTTTCTTTCTTATTTTTCTTAATGCTATATTTTTTCTATCTTAAAGTTGTATAAAGTGTAAAGTAAATGTGTTAGTGGGATTCCCGGTCATAAATCATTAGTCATATTTTCAAAGATTCAATTAGCTGAAGACATAGTGTATCATTGCTAACTATCCAGTTCGTTTATTTGATGGTTAATCTAGTCAATTTATGGTGTAAGATAAACACTGATCTAGCTATTTGTTCTATAACTTAAGAATATTAAATATTAACATTTTCTCCTATTATCAGAAGTGGGAGTGGAGCTGGTGAAGCAGCCTCCACTCCATCGACATCCCTGCTTGTTTGCTGCGTGTTTGCTTCGTAATTTTATTATATCATCCCTAATTAATTATTATATAATATTTAGATATAAAAAAATTAATAATATTTTTTTAAAAATAAAATAGACATTTATGACATGTCTACTTCAGCATCTTCAATCGTAATTTTAATATTCACCCCTAATTTATTATTATAAGACATCTAAATATTAAAAAATTAGTAGTATTTAATAAAAAAAGATAAAATAGATGTAAAATAATAAATTACCTCATGATGTTTTGAATTAATTTGACATCTTATATGAGGTCTACTTAAACTTTTTTCATAAGTATTTTTATAGCATCAATACCAATTAGTTATTATGAGTTATTTAAGACATGCCTACTTCGCTACTTTAATCGTGGTATTTGGTTACATAAAAATTATATCAGTGTCGCTTAAATTAAAATAGAATAAAAAGTATTATAAATCACAATAATTAAAAATTTAAATTATTTTTAAAATATATTTGGCTATCAATGCCACAAATATTTGAATAGGAAGAGTATTATAAATTAGCTAACAACTTAAAATAGTACATTACAATGTCAAAAAGGTATTATAAATTACAATAATTAACAACTTCAAATATCTAAAAAATAATTAATCTGTTATATATTTCAAAAAATGTATTATTTATAAATTACACAAAAAATATTATAAATTGCAATAGTTAACAACTTAAAATATCTAAAAAATAATTAGTTTGTTATATATTTCAAAAAAGTACGTAAAAAATATATTAATCACAATAATCAACAACTATTTTTTTTTTAAATATAAAATATTTGATTGACTCTCAAAATCTTATGAGTGTTATATTAAAAACTTAAATTATCAACTAAATAAATGAAGATATTAATTAAATGATAAAATTACACATAATATGAAAATTTTTAAATATCAACATTGAGCCCGTGCGTAGCACGTCGTGGCCGCATAGTAAATTTGAGATGAAAGGGTAATTTCATATATCTTCAGCTGTAAAAGTTTATAACTTAAAAGTATTAAATACAATATTCAAATTAGAGATGCTGACTAAGCAAATCAATTGTATTGGTCAAAATCCAATTTGGACATTTGAACATATCAAAAGATCACGCATGAAAATCAAATCTAGTCATGTCTAGCTCATGATGCTTAGATTGAGCACGACCTTGAGTCACACCCAAAAAGATTGCTCTTGTTTATTAAAGTGTAATGATCCTCAAGGTCATTTATTTATTTGTGTGCATTGCTGACGTTTCGAGCCTTTCCACAACGGTTATAGGTCACTTATGGTTTGTCGGAACTGTCGATTCAGTGATTGGACAATTCATTTGGATTTTAGGCTCATTTCCTTATTTTGGAGCTTTCACTATTTCAGATTTGGTATCGGACCAAAACTCCTAGTAGATGACCTCGGTGAGAATTCCGACAGTGCCATCAACTCTAGAATGTTGATTTTAGGATAGGTAGACCTTTGGTTCGGGTCCCGAGGCACCTGGGCTCATTTTGACCTATTGGTTCGAACGTTGAGAAATTAAAATTTTGAGTGAAAGACCCACATTTGGTCGAAACGACCTCGAATGAAAAATTCAATTGCGCTATTGAGTCTGAAACATCGAATTTAGTGTGTTACATAGTTCGTTTGCGTATACGAGGTTCCGAATGAATCCCGAGGGCTTGGCAGGGACTTGAAAATTCCAAGTTCACTGCGTCAGCTGGTGCACGACGATCGTCAGCCAAAGGTTGCGATCGCGGTACCTTTGGAAGGCAAGATAGTGCGATTGTGGAGAGGGGCGATGATCGCAACTCAATTTGCAGTCGGCAAGTTGGTGCGATTGTACACCTGTCGGTCGCGATGGCGACTTTTGATTACCTGGTCTGGATATAAATAGATCCTTTATGTTGAGAATTAACCTGTTCTCATCCATATCTTGAGAGCAAAAACCCTAGAGAGTGAGATTAACTGGGATTAAAGCTTGTAGATGATTGAGGAGCTTGGTTATCCATTATTCCGTGATTTTCCTTTGAATTCATGGTAAGATTTCTTCAAATTTTTGATAAATTCTTAGAAATTAGGGTTTTGAATTCCTAAACTTTGAGGGTTGGTTTGAGACCCGATTTGTGTTCCGTTTGAGCTCAACTTTTGAGCACAACTTCCTTGTCCTTCGAGGGACCTCATTATGATTTTAATTTTGAATCTTGTTAACGGGTCCCGCAGGCTCATTCTTGACCTGAAATTTGACTCGACCTGTTATGTGGAAATATGGGTCTTATTTTACTCCTAATAACGCATAGATCATGATTTTAATAACGTGACAATATTTTGGGATCGTGGAGTAAATATGACTAATTTGGGCCGATTTAAGGATTTACAGTTCGGTATTGAGGTAGGCTTCTGTCTACTCTTCTTCACAAGATGATGTGTCTATGTATTACAAGTAAATGTGAATGTTAAGATTGATTATGGATAGAATGCCATGGCATAGTCTTAATTATTGAAGTTTGGGGATTAGATGAATGATTTGACTCGTAAGGTGAAATACTTGTTATAGTTCTTGGATCCTATTGCTATCTTCATAGATTGAGTGATTTCATAGAATGATTATGATTTTATACTGGATTTAAGATGTGGTCTAGGTGTTGGAAGCGTGATTGGTGTGATTATCTTTATTTGGACTATTTATTGAAACATCCCAGGTGTTGGCCTCTGAAAATTTTTGAGTTTTGAACTCACTGTCCTGACTACGACTCACTGTATGAGTCATAGGGTCTCTATACGGGTCTTGAGACCCCAATCATAGCCTGTCCAGTATGTTTACCTAGTGTTCTGCACTGAGTACGACTTGTACCGCACAAGTCGTTAGGACTCGTTACGAGTTGTATAGTTCAAATCGTAGGCTAACCATTGTATTATCCTAATGTTTTTAATGTCACTACGAATAGACTCAATGAGTCACATGGACTCATTATGAGTATTACTATGCTTTTCGTAAGGTAACCAGTGTAAGGACTTGGTGGTTTTGTCTTGATAACGACTTGGACCCTACGAGTCGTAGGGTCACGATACGAGTCGTTTGGTGCTTCTCGTAACCAAACTAGTGTGGGTGACCATGGGCGCTGTCTAACCTATGACTAAGGGCCACGAGTTGTAGGGTTACCCTATGAGTCGTAAGGTCATCCGTAGCAACTGAGCGATAATTTTCTACTTTTATTTAAGGGGAACTTTGGTCATTTCCCTTCTTACCCCCCTTAGAACCCACATCTATAAAATACCAAGAATAGGTTATTTTCAACACTTTAACATATCAAATACTCTCTTTACTTTCTCAAATCCCCCATTCAAGACAAGGCTAGGATTTCAAGAGAAGTAGTCATCTAGGGTTCTAAGGGTGGTTTCTTCTTCAAGTTTCTTGGTGATTAAGACATGTATTTTTTCCCTACACTTGTATTTTCTTAATGGCATGAAATTGGTTTATTATTCACATGGTTTTGATATTGAGTTTTGAATTATAGGTTAAGGGTTTTGGATACAAATTATTTGAATGTTTTTCCCATGATTCTATTGATTTATCATGCATTGAATTATTGGTTTGTATACTCATTGGGGTGCATGGAAATGGTGAATGAATTTAGGGGTACAAAGATTCCCCAAACTTGTGAACAATGTAATTAGGGGTACAAGAATTCCCCAAAAAATTAGATTTTGGTAGTAAATTTGGTAAAAACCCTAACCCACTTGCATAATTAGTTTTGGAATGTGATTCATCAATTGGCTTGACTTATTTCCTTCTAATGCATTTCATAAATGGCAAAATGGTTAAGGATGACTTTGAAAGCCTTATGGGATACAAGAATTCCCCCAAGTGAATAGTAATGGTCTTGAAAACTTTGTGGGGTATAAGGAATCCCCCAAGTTGATTTTAAAAATGGAGTCTGGGGTACAAGGATTTCCCAAAGTAATGTCTTAATGACATTCGTTTACAAGCTATAGTCGGTATGGCGATACCACTAAATAATGCCTTAATGATTGAATTCTTACTGTAATGGTTGGGTTATATGTTAAATATTTCAATTGGGCTTAATTGGGGTTATGTTAGCTAGCCGTGAAGGTGTGAGTCTCGAAGGATTGATACTGGAAACTCATATTTATTGACGTGAGGGTTGGTCTAGATGACCTTGTGCTTATGTCACACACACACACACTATATATATATTAGTATCATAGGTTGCATAGGGTACGAGGATTCCTCAGCCTTCTATGATATCCTTAATTCGTGTGGCTAACATGCACTAGGGCCCGACCAAGTGGGGACACTGTACCCACATAGCTCGTGGGTTATTTTATGATAGTCAGGCTATACAATCCAAGCTAAGATTTTCAAATTGCATGCTAAGCCTTGTTCCCTACCCTGACACGTTATATATATATATATACTGATTTGGATTATTTATCATGGCATTACTTTATCCCTGAGTTACATGCTGGTGCACAACCCGGTAACTCTCTCTGGACACTGTATCCCCACATAATTCATGAATCAGAAATACTCCTACTTTTTCCTGTGCAGTGACTAGGTGATCGTTGGATATATCGTGAGTTAGATTTAAATGGTAAGCTTCCATACTTTGGAATACCTCATTTCATGCTTAGGGTTTCTTTATGTTATTGACTCTTTCCTTTGAACTTATTTTTTTGGCTATTGTCGGGGGCATGTCCCGACTTTTAGCGGTATTCGATTGGTTGGAGGCTTTATAGATATTACTGTGGATTGGGTATTGATGTTGACACTTTTAGATATCTTTGAACTTATTGCTTGCTATCTTGTTACGTGTTCATAGTTCAGCAGTTGTCAGAAGTGTTATAATCTGTTACGCTAGGAAAAGAGGGTGGTCTCCAGTCCTCGGTGAACTTGAGATACCCATCATGGACAAGCCCCTTTTCGGGTCATGACAAAGTTGGTATCATAGCCTAGCTTCATGTTCAATTGGGTATCCACAGAGCCGCGTTAAGTATAGTCTCTTTTATGGATGTGTAGCGCATCACATTTATGACAGAGATGTTATGAGACATTTAGGAATGTTTTCCTTTCTTGTTGTTATGTTTTCAGTTTATAGAGTTTAAGGTCTTGAATCTCCTCTAGTTTCTATTTGTTCACTTTTCAGATCATGCCTCCTAGATGATCTGAAGCTCGTAGAAACTCTTATATCCCTCTTGAGGACAATATGGATGGAACTCTTCCTACCACTGAGGTACCGTCCCAATCTAGGGTCGATACTTTTGATTACCCTCGTGGAGTTCCAACGGTCTCAACTGATCCTTCTCCGGAGGGTGACACATATTCTCATTCACCCCAAGGAGTTATTACTAATGTGGAATTTCATTGATCTATTCATCTATTGACCCAGTTGGTTACCACTTAATCACGTTAGTCGGGACTTGTTGGTGCTACTGTGAGTTCTTCTAAGGCTACTAGAGTTGGCCAGTTTATGAGGTTGAATCCTCTGATTTTCACTGAAACTAAGATTGAGGAGGATCCTCAAGGTTTCATAGATGAGATAGAGAAGATCTTTTGAGTTATGTATGCTACTGATGAAGAAGGTGTGGAATTCGCTTCTTATTAATTGAAAGATGTAGCGTATTAGTGGTATAAAGAGTGGGAACAACTTACAGGTAATGATAACGAGTCAGCCTTATGGGATAACTTTTTGAGTTCTTTTCTTTATCGCTTCTTTCCTCAGGAGTTGAGGGAGGTGAAGGCTGAGGAGTTCATGAATTTGAAGCAGGGTTAAATGACTGTGAAGGAATATGCCCTGAAGTTTAATCAGTTGTCACGTTATGCTCCTCAGTTAGTGTCTAGTATGAGGGCTAGAATAAGGAAATTTGCTTCTGGGTTATCCCGTTGATACCAAGCGGTATCTAAATAAGCACAAAACAGTCCACAATCTCGCAAAACAGCACACACATACAAGACACGAATCAGAAACAACAAACACAAACTTGAAAGATAAAGAAGATAGATAACTTGACACAAAGAGAATACGAAATATAGGAACTAAAAAGTGTATCAAACTCTAAAACCTCTACAAATCTCATTAACAAGCACTAAGTTCTTACGCGAATACAAGAGGAACTCGGTTCACTCAAGCACTTACGTTTCTAGCCGTTTCACAACACAAGTGGAACCTTGCACTTGTGATGTTCAAAGTTGGTGGTCCACTCTCTTCTTGAGAGGAAAATGGTATTTCAATGTTACAATCTTCATTCAAAATAAGCTAACTAAGGAGAACAAGACTAAAGGATCCTATAAATAGTCTATTACAAAAGTCATGAGGAAAGGACCCTTCTACCCTTAAAGAAAGGGGCGGGTTTGGGATGCAAAAATGGATAGCTTTGGTGTGTTTTATAACACCTAAGAAAATTCCTCACATGTCAATGCATAAACTCCTTTGGGTGGCTTCAATACGTGCTCCAATACGTGTATTTTCATAAACTTGCCTTGAACCCTTTGTAATTCCCACGCTTGGCTCCAATTGATTGGTCTCGATCCTATGATACCCGTATAATCCTCTCTATCTTGTCCTTCAATTGAGGCCCCTCTTGAGTGTATAAACTCCTCCTCCTTCCTTCACTTGGACAAGGCTTTGAAAATGGCTTCAAAAGGTCTTCAATTCACTTGCAAATCCAAAACTTGGACCTTTGACCAAAAACTTGTAATCCTTGTTCTCCTCATGCTTGTAGCATACTCTCCATTTTGAAAGGAATTTATCCTCAAATTCGCACCTTGCAAAACCAAAGAGAGGAAAAACAAGCACACAATCCTCGTGATAGGAGGGTTAACATTAGTACCACAAATTATATAGACATGCCAAGGGGGTACACTTTTGAAATACAACCAACAATCCTTTGTGATGATCATGAAACACGTACCACAAGCATCACAAAGGATATGGCTAAGATGAACATCAAGGAAATAAGAGTGCACTACGAAACTATCACATATGTTATCAAGCCAAGGTTGTTCACATTTGGAATATACCCACGGGACCTTTGTGTGTGACATGAAAAGCTTAGCATGAATGGCACAAAGGAAGTGGCTTTGGCAAATATCAAGAGATAAGGAAACTACAATGGTCTTAATGGCTTTACTATACCCAAAATGTAAGACTACCTTTATCTTAGGAACCATAAGATACATTTGTTTCATTACCTCTCCAAAGGACCTCATCAAATATAGTGCCACTATTGATATTAAGATCCACCTTAACCACATATCACCATCATGAAAAAAATAAAACCAGCCACCAAATTTTCTACCACTACACAATACAAATTCAAAATTAACATGGTCATCATCATAGGTAAAGAGGTAGTATAGAAAGGAATCAAGTGTGAAGACATCATGTTGAGGGGGTACACTTTTAAAAGTAAACCAACAATCCTTTATTTTTACCATGAAACACGTAGTTTGAAAATTAAAAAGGATAGGGATAAGATAATCATCAAGGAAAGATAAGCATAAGCCGAGGCAACTCCTTTTCCAACCCACTAGTGTTCCGGGATCAAAGGGATGGTGTAACCAAAGGTATAAGCTCAGATTAACTAATCCTTTTACTAGGCTATCATCCAAGGCTAAAGAGTTGTGGCCTAGAAGTCTTCTCTTAAGAGCAAGCACACCTTTATTCAAAAGTTTTCCAAGCATATGATTACCTTGAGCAAAACTAGTAGCATGGTTTGCATCACACAAACTCAAAGGAATATGTCTAATATAATGGTCAATATTACAATAATGAACACTAACTTGAGGAGTTTGAATCACACCACTCACATGATCAAGTAGTGAACTATCCTTAAGAGCAAATTGACCAACATATATAACAAGAGAACTACCAAGGAAGGATTCATGCTTTTCTACACTATGTAAACCCAAAGCTACTTCACATTGGATACTAATATCTTTATCACAACATTTCAAGCCTAAGGAAGTGTAGAGTATAGCAATTACACCTCGGTGTATACCACGACAATCCACTTGTTTGGAGCTCTCGGCCAAGGGTGTCACTAGCTCATTTCCCATGTTATCGTGTGGAACACCTTTTTGATCCTTCTTTGATATCATATGAACTTGAACCTGTACATAAGAAGGATCAATTATAGGAAAAGTACTAGCATATGGGTTAGTGAGTATCAAATATCCTTTGTGGGTAAACCCCACAAACATATTTTTCTTTCCCTTTCTTACTTCACTACCAGTGGTCTCCCTTATCCTTTCCCTCTTTTCTTCACATTCTTCTTGTATCTCACCACTAATTTTCTCTTCATTTTGAGGCTTGGCTTCATTCTCCTTGGATCCTAAATCTCCCTCTTTTTCTACTTGGATGGGGTATTTTTGGGTTAGTGTAGCTTGGGAAGGAGACATTGAATTTAGTGGAGTGTAGGGTCTTTGAATTGGAGGATTTTAGAGTGGAGGATTCGGGTTTAGGGATGGAATTTGGGTTCCAAGTCCGTCTTGTGGAACTTGGTAGAGTGAGGAACGTCTAGGTCCATCTTGTTCTCAGCTTGGGGAGTAAAGATTGACTTGGTTTGTAGCACTTGGTGTATACAATATTTGGTGCAAGGTCTCGGGAGTAATAGTAACTGAGGTGTTTTGAAGGGTATGAGGCCGAGAACTCCTTTGGCTTTCCACCCTCTCCAACCTCTCACTCGTTGAGGCCACATCCGAGCCCAACTTCTCAATATTTGCCTTTATCCTAGCCACGCCTCGAGATAAAGTTTCAAGACTAGCTAAGAGGGCATTCATAACATTATTGTCCACGGTTGGAGCATTGGAATTTTTAGGTTCTATTTGCAACTGTACCTATAAAACAAGAAAATGTTAGTTTAAAATATGCTCACACATTCTTCACACTCAGCTTCTTCACATGGTTCTTCAAGTGTTTTAAGCCGGTTATCAATCCTTGAGTGCTTAGGAATGAGCCTACTATTGAGTTAGAATGAATTTCGATTTTGAAGACTCAAGGAAGTTTCGTACGCACTTAAACCAAGAACAATTACGAATTGTAAACGAGCATAGCACCACAATGAACGTTGACACGAAGACGTACTCGAAAACTAGTTCACAACTTAGTAGGTTATTACTTAGTTGCCAACTAGTGTAGGAGTCAATAGAAAGAAAACTAGTAGAGACAAGGAAAGAAACTTGGAAGTTCCTATGACTTGAGTTTTGTTGTTGATGTGGCCTACAATTTTAATTTTTAGCCATTTGGTGTTGTTGTTTTGTTGATGTTTGATGTTGTCCAACTTGAATGATTCAATTTTATTTGTTTGGTGAGGCTTTTCCGGTTATTGGAATGAAAGACAAGGCCTTGGACTCTTTTTTTCAAAGGCCAAAAAGGTGTCAATAAACTTTTCACCAACTTGCACCAAAATGGCAAAACACCTTTTTGCTTTGGCTTTGTCCCTTTCCTCTTTTGGTTCTTCTTGAAAAAGGTTTTGACACTCTTTTGGTAAGAGAGGTTTTGGGAGGTCTTTTATTGATTTACTTCTTTGGTTGTTGTCTTGAAACTATTTTCAAGTAAAACACAAGACTTAAACCTCTCTCTTCCACTTTTCAAATCAAACACACCTTTTGTTGAACATTCACCTCAAGAACATTATGAACTATAATAAGAACACTTATGAATAACAACAATATTCAAGCCATCCAACCCTTCAACAACACTAAACAAAGGCTCAAATCTTGGACCTTATACTCTAGTGTGCTAGGGAAACAATAAGCTAACACACGAAACTACTTAAGACAAGCAAAATAACACCTAAATTTATGCTTCAAATCTCGGCCAAGACACACAAACAAGGCACAATTTCTCAGCCAAGGTATAAAAATGAGAACAACTCTTTTTTTGTAAGATTTTTGATTTTGAACACCTCTTCTAGTGTTAGAAAACAAAGATATAACACTATAACTCACAAAACACACAAAATTCAATACCAAAATTTTGGCCAAGAACCCAAAAAAATGGGACATCTTCACTATTTTTGAGTTTTTTAATTTTTCAACACCTTTTTTTTTTAATTTTTCAAGTGAACAAGCCCAAGATTGATCTCATGAAAACGAAATCAATGATGTCTCTGATACCAAATGATACCAAGCAATATCTAAATGAGCACAAAACAGTCCATAATCTCGTAAAATAGCCCACACATACAAGACACCAAGCGGAAACAACAAACACAAACTTGAAAGATAAAGAAAATAGATAACTTGACACAAAGAGAATACGAAATGTAGCAACAAAAGAGTGTATCAAACTCTAAAACCTCTACAAATCTCATTAACAAGCATCAAGTTCTTATGCAAACACAAGAGGAACTCGGTTCACTCAAGCACTCACGTTTCTAGCCGTTTCACAACACAAGTGGAACCTTTCACTTATGATGTTCAAAGTTTGTGGTCCACTATCCTCTTGAGAGAAAAATGGTATTTCCATGTTACAATCTTCATTCAAAATAAGATAACTAAGGAGAACAAGACACAAAGGATCCTATAAATAGTCTATTACAAAAGTCATGAGGAAAGGAACCTTCCACCCTTAATGAAAGAGGCGGGTTTGGGATGAAAAAGTGGACAGCTTTGGTGTGTTTTATAACACCTAAGGAAATTCCTCACATGTCAATGCATATACTCCTTTGGAAGGCTCCAATACATGCTCCAATACGTCTATTTTCATAAACATGCCTTGAAGCCTTTGTAGTTACCGTGCTTGGCTCCTATTAATTGGTATAGATCCTATGATACCCATATAATCCTCTCCATCTTGTCCTTTAATTGAGGCACCTTTTGAGTATATAAACTCCTTCTCCTTCCTTCACTTGGACAAGGCTTTGAAAAAGGCTTCAAAAGGTCTTCAATTTACTTGCAAATCCAAAACTTAAACCTTTGACGAAAAACTTGTAATCCTTGTGCTCCTCATGCTTATATCACTCATGATTTAATTTTGGAGATCAAAGCCGCTTTACTGAATAAGGACATGGACATCTCTAGACTTGTGGTGTTTATGCAATAAGTTTAAGAGGAAAAAAAGAAATAATCAGAGATGGAGGAGAGACAAAGTAAGAAGTTTTAGTATTTAGAGTAGGGTAGAGGCCAGCAGCAGGGTGGTAGAGATGGTAAAAAATGGTCTAAGAAGAAGTTGGACAATTCTGGTTCCTATTCGATGGCTAGTGCTCCTTATCCAAAGCCATCCGGTGATCATCATTTTTAGAGTAGTCATGATCTTAGGGAATAGGGTGCACAATATCAAGAAAGTAGATCTAGTCAGCTCCATCCTACCTTTCATATTGATTTTGAGGTCAGTTGCACCATAGTTTCTGTGGTAAGGGAAGGAACCGATGTTTTAATTATCGTTAACCTGTACATATGCAAAGAAATTATCCCATAGGTAAGGTTGATTTGGGAGCCAATAAGGTTTCTATGGCTACTTATTTAGCTCCTGCACCAAAGGGTGCCATTTCTAGTGCTGGCCATGGTCGAAATCATCTGTACACTCTTGCCACCTACCAGGAGTCTAAGGCATTTTCTGATGTGGTCTCTGGTATGTTACAACTCTTTTCCCGTGATGTGTACTATTTACTTGATATGGGGTCCACTCTTTCTTATGTGACCCCATATGTGGTTATTCATTTTAGTTTTGGACCTGAGTGTATTTTGGATCCCTTCTTTGTGTCTACCCCGGTGGGTGACTCCTATTATGGATAAGAGGTTCTATAGGGTTTTTTCGGTATCTATCTATGGTAGGGAGATTTTAGTAGACTTGATAGAGTTGGATATGGTTGATTTTGATGTTATCTTGGGGATGGATTGGTTTTACTCGTGCTACACCTCTTTAGGATATCAGATCCGTATGGTTATTTTTAAATTTCCTAATGAGCTGGTTATTAAGTGGGAAGGGAGTCCCCTTGTGCCTAAGGGAAGGTTCATTACTTATCTTAGATCGTGGAAGTTAATTTCCAAGGGGTGTCTTTATCATTTGGCCTGAGTTAAAGATTCTAATTTGGAGGGCCCTTCCTTAAAATCTATTCTCGTAGTTAATGAATTTCCTGCGGTTTTCCCTAATGATCTTCCTGGTGTCCCTCCCAATAGGGAAATTGATTTATGGATCGATATTCTCTCGGACACTCATCCTATCTCTATCCTTCCCTATAGAATGGCTCCAGCTAAGTTGAAGAATCTTAAGGAGCAATTGAAAGATTTCCTTGGTAAGGGTTTTATCTTCCCTAGTGTGTCTCAGTGGGGTGCTTCTATTCTTTTCGTGCGTAAGAAGGGTTATTCCCTTCAGATATGTATAAATTACTTCTAGTTGAATAAGTTGATGGTGAAGAATAAATACCCTTTACCTAAGATTTATAACCCATTTGACCAACTTTAAGATGAAAAGTACTTTTCTAAAATTGACATTCGGTTGGGTTATCATCGGTTGAATATTAGGGAGGTGGATATCCGTAAGACTGCTTTCCATACCCAGAATGGTCATTTCAAGGTTTTGGTGATTATTTTGGTCTGACTAATGCCCCGACGATAATTATGGATCTTATGAACTGAGTATTTCATTAATTTTTATTTTTTTGTCATAGTGTTTATAGATGATATTGTGGTGTATTCGAAGAGTGAGGTGGATCATGTCAATCACTTTCATATAGTGTTTCAGACCCTTAAGGATCAACATTTGTATGCTAAATTTTCTAAGTGTGAGTTTTGGTTGAATGCTATTACTTTTTTGGGTTATGTTATTTCTACTAAAGGGATCATGGTGGATCCACAAAAGGTTATGGTGGTTAAGAAGTGGCCTAGACCCACGACTCCAACTGGTATTTGGATCTTCTTAGGTTTGGCCGGGTATTATAGGAGGTTTATAGAGAGCTTCTCTTCGATTGTTTCTCCGCTGATGAAGTTAACTTAGAAAAAGATAAAGTTTCTATGGCCAGATGCTTGTGAGGGAAGTTTTGAGAAGTTGAAGTATAAGTTGACTTCTTCTCTAGTTTTGACCCTACCCGAGGGTATTGATGGTTTTGTGGTTTATTGTGATTCATCCCGTATGAGGCTGGGTTGTATGTTATGCAATAAGGTAGGGTGGTGTTATACTTCTAGGCAGTTGAAGGTTCATGAGAGAAATTATCCAACTCATGACTTGGAGTTGTTGGCTGTGGTGTTTGCATTGAAAATTTTGTGACATTACTTGTATGGAGTTCAAGTTGACATTTATTCTAATCATAAGAGCCTATAGTATGTGTTCACTTAGAAGGAGTTGAATCTCAGACAAAGGTGATGGCTATGACATGAGTCTCCATTATCATCCAGGAAAAGCTAACATGGTTGCTAATGCTCTTAGCAGATTATCCATAGGTAGCTTGTCTCATGTGGATGAGGGGAAGCAAGAATTAGTGAAAGATATTCACTAATTGGCTAATCTTAGAGTTTGTCTCTTAGAATCTAAGGATGTTAGTGTGATTGTTCTAGAGGTAGAGAAGTCATCTCTTAGTGCGGAGATAATAGAGAAGTAGATTTTAGATCCTATCTTTATATAGATCAAGGATGATATTTGTTAGAAAGGAGTGATGGCGTTTGAGATTAGTGGTGATAGTATCTTGAGATACCAAGGTAGACTGGGTATTCCCAATATTGATGGGTTTCGAGGAAGGAATTTGGCCGAGGCTCATGAGTCGAAATATGTCGTTCATCCTGGTTTGATAAAGATATACAATGACTCGAAAGAGTTTTACTGGTGGAATAACATGGAAAGAGATGTGGCCAATTATGTGTCTAAGTACGTGGTGTGTCAGCAAGTGAAGATGGAGCACTTGAGGCCCGGTGGTTTGTCTCAAGAGATTGAGTTGCCCATGTGGAAATGGGAAGTGATTAATATGGATTTAGTTATCGGTCTTCCGTGGTCTCAGAATTAGTTGGATTCGCTTTGGGTCATTGTGGATAGGATGACTAAGTCCATACACTTTCTGCTGGTAACGACTAATTTTTCTGTCGAGGACTATGCAAAGTTGTTTATCCAAGAGATCATAAAGTTACATGGTGCAGCAGTTTTTATTATTTCTGATCACTGTACTCAGTTTTCATCACATTTTTGGCATTTGTATCAGAGAGGTTTGGGGACTAAGGTGAACCTCAGTACTGCTTTCCACCCACAGGCTGATAGACAAGCGGAGAAGATGATTCAAATATTAGAGGATATGTTTTAGGCTTGTGTGATGGACTTTGGTGGTAGTTGGGTTGATCATTTTCCTCTCATCGATTTCATGTATAATAATATCTATCACTCTAGCATTGGGATGACTCCTTTGAGGCTTTGTATGGTAGGAGGTGTCGTTCTTATGTTGGGTGGTTTGAAGTTGGTAAGATAAGGTTATTTAGTCCTAATTTGGTTCATTAAGCTATGAAGAAGGTGATGGGTATTAGGGAAAGGCTTAATACCATCCAAAGTCACCTAAAGTCCTATGAAAATGTGAGGTGAAGGGAGATGGAATTTGAAGTTGGCGATTAGGTGTTCTTGAAGGTGTCTCCCATGAAAAGAGTGATGCGGTGTGGAAAAAAGGGACTATCAGTCCTCATTATGTGGGTCTGTATTTGGTTTTGAAGAGAGTGGGTAGTATGGATTTTGAATTGGATTTGCCTTCTAGTTTGGTTTCTATTCACCTGATCTTTCATGTTTTGATGCTGAAGAAGTGTGTAGGTCATCCGTCCTTGATTGTTCCTCTTGGGAGTGTGGGTATTTCAGTTTTCTTATCTTACGAGGAAGTTTTAATTAATATTTTGGATCATCAAGTCCGTCGGTTGCAGACTAGGATCTTGCTTTGGTAACTATGAAGGAACCAAAAGGTTAAAGAAGTTACTTGGGAAGCCGCGGAGGACATTAAGTCCAAGTATCCGTTCTTGTTCCCTGTTTTGGATAATCATGCTTGAGGTATGTGTTTTCTTAACATCTTTGTTTTCTGTCTTTGTTAAACGTAAGGGTGGGTGTGTTTCTATGTTAAATTGTGCTATAGAATGCCTTAACCCATCATTTGAGGATGAATGATCCTATGGGGAGTGAATGAAACACCCCAGGTGTTGGCTTTTGAAAAATTTCAAGTTGTAAACTCACTGTCCTGACCACGACTCACTGTACTAGTCATAGGGTCTCTATACGGGTCTTGAGGCCCCAATCGTATCTTGTCCAGTATGTTTGCCTAGTATTTAACTCTGAGTATTATTTATACCTCTCGAGTCATTAGGACTCATTACGAGTCATATAGTCCAAATCACAGGCCAACCGGTGTAATATCCAAATATTTCTTAGGTCACTACAACTAGACTCAACGGGTCGTATAGACTCATTATGAGTCATAATGTGCCTTTCGTAAGATAACCAGTATAGGTCCTTGGTGGTTCTATCTTGACTATGACTTGTACCCTACGAGTCGTAGGGTCACGATACGAGTCGCATGGTACTTCTCGTAACCAAACTAGTGTGGGTGCCCATGGACACTGTCTAACCTAAGACTAAGGGACACAAGTCGTAGGGTGTCCGTACGAGTCATAAGGTTACCCCTAGCAACTGGGTGATAGTTTTCTACTCTTATTTAACGGGCACTTTGGTCATGTACTTCCTTACCCCCTTAAAACCCACGTCCATAAAACACCAAGGAGGGGTTATTTTTAACACTTTAACATATCAAATACTCTCTTCACTTTCTCAAATCCATTATTCAAGACAAGGATAGGGTTTCAAGAAAGTGGTCATCTAGGGTTCTAAGGGTTGTTTCTTCTGCTTATTTCTTGGTGATTAAGGCATGTATCTCTTTCCCTACACTTGTATTTTCGTAATGAAATAAATTTTATTTATTATTCAAATAGTTTTGATGTTGGGTTTTGAATTATGGGTTGAGGGTTTTGGATACAAACTATATGAATGTTTTTCCCATGATTCTATTGATTTATCATGCATTGAATTATTGGTTTGTACACTCATTGGGGTGTATGGAAATGCTGAATGAATTTAGGGGTACAAGGATTCCCCAAACTTGCGAACAATGTAATTAGGGGTACAAGGATTCCACAAAAAATTAGATTTTGGTATTAAAATTGGTAAGAACCCCAACCCACTTGCATAATTGGTTTTGGAATGTGATTCATCAATTGGCTTGATTTTTTTCTTTAAATCTAATGCATTGCATAAATAGAAAAATGGTTAAGGATGATTTTGAAAGTCTTGTGGGGTACAAGGATTCCCCCAGGTGAATAGTAATGGTCTTGAAAACCTTGTGGGGTACAGGGAATCCCCAAGTTGATTTTAAAAATGGAGTCTGGGGTACATGGATTTACCAAAGTAATTTCTTAATAATATTTACTTGGAAGCTATAGTCGGTATGACGATACCACTTAATAATGCCTTAATGATTGACTCCTTAATGTAAAGGTCGGATTATGTGTTAAATGTTTTAATTGGGCTTAATGGGGGTTGTGTTAGCTGGTCGTGAAGATGTGAGTCCCGAAGGACTGATACTGGAAACTCACATTTGTCGACGTGAGGGTTGGTCTAGGTGACTGTGTGCTTATGTTACACTATATATATATATATTATATCATGGTTGGAGTAGGGTATGAGGATTCCCCAGCCTTTTATGTTATCCTCGATTCATGCGGCTAACATGCACTAGACCCCTACAAGGGGAGACACTGGACCCATATAGCTTGTGGGTAGTTTTAATAGGGTCAAGCTATACAATCTAGGCTAAGGTTTTCAAATTGCATGCTAAGCCTTGTTCCCTACTCCAACACATTAGATATATGTGTGCTTGCATATACTTGGGTGCATTTGAATTTTTGAATTGATTTTGGAATATTGATCATGGCATTACTTTATTCCTTATCCCTAACTTACATGGTACCGCTAACCCGCTAACCGTCTGTAGATGTTGTATCCCCACGTGATGCAGAAATAAAAAATACTCCTACTTTCCATGCATATTGACTAGGTGATCATGGGATAGCCCGTGTGTCAGATTGAAGTGGTGATCTTCCAAGCTTCAATAGACCTCATTTCATGCTTGGGGTTTCTTTATGTTATTGACTCTTTCCTTTGACTTACTTTTTTGACTATTGTCGGGGGCATGTCGCGACTTTTATTATTATTCAGTTGGTTAAAGGCTTTGTGGATATTACTGTGGATTAGGAATTGATATTGACACTCTTAGACGTCTTTGAACTTATTACTTTCTATCTTATTGTATGTCTGGAATTCAACCGTTGTCAAGAGTTTTATGTTCTATTTGGCTAGGCAAATGGGATGGTCTTCGGTCCTTGGTGGACTTGAGATACCCATCACAGCCAGGACCTGGTTCGGATCATGACATTTATCTACCTTAAAACTGTAATGTAAGTGAAGTTTGACTTATTTACTCATGTTCTAGGTGAAATTCCTATCTTGGGATTGATTATGGTTTATGTTTTATCTAGAAATAAATTTAGATACCTTAGCCTAGTTTGGGGTATAAATTGCCTAATTATGGAATTCGGAGATTAGAACTAGGTTCCTCCATCCCACCTTAGGCTAAGATTTGTGTTAGCCCTTGTGGACTTATTTAAAGATATTATGCATAGTTGAGACTATTGAGCCTTAGTATAAGGTTACTTCATGACTTGATGAATGATGGTGGTTTCTTGGATTATGACTAATGAATCATAGCCATGATAGAGCCTTTGGATTTGATTAGTGTTATGGCCTCCTAGATGTGAGATGCCTTATTGATATATTGTTCTTCCTAGATATGAGATGCCTCATAGATTTGACTTATAATCTATAGATATGATATGCCTCATAGATACGATATATGGCCTATAGAGATGGTATGCCTCATAGACCTGATATGTGGTCTATAAATATTAGATGCTTCATAGACGTGAGAAGCCTCCTATATGTGAGATGATTATAGATATGCTTTATGGATTATAGATATGTTATGCCTCATAAATATGCTATGGATTATATATATATGAGATGACTTATTAATATGATTATTGATATGGGTTACATATATTTATTTGGGTTGAAGACCGTGATTATGATGTTGTAATTTTTTCGGACACATTATTGGGACCAAGACTGTATTATGATATGAGTTGACCATCCGAGAAGTGTTTATCCTTGTAAAGGATGTGGTTGTAGTTTATAGATATATTGATGCTTATGGTTCCATTGTTTGAATACTGGTGATGGTATGCATAGATTTAGTACTTTCATGATTATTATATCGGTAAATGATAAGATTCTAGCTAAAATATAATCTTTTTACTATTTTTTCTAAACTGGGTTAATGCCTACTTTTTACCTTTAAAACAGATTTCTTCATAATAATAATTGCATCGAGTAAAACCTGATGATTGATTATAATATTGATGTTATATATATGTTAATGATATTGCAGATATTGATTATTATATTGATAATTATTTTCTTATATAGCCAGCAAGGCCAGAGGATGATTATGATAATATTTTTATATACTTGACAAGGCCGGAGGATGATTATGATGATATTCTTATATACTCGGCAAGACCAGAGGATGATTATGATGATATGCTTATAGACACGCAAGGTCAAAGGATAATTGTGATACTGATTATATATCCGATTTGAGTCTGGAGGATAATTATGATACTAATTATATACCCAGTTCAAATCTAGAGGATGATTGTGATATTAATTATATATTTGGCATTCATTCTTGAATGCGCATTGCCTATCACCAGTATGTGCCTATATCCATCAGCCCTATGGAGGGTTGCATAGGTATGGGTGATGATTATGCCTTGTGGTGTGTTGTATATTGATTGAACCATCTAAGCCTAGGGCGACAGGGGTACATAAAAGGCTAGAATAGGTATTGGTTGTCCAGGCTAGCCGGTTACTTGCATTGTCATTGATATTATTATTATTATATGATCATTGTTATGGCTAGTTTGTGATAGATTGATTACTGATTTGGTATCGAGATTTGAGGTATGATTCTAGCCTATTTTATCATATGATTATATTGTTAGGCATGACTATCTCATGATTAGGCATATGGATTAGAAAACCTGAGTATTCTAGCACTAGTTCCTGTTATGATTTTGAGGTCTTAAGATGCTTTTGATGATTTAAGTTGTACTTTGAATTGACCCCGTTTACACAAATATATCTATATTTATTTACATGTAGCTATGGTATTACCTTACATCCCTTCCTTCATTTATTTAGATTGTATATTCATTCCTTAGCCTTGTATATTGTTGTATATCCTTCATTCACCCTTCATTCATATATTGGCCGGTGATACGGTATAGTATTGAGATTCTTGAGTATGGATGGAGTAGGATAATTCATTCTTGATACTTTCTTAGCTTTAGTATGCTAGTTTCTTGGCTATGAATGAAATAGTTGTCGTTACTATCTCGCTAAATTCATTATATGATTGCTGGATATTTTGGTGTTGTTCTATTTTTGTTGATATGTTGTATATATCTACATTAACTTTGGAGCTCAATCGGTAATTGCCTACTGAGTACCACATATTTGGTACTCATACTACACTTTTGTAGCCTGCAGATCATAGTACGGGTTATCTCTGGTGTTTTGTGCATTGTGCAGAGCAGCCCTGGTTCATAGACATGGGGTGAACTCCTGATATTTGGAGCATTACTTTACTCCCTCTTATGTACTAGACTAGTCTCTATATAGTATTCGAGGATGGTTTGTATCAGTTTAGTTCCCTTACTATTTTATTTTGTACTCTTATTATACTAGAAGCTCTTGTACTGATACCACCAGGTTTTGGGACTATATTATGTATTTGATCTTGTATTACATCTATTTAGCATTTTCCCTTTATCTCTTGGGTAGTCTGTTACTAGACATTCTGGACTACGGATTGAGCCTGCCTATTGATGGGTTATAGTAGGCACCATAATGACCTGAGAAATTAGATTATGAAAAATTGGTATTAGAGCCAGATTCACTAGTGTATTGGTATAAAAGCTAACTGTTTAGTAGAGTCCTGTGAATTAGTACGGAGATGTACATAACCTATCTTTGGGAGGCTATAGGTATATTCTTAGAAAATTTATTTCTTAACTCCTTGTCATGTGCCCGCATTACTATGAGCTTCAAGCATATTCTTTAATCCCATTCTTTCACTAATGGACAGTGTGAGGTTATCGATAGATGCAGATGAGACTTCAACGCGTGTTTTCAAAGCTTCAAAGTAGCATCAAACTAGAGAGTCAGCTATGGATATCGAAGATCTTCAGCGTCAGCCAAAGGATTTAGAACCAGCTCAGTCTCTAGTAGAGCTTATGACTACTTCAGCCCTTCTAGGTTTAACTTTGGGGATCCTGAGTCTAATTATTGATGCCTCTCAATTAGGGATGACATCTAGTTCATCGAGCAGTTCTTAGGACAGAGTTAGATTTATAAGTGTTCGTTAGGGTTCCTTATCGGTTTCTGAGTATGAGATTGGGCTCCTGAAATAGGCCAGACATATTCCTTTGCTATATCCCTTTGATCAGGACTTGGTGCATAAATTTATTAGAGCATTGCCAATTCATTTGGCATCGAAGCACTTGATAGCAATTGGGTCTTCCCTCTCTCAGGTTGTTGATCATGCAAGGACCACAAAGAGAACATGTATTGAGACTTTTAGAGGTGGCGGGAGGAGGCCATGCAATTTATATAGTATAATTGATATTTCAAATAGGAGTGAGGATCCTTTCGGTAGAGGTCATCTTCAACTGCGGCCCATCAATTCTACACAAGTAATATTTCAAACTATGGGTGGTTCTCAAGTTAGCCGTAGTGCTTATAGCAGGTAGAGTTCTCATTGAACCTTATGGAGTATTTAGTATGGGTCTTTAAGCCTTGACAAATGTTCTAGATCAGTAGGGGCACATCACCTCAGAGTATTTCAGAAGCTTGTTTTGGTTGTGGTGAGATGGGACATTGGTCCAAAGAGTTCCCCAGATGTGAGTTCATTATTTAGATAATGTTAACATGTATTCCCCGCGAGCATAGAGTTTTTGAGTTAGGCTATGGTTGGGGGAAGGATGATCATGGTTGTAGCGAGTTCTTTTAACATCAGTTAGCCATCCATTTGGGCTTAGTTCATATTTTTTTCCAGGTTAGGGCTTCAGGAGTTTACTATGACTGCAAAAAGCTTGGTCACTAGTCTAGAGAGTTTCCTTGATATAGGATTACTAGTCATTCAGCTCATCCAAATCATCCTCATTATATTATGGCACCATCAGTTAGAGATAGTGTGTTTGGTGCCTCAGTTGATGATTCAGTCGGTCGGTCCAAGTTTGGACTCATTCAGATTTATTCTACCTCAGATCCATCAGGCATTTGGTTTTGGATTTCACCATGATTGATGTGCTTTTATTTCTACACATTAACTTTTTTATTATGTTCATTGGGGTCTTCATACCCATTGATGATTATATGCCTTGATGAGGTCATATTGATTGGTGTGTGCCTTGTTATTGAATTCATGATTATATGACTATCCTCATGGTTTATTTCTTTTAGTAGTGGTTGGAGTAAATCTGTATTGATATTCTATCCCTGTGGGTATAGCATTTTGGATCAAGTCCCATTTATCTTGGCATATTGGCCTTATTATAGCCCTTAAGTGGTAGCTACTGATTTTTATTTTGGTACTTTCTATTTATTATATTAATGGTTATATTGTTATATTATTGTTATTATTTGATGTAATTGATCCTCTCTTGCTAGATGGATAGACTATTTGCGTCAAGTTTAAATTTTCCCTTCGATGCGATTCTTATTTGTTGGCTCGGGTAGCAGTAGCCTGATTGGATGATTTCTTTTCTATAGTGAGGTAAGGATTGATGGTTTTTCTCTTTTGTTGGTTGTGCTTGATTGATTGTAGAGTGAATTATGGTATCAAAGGTAAGTTGACCTTCTGTGGTTCTGTTATAGTTTTAAAGTTGAAAAATTAGCTATATTATCATTCTTGAGTTTGGGATTCTTAGACTTACTTCTTGGGTTGCGAAGGTTTTTGCATTGGCTATCTGTCTATATATAGCCTATTTTTGAGCTTGACTAATTTTGGATTCATTTTTTACTTGTGGCTATTTTATTGCCCGATAGTGGTTTGATATTGATATTGAGATGTCTTGGAATCATCTCTTAGATTTGTTGCACTCGTCTCCTAGTGTTGGTTTACCCTCATTACTGGTGTGGAGTTGGATTCCATTCTCACCGTAATGTGGTTCTCATTCTAGTAGAGTTGGAGAGTTGGAGATAGGTGATAGTTCATGTGACTGATTCTTAAGTTGGAAAATTGGAAATTCCTTATCTTGGGTTGTTTCATTCATTTTCTGGTAGTGGTCTTCACCTTGACCTTAGTGTCGTGATTGGAATATTTTTATTCATTGATGATGTGATTCATTGATTGATCGAGTGATGGTTGTCCTATTTGGGTGGATTCAGAAAATCCTTATTTGAGAATTTTTTCGACCTAATGAGGCTTGATGGAGTGATTCTCCTCGATGATATGTGCCTACAACTATTCTATTATGAGATAGAGTGTTGGATTGGTTAATTTCTAGTTTTAGTTGCACTTCTTTGAGTTGCTAGAGTTTTTGCCATTACTAGTGTAGTTTGCAGCCTTGGGGAGTTCTTGTGTATGTTATGATAGTTTATGCCCTCCAGTTGATATGGGGTTGATTTCTTGTGATTTTAGCCGGTGATTTATTTTGTAATTTTATTCTCCATTTATGTTTTGATTTTGGCTTGGATTAATTTAGTACGGATGTGTCTAATTCAAACAGTATGGTTGATGCGAGTATTTGACCTTGTTTTGGATTTATTGGCTCAGTTTTGGATTTGATGCCTTGGAATGACAATTGGAAGTTATGATCGAGTTGGAGTATGAATGCCTACCCTTCTTCAGTTTTTGTTTGTGTAGTTGAGATTGAGCAATTCGGCCTTGGTGTTGAGATTTCAGCATGGAGTGTAGAGTTTGAGTGCAACCTTCATCTTAGATTTCTCTCTGTTTAGGTTTCATCTATAGGCTGGTCGAGCCTACTCTGTGGCTACCTATTCTGCCTTCTTTACTTCAGATGGACTATGGTTGATGCGTGTTCAGATGATAACCCATGGACTCGGTATTGGTTCCTTCAATTTTGACGTCAGGTTTTCAATTTTTATTTAGATTTTAGGACGATATACTTAGTGAGAGTAGTATGCCTGAGTGGGATTCAATATGGTTTCATTCTCGATTGAAGGGATATCCTAGAGAGGATCATTTAGTTATGAGCAGTTATGCTTCAAACTTCTGGATTTCAGTTTTGTTTACCATCTGATCTAGTTGCAGCACTATCATTGATTGTGCTCCTTAATTATCTTCATTTGTGTGCCCAGATAGCATATTATGAGCTTATTCTCATGTTTTTCATATGTAATTCCAGTAGATCTGCCTCAGTTCTTTGAGTTTTCTGTGATGATATTGCACGGATGAGACTTGGGTGATTTTCCTCCTGGTTTGGAGTGGATATCAAGTGTGGAATAGTAAAAGAAGGTTATATTTGGATTTGGAGTCGTTGTGTGACTCATGCCTTGATTTGATTTTGTCTTGGATAAGCCTTTGATTAATTTTGTGGGTATCGAGATGGTATTAGTCTGTTGTAGTTCAAATTTGCATGCATTAGCCTTTCTCGGTTCAGTTAAAGGCCAACTGGTGGTTGAGTTTTGGTTGTTTGGAAGTGAAGTGAGAGAGCTGGTGAAAAAAGGGATGATTGTGGAAAAATCCCTTAGAAGTGTTCTCTCTTCTTAGAGGTTATCTCGGAAGTCGTGCTCAGAGCATGTGAGCTCGGTACCTCAACCTTTCGAGCTTTTGAAATTTTTCTATCCATTGACTTTTGAGGATGGAAGTCTTTTAGGTAGTGGATATTGTAATAACCCTCCATATTATTTTATTGATTTGCATGCATTTCCGATATTTTGACCCTTCCCACAGCGGCAACAGGTCATTTATGACTTGCCAAAATGGTTGGTTTGGTGACCGGATAGTTCGTTTGGATTTTTGGCTCATTTTTCTATTTTGGAGCTTTTGTTGTTTAGGATTTGACCTCTGACCAAAACTCCTAGTAGATAATCTTGGATGAGATTTTCGACAGTGCCATCAACACTAAAATATCAATTTAGGCTAGGTAGATCTTTGGTTTGGGTCCTAAGGCACCCGAGCTTATTTTGACCTATTGATCGAAAAGTTGAGAAATTCAAAATTTGGATATGGGACTTACATTTGATCGAAATGAGCTCAGTTGAAAAATCTGATTTTACCATTGAGTCCAGAATACCAAATTTAGTGTGGTTACATTGTTTTTTTTTTTTTGCATATACGGGGTTTTGAATGAATACCGAGGGCCTGAAAGGGACTTGAAAATTCTAAGTCCATTGTTGTCAGCTGGTGCACGACGATTGCTAGCCTGGGATCGCGATCATGTTACCCTTGGTAGGCAAGATAGTGAAATCATAGAGAGGGGTGATGATCGCGACTTGATGTGCAGTCACCAAGTTGATGGGTATCCATTATTTTGTGATTTTCCTTCAAATTCATGGTAAGATTCCTTCAATTTCTTGATAAATTTCTAGAAATTAGGGCTTTGAATTCCTAAACCTTAAGGGTTGATTTGAGACCCTATTTGTGTTCCATTTGTGCTCAACAAATTTTGAGCAAAACTTTCTTGTCCTTTGAAGGACCTTGTGACAATTTTAATTTTGGATTTCGTTAGCGGGCTCCGCAGGCTTGTTCTTGACATAAAATTTAACCTGACCCGTTATGTGGTAATATGGGTATTGTTTTACTCCTTATAACGCATCGATTATGATTTTAATAACATGACGGTATTTTAGGATCATGGAGTGAAGACGAACAATTTGGGTGCGATTCAAGGATTTGTTATTCGACATTGAGGTAGATTTTTGTCTACTCTTCTTCACAAGATGGTGTCTCGTATATATTGCATGTGAATGTGAATGTTAAGTTAGATTATGGATAGAATGCTGTGACTTAGTCTTGATTTTTGAAGCTTTGGGATTAGAAGAATGATTTGACCTGTTAGGTGAAATACTTTTTATAGTTCTAGGATCCTATTTCTATCTTCATAGATTTAACGTATTCATAGAATGATTATGATTTTATACTAGATTTGAGATATCGTCTAGGCGTTGTAAGGGTGATTGGTGTGATTAGACTTATTTGGACTATTAGCTACCTTGAAACCGTAATATAGGTGAAGTTTGATTTAATTACTCATGTTCTAGGTGGAATTCCTATCTTTGGATTAATTATGGCTTATGTATCATCTCGAAGTGAATTTAGATACCTTAGCCTAGTCCGGTGTATAAATTGCCTATTAATGAAATTCAGGGATTAGAAGTGGGTTCCTCCATCCTACCTTAGGCCAAGACTTGTGTTATCCATTGTGAACTTAGTTACAGATGTTAGGCATAGTTGACACTATTGAGACTTTAGTATAAGGTTACTTTGTGACATGATGAATGTTGATGGTTTCCCGGATTATGACTAATAGATCGTAACCATTATGGAGCTTTCGAATTTGATTAGTGTTATGGACTCCTAGATATGAGATGCCATTTTGATATACTGTGCCTCCTAGATGTGAGATGCCTTATTGATTTATTGTTCCTCCTAGATATGAGATGCCTTATAGATTTGACTCATAATCTATAGATATGATATGCCTCAAATGTATGATATATGGCCTATATACCTCATAGACATGACATGTGGCATATAGATATGAGATGCCTCATAGGCGTGAGATGTCTCCTAGATGTGAGATGACTATAGATATTCTTAATGGCTTATAGATATGTTATGACTCATAAATACGCTATGGCTTATAGATATGAGATGACTTATTGATATGATTATTGATATGGGTTTCGGATATGCATTTGGGCCGAAGGGCGTGATTAAGATGTTGTAATTATTTTTGACACATTATTGATTCCAGGGTCGTGTTATGATATGAGTTGTCCATCCGGGAATTGTTTATCCTTGTAAAGGATGTGGTTGTAGTTTCTAGATATATTGATGCTTATGGTTCCATTATTCGAACACTGATGATGGCATGCATTGATTCAGTACATTCATGATCATTAAATTAGTAAATGGTGCGATTCTAGCAATAATATGATCTTATTACTATTTTTCCTAAATAGGGGTTAAATCCCACTTTTCACCTTAAAATGGATTTTTTTATAATAATAATTTCAACATCTTAATGAATCACCTATTTGTAAGGAGATGGAATCGATGTTTTAAAGATTTGATAGAGACATATTTCGGTCCTTGATTTTCATAATACTACTTACTCCAGTCGTGAGAGATTCCGACCCTTTCTATATTTTATAATGATTTATTCCCGACGCTTACCTTGGGTAATGAATTTATGAATTTATACTCTTCTTAGCCACGACTTAAGTCTGTGCACCTATTACATATCAATATACACATCTCTCTCGTATAGGACAGAGGAAGGATTGTGGTATTGATGATAAAATTTTGGGTAAAACCTGATGATAAATTAAAGTAGTGATGTTATACATATGTTAATGATGTTGTGGATATTGATTATTATATTGATGATGGTTTTCTTATATACCCGATAAGGCCAAAGGATTATTATGATGATATGCTTATACACCTGATAAGGCCGAAGAATGATTATAATGATATGCTTATATACCAGGCAGGGCCGAAGGATAATTGTGATACTGATTATCTACCCAATTCGAGTCTGCAGGATAATTTTGATACTAATTATATACCCGGTACGAGTATGGAGGATGAATATGATATTGATTATATTTTTGTATTTCATTCTTGCATGCACATTGCCTATCACTAGTGTATGACTATATCAATCAGCCTTATGGGGGTTGCATAGGTATGGGTGATGATTATGCTTTGTGGTGTGTTGTATGTTGATTGAAACTTCTGAGCCTGGGGCGGTGGGCGTATGTGATGACATCCAAACAACACATCCTATTAGATGATGATACGGTTGCTGTCAAAATATAGTAATCCAATAGAGGTTGGGGTCTGATGTGTGAGCATATGCCAACATATTTGAGGCTTTTAACTCTAAATAATTGCAAGGTCTTTAGCAACTTTAGTTATTTTTGATTAGTTTATGTTTGATTTTGCAGTTTAAGCTGATATGATAGAGAACCAACATGAAAAAAAGCAAAGAAGTTGAAATTTGAAGAAATCTGAAGACAAGTGTGACTGATGACATTTGTGATAAGTCATCATCCCTGTGATAAGCTATCAGGTTGGTCGTCATCAGTAGACAGATAATTGGCCTAAAGTGAAAGTTGTGACGACATTTTGTGATAAGCCGTCATAATGGTGATAAGTCGTCATGAATGCCGTCAGACTTAGGCAGGTTATGAGAATTGGAGAAAAAGTGTGACGACATTTTTGATCAGTCATCACAGTCCTGATAAGCCATCAGAACTTGTCGTCAACCTAAGACAGGACTAGTGCAGATTTGAAGACCTGGCGACATTCTTAATAAGTCATCAAGATCCTGATAAGGCATCACCAATAGTCGTCGTCTATTTCGAGAAAAAATTGTAACCTTGATTTTGTTTCCTTATTTAAGGTAAACTATTTAAAGCTTTGTTTTAGGGTTTTCTAGAGAATTATCATTATTATTCTGCACAAGGTCGACACCTTGAGTTTTGGACAACATTTTTTGATATTTTCTCTCTTTACTTCTTGACTCTAACAACACAACTATTTTTAAGAGATTATTATCAGTATTTTGGGATTTTTCCTTTGTGATCTAATCTGCGATTCACTAGTTATTATTCATCTCTGTAAGTTTGTATTTCAAATCATGAATCCAATTATGTGTTTCGTTCGTTACATCATGAGTGGCTAAACTCCATTAACCTGAGTTATGGGATCTAGGGTTAAGTTTTGATGAGGTGCTAAGTATTCAAGATTCAAAAGGTGGTAGGATTTCTTGTTAATTCTGAAGTTTTAATTAACGTCTGTTGGTTGCAAACAGTAGACACACCTGCTTTGATTTGCTTGAGAAAGAAATCAAATATAGTAGGAAGTGAATTATCAATAGGGACTCGAAAATACTTCGTTTAATAATCAGCGTTGTAACAAGGTTGGTTAACCTGAGGTAAAATCTGGGCAGTAAATAAAATTCCCTAAGTCCGAGAGGATTAGGGAATTAAATTCTTAAGTAGGTTGAGAGACATTTAAGCATAACATCGATAAATATAGCTTGTTATCCTACCTACCATGAGAATCTTGAACCACTAGTAGCATTTGTCAAGTACCAAAATCCCTAGTGAACATAATTCTGGTTTTTCCATAAACTCTTGATTACAAACTGAAACTAAGGTGACAAAATATTATTTGCTAATCTCCAAAAACCCCATTTTATCTTTTCGTGCTAGTTGTTTGAATTCAACACGTAGCTATAGTTTCAAATTAGTTTAATTGCCACTCACATTGTTCCCTGTGGATTCGACCCCGACTCCAAAAGTTGGGTAAATATATTGACGACGATCGCCTTGCACTAAATTGACGTGTAAGTTGAGTTTTATCAAAAATGGCTCCGTTGACGGGGAACAATTTGACGTATTGAGTTGGTTTGGAATTTTAGTTTACTTTCTTGAATTCAAACTTGTAAATATTTGTTTAGTTTATATTTATTTATTTATTTATTTTATTTTCTTTTATTTTTATTTTTCTCACACCATTCTTGAGATGTCAGCCTGTATATATGGTTTTTTGAGTGATGAAGATTCTTGTTATTATTGTGGGGGAACCATATTTTGAGGCTTGCTGTCCAGATTTACCTGGAAGTTCATGGATGGGACCTTCACAATATGATGTGGATACTATCCTACTTACTGTAACTTGGTGTTTGGCTTGTGATCAAAGTGATCATACTGAAGATATGTGTGCTATCACAATTCAAGTGAACAAATTGATGAAACGAATCTTAGAGAATCAAGAACAGTTGTGGGCAAAGCTAAAAGAGTTATCACTCCCACCATGTTTACAGTGGCTAAACAAAGAAGAATATGAGGGGGACATTAGCCAATTTGAGGAGAAAACTCAAGAATCACAACCACTCGATTGTCATCTTGATCTTGAGACTGACATTAAGAAGGTGAATAAAAGTGAGTGTGTAGTAGATAGTGTAAATTTTGAAGTAGAATTAGTTGGGCCTCACTCGAAGCATTTTTCCACATTATGTTTAGATGATATCGTGTATGTGGAATCATCTAGAATAGTGAAAGAGTGTGAAGATGAGGAACAAAAATCCTATATTCTTTATTTTACACTTGATAAGAAACATAAAAACACACCTCACTTTAAGGCCGAGTGGTTTACCACGCTCAATCCATTACTCGACTTCTTAATTTTTGTACCACCCCCTTATGATCGAGGCAAGAAGATGGACTCTAAGTTGGGGGTGAAATTCAAATCGTCTAAGTGGAGGGATAAAGTATTAAGCACTTTTAAGGTATCTTGATGAATTCTGAGTAGTCAAGATAACCTAGTCATGCCGCGACACTAAATTAGGCGCTTCTTGGGAGGCAACCCAAGGTATTTTGTTGTTTGTATTCGTATTATATGATTTACATCAGATCTTTGCACCCATGGTGCCACAGGTATAGTTCTGACTCTCTTGTTTTGGTTTGACGCATTGGGGACAATGTATGATTATAAGTTGAGGGTGGGACTACTTGTGGGTGTTGATGTCCTCTTGGGGTTTTTGTTGCTGTGCCTCTTTTTCCCGGAGTCTTGTTCCTAGTAGAGCCGGCATATTTAGGCATATTGTGATTTGTTGTAAAATATTGTAGTTGACTAGGATAAATACAAGTACCTTAGGCAGTTAACATATTTTTGTTGATTTTTGAACACCTCTCCAAAGGTCTGTTTTATAACTATGTTATATGCATTTATGTGTGACCATTGTGCATCTTGTTATGGCATTAGTACTAGTGACATGATAACCATTGCTAAACAATTGCATGAACCGAATGGGTAGTAGCTTGTGATGTACCTTTGTGCCGTGTGTGTGTGTGAAATACTACCTAATTTCCATTGTGTGTTAAGTCCAGAACTTACTCGGGTGGTCTTACCTTGGTTGAAGGATAGGGGTTCGGAAAGGATCATAGGCCGTTTTGATATTAGCTCACTTTAGACTAAATGACCTTCCCTATATACATAATATCCCTTGATCCCTGTTTTGAGCCTGATTAGCCTATTTATTTTTATGACACCTATCACCTTCCCATTTAGATCACAATGAACCTATTTTAGCCCTGGTCCTCTTGGACACTGTGCCCCTTGACTTGGGAAAATGGCCTAAGTTGAGGGTGGATATAATAGGGGTGTGTGATATAGAATGAGTATGAAGAAAGGTAGCATAAAAGAAAAGAATAAAAATCTGGGTGCGGAGGAAGAGGGCAAGAAAAATAAAAATTGTGAAAAAGATAATATGATGATTGAAAAGACTGCATCCATCTTGAGCATGTGTGATCAATAAAAGAAGAGAAATAAAAGAAGGTTGAGAAGTGAAACCCTAAGAGTTTATTGTAGTGTCAAGGAGGCATAGTCACTCTAAAATATCCATGAATATCATATTAGCCCCTAGCCTACATTATAAGCCTAAGAAAATCCCTAAAGTGATCCTAACTGACCTACCTGAAGATTTGGGTACTGACTATAAGGGAAAGCCTATGGAATTTGACATGCAGTTTTTGGAACTTCATTTTGAGAGTGAGACTTGTGATTATCCCAATGTTTATGTATGTGAATTCTGATATGAGTGAAAAAGGGGTTTCTTTATTGTGAGCGCACATTGGGTATGTTGCTAAGTCACTGACTTGTTCAGATAGTGTGATCTTGGTATGGCATGATTGTTATTGTTGAATTTTTGCCGTATCTTGATGCTTGTGAGTTGCATGGTTGTTCTTCAAAACATCAACAGTGAGTTTTAAATTGACTGATCTTGGAAATGGTGAAATTATTCTAAACTAATATGAGTAGTTAGCTGCCAAATTATACTTTGTATTCTCTTAGTTATATTTTGGTTGCTTGAGGACAATCAATTGTTTTAAGTTGAGGGTGTTAATGTGTGAGCATATGCCAACACATTGAGTCTTTTAACTCTAAATAATTGTAAGGTCTTGAGCAACTTTAGTTATTTTTGATTAGTTTATGTTTGATTTTGTAGTTTAAACTGATATGGTAGAGAACCAACATGAAATGAAGCAAAGAAATTGAAATTTGAAGAAATCTAAAGACAAGTGTGGCTGACGACATTTGTGATAAGTTGTCAGCCCTGTGATAAGCTATCAGGTTGGTCGTCATCAGTAGACAGAGAATTGGCCTAAAGTAGAAGTTGTGATGACATTTTGTGATAAGCCGTCAAGGGTCTGATAAGTTATCAAGTTTCTCATCATCCTTAAGCAGGGAATGAGTTCCAGCTGGTAGAATTGATGACATTTTGTGATAGGCCATTATAATGGTGATAAGTTGTCAGGAATGTCGTCAGACTTAGGCAGGACATGAGAATTGGAGCAAAAGTGTGACGACATTTTTGATAAGTCATCACAGTCCTGATAAGCCATCAGAAGTTGTCTTCAACCTAAGACAGGACTAGGGCATATTTGAAGAAGACCCGATGACATTCTTGATAAGTCATCAGGATCCTGATAAGGCGTCACCAATAGTCATCGTCTATTTCGAGAAAAAGATGTAACCTTGATTTTGTTTCCTTATTTAGGGTAAACTATTTAAAGCTTTGTTTTAGTTTTTTCTAGAGAATTATCATTATTATTCCGCACAAGGTCGACACCTTGAGTTTTGGATAGCATTTTTTGATATTTTCTCTCTTTACTTCTTGACTCTAACAACACACCTATTTTTAAGAGATTATTATCAGTATTTTGGGATTTTTCCTTTGTGATCTAATCTGCGATTCACTAGTTATTATTCATCTCTGTAAGTTTGTATTTCAAATCATGAATCCAATTATGTGTTTCGTTCGTTACATCATGAGTGGCTAAACTCCATTAACCTGAGTTATGGGATCTAGGGTTAAGTTTTGATGAGGTGCTAAGTATTCAAGATTCAAAAGGTGGTAGGATTTCTTGTTAATTCTGAAGTTTTAATTAACGTCTGTTGGTTGCAAACAGTAGACACACCTGCTTTGATTTGCTTGAGAAAGAAATCAAATATAGTAGGAAGTGAATTATCAATAGGGACTCGAAAATACTTCGTTTAATAATCAGCGTTGTAACAAGGTTGGTTAACCTGAGGTAAAATCTGGGCAGTAAATAGAAATTCCTTAAGTCCGAGAGGATTAGGGAATTGAATGCTTAACTAGTTTGAGAGACATTTAAGTATAACATCGATAAAGTTATCTTGTTATCCTACCTACCATGAGAATCTTGAACCACTAGTAGCATCTGTCAAGTACCAAAATTCCTAGTGAACATAATTCTGGTTTGTCCATAAACTCTTGATTACAAACTGAAATTAAGGTGACCAAAAATTATTTGCTAATCTCCAAAACCCCCATTTTATATTTTCGTTCTAGTTGTTTGAATTCAACTCTTAGCTATAGTTTCAAATTAGTTTAATCGCCACTCACATTGTTCCCTGTGGATTCGACCCCGACTCCAAAAGTTGGGTAAATATATTGACGACGAGCGCCTTGCACTAAATTAACGTGTAAGTTGAGCGTTATCAGGGTCAAATCCCAAGGGAACACATAGCTTTGCCGATCTCAGTAGTTGTAGTCAATAGGCAGAATAAGAAAAGTTAATAGGGGGTTTTGATGTAGTAATCTCGAGAAAGTAACTGTACTAACTTTGGTTGTACTCAGTGTAGGTGAACACTAGGATTGTGATCCCCTGGCTTCTCAACTCTGTTGGCTTATCGTTCTTCACTTCACCAATACGATAATTTGCATGCAAAATCGATAAGTTATGTACCTTCTGTAATCTTTTGGATTAGCAGAAGGATTTCACCCTTTACCTTTTGAGTCTCAGGATGTCGCATTACTAACCCTTATCTTGATCCTTGTTAACAATTACCCTTTGAGTCTCTAGTTATAACATGAAACCTAACCATCTTACTAAGTCAAACACAGAAGCGTGGATCGATAGTTAAACTCCAAATTACTGTTGTCCTTATTTTTTTCTAGTCACTGCTCCTCTTTTGGAGTAAGTATCAATATCTAGGTGGGATCCTAAAGTTTGCACCCATTAAGAAAATGATCATAACAAAGACAAAGCAATACATGCATGGGTATCGATTCAGAACAATAAAAACACTTTCCCTACTTCGTCAATCCGTTGGGGTTTTCACAACCCTAGCTATGGGTTTTAGCCGCTCATGCTTGTGAAGATATCAGTAACATTAATATTTGAAAGAATAGATGAAATCACAATGTTAAGAAAAATTAATACCCACAACCTTAACTGAATTAATGAACCAAAGTCAATCCAAGAAAATCCCAAGATCAAAATCAAATCTTGAAATCAAAATATGTTTGTAATTATCAAAAATGCATTAGTCCTACTAAAATACACATAAAGGGTATTTATATTACATGAGGAAACCCTAAAACCAAAGACCGAACGAAAAAGGAGAAAATTGGATTGATGGCCACGCGTGGTTCATACCCGTGGTATAGTACCGGGCGCAGGTAGTACCTGCGATCCTGACATTGGGCGTATGTACAAAACGCCGGTACTGGGAACAAAATCCTGCAAGTTTAGATATTGAGATTTTGGACTTCTGGTATTTTCTTTGCCTACACGCGGTCCGTAGGTCCTACATGCAGCCACATGTTGACTTGGTAAGTGTCAGGAGTCATCTTTTCAACTCTTTTTTGATTCTTGAATATGCTTTGATCACGAACAAGCTGGAAAACATCCTGAATATCCATAATTGCTTCAAAAATAGACAAAAACACCTTTTTCATGAACTTCTCATCCAAAACATGGTTTTCTGCAAAACATATCCAAAAACCTTCATATCTAACAAAATAACTTCAGAAACTTGCATCTTTTCCTCGTTCTAAGTGTTGAAAGTGCTATGTTTCTATAGAAGATCAACACCATTATTTTAGAATGTTTGCATGTCCTCGGACATCAAAACACAAAAAAAAATAAAAACGACGCTTAACTAGGAGAAACTAAGCTAGTCAAGGCAGTCAGTCAACATGTAAAGTTCAAAACACAACATCCCCCTCCAATCTTTTTTTTCAAAACCAACTATATGAATATGAAGCATAATAATGTGACAAAATGGGAATAAGGTATGGCAATTACATTAACCACAAACAACCACTCATATATACAAGTTCCACTACCCGAAATAAGCAAATAGCTAGAAATATGACTCCAGTGACTCACAACAAGAATATCCCACTCGCTCATATGAAATCATGCATGTCAATGCAGAGATGGTTAAGAGACACTCATACTCAAAAGAGAAGTTCTGATCAATGCACGTCAAATACCATAGGTCCTCCCTTATTTTCTTTACCTTAGCATTCAAATAGTCAAGTTCGAATCACTATAGAGATTTATTTGTCTTGTAATGTCGGTTAGGTATGGTATGATACATATGAACATTTAAAGTGACTAAGCCTTCTTGGCACTGCACTAACCTTGTGGTTAGCCTTGGGGTCTCACTTACTAGCCAATTTCTTTTTTATTCCACCCTTATTTCTCTTTTTTTATCCTTTATTGCACATTCAGGTTGGGTGTGACCTTTTATTCTTTCTTTTTTCTTTTCTTTTTCAACCACACCCATCCCTACTAACTTTTTTCTCTTATTTTACCCCTTTTCATACCCCTTTTACACTACACACCCCTATGATAGACACCCTCAACTTAGATATTTTAATTGAGTTGAGGTGCACAATATCCAAGGAGGACCAGGGCCAAAACAGGTTCATTGTAATATAAATAGGAAGATGAATGGTGAAATAATAAAAAATTAGGCTACAAGGCTCAAAATCGAGATCAAGGAATATAATTTACTCATAGAAGGTCATTTTTTCTAAAAGTGGGCTAAAATAAAAAATGACCTATGATCCTTTCCTAACCGACTATCCTTCAACCTAGGCAAGACTAACCAGGCAAAATACGAATTTAACACACAAAAGAAACTAGGTAGTATCTCACACACACATGACACAGAGTTAATATTACAAACTACTACCTATCTAGTTCATGCAATTGTTAGCAAGTGTTTATCATGTCCCTAATCCTAATTCCATAACAAGATTCATAATGTTCACACATATATACATTCACACAGTTCTAAAACACAACTTGTTTGAAGGGTTTCAAAAATCACTCAAAACATAACTACTGCCCTAAATACTTACAAATCTCCTAATTATTAAAAAATAAAAGAATACAAATTAATATCCTAGACATGCCAGTTCTACAACCATACTACGACCAATATGAAAAGAAGCACGACAACAAAATCTGGCAGTGGTATGGTATGCCCACCCCTAACAAAAAACTATGCACTATCCTCAATGCACTAAAATAAAGTAAAATAGAGGGAAGCGAGAACATACCTGGGACGCACTAGGCACCCGAATATGGAGCATCCCTAGATGGGGGCATATCAGTTGGTAGAGGTGGTGGTGGTGGTGGTGCACTACTGGATGATGCACCCGTTGCTATGGATGCACGCCTCTACCTCTGCCAATCGATGAACGTAGACTTCATCAAATTATGCCTGGACTTTTTAAAGGCCCAGTCATATGGTAAATCAGGGTCCTGCAAGTCGTCTATGAGACCTCTCTTGGCCCCAACTACAGGGACCTCCTTATCACTCTCTGTGAGAAAATCAAACTATTTCGATATGCGTAGAGGTAATATCTGGACCACCTAATGTATAACTAGTAGAGTGGATGTAACACGGCTCTCTATTAGTGAGTGTTCCTCTTCTTGTAATACATCAAACCCCTCCATCATCTGGGCTAGATCTAGTGCAACCATCTCTGTATATCAGTCTATAACCCATCGATCAAACTCATTTTACCATGTTCTGAAGTCAGCACATAGCTCAGGCAAAACAATACTCAGTGTGGCCTCCCATCGAGCCTGTGCCTACTCAAATATAGTCCTAAACCCTAATCTTATCTGCTCGTAGAGGGTATTCATCTCAATCTCAACAACCCTCACTCTAGGATATATGGCCCTTTGGTTATCTACTAAGCTCTGCAAAAACTCACTAGATATATGATGTGTGAGCAAACGCTAACACATTTGAGGCTTTTAACTGAGAATAATTGCAAAGTCTTAAGAAACTTTTGTCATTTTTTATTGTTTTATCTTTGATTTTGCAGTGGAAGTCAAGAGGCAAGAGAACCAACAATGATGGAAGTAAAAGAGTTAAAATCTGAAGCAAATAGAAGAGAAGTGTAGCTGACGACATTCCTGATAAGTCGTCAGCACTCTGATAGGTTATCAGCTTCATCGTCAGCCTTAAACAGAGAATAAGATTCAGTTAGAAGAAGTGACGACGATATGTAATAAGTCTTCAGACTTGTGATAAGACGTCAGAGTCACCGTCATCCTTAGACAGAACATAAAAGTTGAGGTGGAGAAGTGACGACATTGTTTGATATATCATCACAGTTTTGATGAGGCGTCAAGATTCACCGTCAGCCTTAAGCAGAAACTGTCAAAATTTAAAAGGAGCTTACGGCATCCGCGATAAGTTGTCAGCCTCCTGATAAGGCATCACGAATGTCGTCACCTAATCCGAGAAGAACACTGAACTTTGTGATTTTGTTTCCATAAATAGGTTGAAGTATTTAAAGCATAGTTTAGGGTTTTCTAAGGATGATTAAAAACCTATTTTCAATGCATGTATTTTGTTATTTTCTCTCTAGTTTCTTGGCTTGAACAAACTAATTAACTTTGAAGAGATTATCATCAATATTTTGGGATTTCTACTTTGATCTAATCTGAGAAACACTCGTTGATATTCATCTTGCTGTAAGTTAATCTTTCAAATTCTGAATTCAACTTGTTGTATCGATTATTACATTATGAGTGGCTAAATCCCCTTAACCTGAATTATGGGATCTATGGATTAGGTCTTGGTAAGTTTCTAAGTGTTCAATATTCTGAAGGTAATAGGACTCCTTGATAATTCTGAGGTTTTAATTATTGTCTATTGGTTGCAAATGATAGATAGCACCTACTTTGATTTGCTTGAGACAGGAAATCAACTATAGTAGGAAGTGAATTATTGATAGGGGCTTGGAAGCTACCAACCTTCCGTTTAATAATTGACACTGTAACAAGGTTAATTAAGCTGAGGTGAAGTCTGGTCAGTGAATATAAATTTCCTAAGTCCGAGAGGATTAGGTAATTAAATGCCTAAGTGGGTCGTGAGACATTCAGGCATAACTTCGATAAAGACAATTTGTTGTTCCTACCTATCGTGAGAATCTTGAATCACTATTAGCATCTGTCAAGTACCAAAACCCATAGTGAACATAATTCTAGTTTTCCATAAACTCTTGATTATAAACACTAAAACTAAAGTGACCAAAAATTATTTTCTAAACTCTCATAACCCCTAATTTACCAGAAACTACTAACTATCAGTTGATTAACTCGCATACAACTCATATTCACACCATATTCCCCTTGGGATTCGACCCTAACCTAGTTGGGTTATATATTGACAAGGATCGCTTACATTCTTATATGAGAGATGTAGTTTGAGAGTTATCAAAAATGGTGTCGTTGCCGAGAAATATAGTTATAAATTGAAGTTTGTGTGCGCTAATTGACTGTTATTCAAGTTTCCTAGTTTTACGCTTATTTGTTGTTTTTGTTTATTGCAGGATATTTTTAGTATATGCCAAGAACAAGAAGTTTTAGAGAACTATTATTACCATTTAATCTGGAACCGCAATAAATTAGAAGATTGGCAAACCAGCAGGAGGCTGACAGGTTAGCAGCCTTAGCTAGAGCTCAGGTGAATGTGCATAATATCGGTCAACAAGTACGACATCCAAATCTTGAGGATGATGATTTGAGAGACGAGGAGTTTCTAAACCCTGGTAACCCAAGGCGTTCAGAGCAAGTAGTTGCACCAGTATAGCGTAATGCTAACAGGAGCCGTCTGTTCTGAGGAAGGCAAGATTACTAGCCAGTCCATTATTACCTCAATGATGATGATGATGGAATCGATGGAGAAGGTGCAACGGGTCAAATTATTCCTCCACCATTAGCACCTGGGGAAAAATTCAACATTATGAGTACTATGATTCAACTCCTCAATCTGAAGGGGTTGTTTGGTGGCCTTCCTGGGGATGACCCAAACTTATATCTGGTGAACTTTATCACCATCTGTAAATCTTGTGATAACCCAGGAGTGGGTCAGAATGCAATCCTCTTGAGATTATTTCCGTTGTCTCTGTCTGGGGAGGAAACATTGTGGCTTAACGAGCTGACACCCGATTTTATAACCAACTGGAGACAGTTGAAAGAATATTTCCTAGAAAGGTTCTTTCCACCTTCTAGGAGGGTACAGTTGAGGGACGAGATCAGTAACTTCAGACAACTCCCGACCAAAGCTTTTCATGAAACCTGGGAGAGATTCAAAAAGAAGCTGACACAGTATCCAAATCACAATATGATGGGCATACACTTGATGGAGACTTTGTATAGGGATCTTAACTATGTGACAAAACCAATTATAGATAATGTTGTTGGTGGTTTATTTGTTGATCTTACATTCCCAGAAGCTTCAGAAATGCTAGAGAGAATGACCAAACAGAGTCGGGCATGGCATACCAGAGACTCTGTGGTAGCAAGCCCCATGGTTTTTATGGGTATGACTACGGAACAACGTAGAAGAGACGAGGAGAATGACCAAGACATGGCTCACCTAAAAATGCAGATGGACTTGCTAACCAAGAACTTGCATCAGGCAGGGCTGAGAAGGTAAAAGTTGTGGGATCTCAAGATAGAGTTGATACTGATCCAGAAAAAGAGGCAAACTATGTTAATAATCAGGGAGGTTTCTGAGGCAATAGCCAAGGTAATCAAGGTCAGAATTATTATGATAATTCTGGTTATAAATATAGGGAGCAGGGAAATTGGAGGAGCAATAATGATAGGAGCGAGCTATATATCCCTTCTGGAAATCGTGAGGCTACTACAACAAGTTCTGAAAAGATGTCCATGGATGACATGATGGCTAAATTATTAAAAGGAGTGTAGGCTACCAACTCAGGAGTGACTACCATAAAGACCGATCTGTCATCTATTAGTTAGTTGGTAAACTCACTCTCTACTTTGATCAAGCAGCTGGAATAGCAAATGAACCAACTCTCTGTAGCGCTAAATTAGAGAAAAAACAAAACATTACCTCGTGATACAGTCCAGAATCCGTAGAATGATGGCTCATATATGGAGATTACCACTAGAAGTGGTAAGATATTACCTGGCCCTTCTGTGGGCAAAAATGTAGTTGATGCTAAACCAGAAGAAGGTGGTTCAGTGGAGTCTAAGAAGTTGGATGGTTCTAATGATGCTTCAGAAAAATGAAAAGAGAAGGAGAAAGAGGTAGTGGTGAAAACTCTCCCCTGACCACCACCTCCCTTTCATCAATGATTGAAGAAAAAAATTAATGATGCAAAATTCAGCAAATTCATGGCAATGCTAAAAAAATTGAGCGTGAATGTTCCTTTGGTGGAGGCACTCGAGAAAATGCCAGGGTATGCTAAATTCATGAAGGACCTTGTGACTAAGAAAAGAGCGGTGAGCTATGAATCGGAGGATAATCTCCATCATTGTAGCGCTATTTCTACGGGGACCTTGGTGCAGAAGAAGCCAGACCCAGGAGCATTCACTATTCCTTGTACGATTGGGTCTCTGGAATTTGATAAGGCATTATGTGACCTGGGAGCGAGCATTAATCTGATGCCGCTGGCTATATATAGAAAGTTTGGTTTGGGAAATCTCATGCCCACCAACATATGACTTGTGATGGCGTATAGGTTAGTAAAATGACTAGTTGGTATTTTGTATAATGTGTTGGTGAAGGTAGATAGCTTCATATTCCCTGCAGATTTCATCATTCTGGATTGCAAGATGGACTTCGAGGTGCCCATAATCTTGGGTCGACCTTTTCTCGCAACCGAAAGTGTGTTGATTGATTTGAGAGCCAATGAGCTCTTATTCAGGATGAATGATGAAGTGGTGCAATTTGATGTGTGCCAATAAATAAAGTAGCATAAAAAAATGAGTGTGTTCTTAGTTGTTGATGTGTATTATGAGGATGAACAGGAGGTATCAATAGAGGAGCAACTTGTTGTCGAGCCCTTAGCCGCAGTTCTGGTGAATTTTGATCGTGAAGACATTGAGGAGTACGAAGGGACTATTTGTGCTTTGTCAGGATTGGGTTCATACTCTTATGATCCTAAAAATATAGACCTTGATCTTGCTAATCGACCAACAACACCGGCTAAGCCATCCATTGAAGAGCCACCAGTGTTGGAATTGAAAAAACTGCCTGGGCATTTAAGGTATGTGTTTTTGGGCAATGGAAACATGCTACCCGTTATTATTGCGGCTGATTTGGATGAACAGTAGGTAGAAGCACTTATTTCAGTACTTCAGAGGTACAAGAGAGCAATTGGATGGACTATCATAGATATTATTGGCATTTCCCCTGGCATCTGCACGCATAAAATACAACTTGAGGAAGATTATATTCCAACCATCGAGCACCAGCGCTATCTTAACTCACCAATACAAGAGGTGGTTAAGAAGGAAATTATTAAGTTGTTAGATGTAGAAGTGGTTTACCCTATTTGTGATAATAAATGGGTGAGCCCAGTTTAATGTGTGCCAAAAAAATGGGGCATGACTTTGGTTGCAAATGAAAGAAATGAGTTGATTCCACTCAGGCCTATGAATGGGTGGAGAGTTTGCATGGACTACCGCAAACTAAACTCATGGACTTTGAAAAACCACTTCCCGATTCCCTTTATGGACCAAATGCTTGATCGATTGGCCGGAAGGGGATGGTATTGCTTCTTGGATAGTTATTCTTGATATAACCAGATATGTATTGCTCCTGAAGATCAAGAGAAGACAACATTCACATGCCCATATGGCACTTTTGCATTTAAGAGGATGTCTTTTGGGCTATGCAATGCACCCGCTACTTTTCAATGGTGCATGATATCTATCTTCTCAAATATGGTGGAGTACACCATAGAGGTATTCATGGATGATTTATCTGTGGTAGGAGATTCTTTTGAGCTGTGTTTGGCAAACCTGAGTATGGCCTTGAAATGATGTGTTGAATTCAATTTGGTGCTTAATTGGGAGAAATACCACTTTATGGTAAAGGAGGGCATCGTTCTCGGGCACAAAATTTCAGCAAAGGGGATAGAGGTTAACAGAGCCAAGGTTGAAGTTATTGAGAAACTACCACCTCCCATTTTAGTGAAGGGAGTGCGTAGTTTTCTTGGATATGCTGGTTTTTACCGGAGGTTTATAAGAGACTTCTCGAAGGTTGCAAATCCACTTTGCAAGATTTTGGAGAAAGAAGTAAAGTTTTCCTTCGATGATGATTGCTTGAAGACATTTGAATGCCTTAAAAAGAAGCTGGTTGAGGCCACTATCATTGTTGCACCAGACAGGTCAAAACCATTTGAGATCATGTTTGATGCATGCAGTGTTGATCTTGGAGATATATTGGGACAAAATAAGGACAAACTATTTTATCCAATATATTATGCCAGCAAAGCACTGAATGGTGTGCAAAAGAACTACACCGTCACTGAGCAGGAACTCCTGGTTGTAGTGTATACTTTTGAGAAATTCAGGGCTTATCTGCTTGGGACCAAGGTGGTGGTCCACACTGACCATGCAGCCTTGAGGTATTTGATGTCTAAGAAGGATGCAAAACCAAGGCTAATTAGATGGGTATTGCTGCTAGAAGAATTTGACGTTGAAGTCAAAAATAGAAAGAGTTGTGAAAACCAGGTTGCGAATCATCTGTCTAGAATAGAAGGTGAGCAGGCAATTAGTGATGAAATAGAGATAAATGATGCATTTCCTGATGAGGAGATCTTGGCTGCTGCTGTGGAGAAATTGCCTTGGTACGCTGATTTGACAAATTATGTTGTGAGTGAGGTCATTCTAGAAAATCTCTATTTCCATCAAAGAAAGTGACAACGCTCAAACTACGCCTCTCATGTGAGAATGTAAGCGATCGTTGTATGGTATTAGTTCTAGTGACTTGATAACCATTGTTAAACAATTGCATGAACCATATAAGTAGTAACTTGTGATATATTTATGTGCCATGTGCGTGTGAGATTCTACTTAGTTCCCTTTGTATGTTGAATTCAGAACTTGCCCGGTTAGTCTTACCTAGGTTGAAGGCTAGGGGTTAGGAAAGGATCATAGGCCGTTTTGATATTAGCCTACTTTGGCCTAAATGACCTTTCCTGTATGCATAATATCCCTTGATCCCTATTTTGAGCCTGAATAGCCTATTTCTTTTTACGATACCTATCACCGTCCCATTTTTATATCATAATGAACCTGTTTTGTCCCTGGTCCTCTTTGGACACTGTGCACCTTGACTTAGGCAAATGGCCTAAGTTGAGGGTGGCTATCATAGGGATGCGTGATGTAAAATGCGTATAAAGAAAGGTAGAGTAAAAGAAAAGAATAAAAAGCTGGGTGCGGTGGAAAAGAAAAGTTGTGAAAAAAGAAGAAGTGATTGTAGAAAAGAACCGCACCCATCCTGAATAAGTCTGGTCAAGAAAAGAGAAGAGTAGAAAAAGGTAAATGACTGAGACTTCAAAATCTAGTGTAGTGTCAAGGAGGCTTAGTCCCTTTAAATATCATCGAGTATCATACCAGCCCCTAGCCTACATTACAAGCCAAAGAGAAGACCTATAGTGATCCTAGTTGTCCTATCTGAAGATCTTAGTAATGAAAATAAGGGCACGCCTATGGTATTCAACATACATTGATTGGAACTTCATTCTGAGAGTGAGTATCTTGTGATTGTCCCCATGGTTACATATGTGATGTCTGATATAAGTACAATGGGACTTGTTTGTGGTGAGGGCACACCGTTTACGTTGCTAGTTGCTAATTTATTTGGATAGTGTAATCTTGATACATGCATGGTTGTTGTTGCTGATTTGATTCCATATCTTGATTCCTGTGTGTCACGTTGTTGCTCATCAATAACATACACAGTTGTTTGTAAATTGATTGACCTTGGAGATGGTGAAGATGTTTTGAGATAATATGGATGGTTGACTGCTGAATATACTTTGTATTCTCTTGGTTGTGTTTTAGTTGCTTGAGGACAAGCAATTGTTTTAAGTTGAGGGTGTTGATGTGTGAGCAGACGCTAACATATTTGAGGCTTTTAACTGAGAATAATTGAAAAGTCTTAAGCAACTTTTGTCATTTTGATTGTTTAATATTTGATTTTACAGTGGAAGTCAAGAGGCAAGAGAACCAACAATGATGGAAGTAAAAGAATTGAAATCTGAAGCAAATAGAAGAGAAGTGTGCCTGACGACATTCCTGATAAGTCATCAGCATTCTAATAGGTTATCAGCTTCATCGTCAGCCTTAAAAAGAGAATAAGATTTAGTTGGAAGAAGTAACGATGATATGTGATAAGACGTTAGACTTGTAATAAGTCGTCAGAGCCGACGTCAGTCTTAGACAGAACATGGGAGCTGAGGTAGAGAAGTGAAAACATTGTCTGATATGTCATCATAGTTTTGATAAGCTGTCAGGATTCACCGTCAGCCTTAAGCAAAAACTGTCAAAATTTAAGAGGAGATGACGACATCCGTAATAAGTCGTCAGCCTCCTGATAAGGCGTCACGAATGTCGTTACCTAATCCATGAAGAACACTGAACTCTGTAAATTTTTTTCCATAATTAGGTTGAAGTATTTAAAGCATAGTTTAGGGTTTTCTAAGGAGGATTCAAAACCTATTTTGAACGCACGTATTTTGTTATTTTCTCTCTAGTTTCTTGGCTTAAACAAACCAATTAACTTTGAAGAGATTATCATCAATATTTTAGGATTTCTACTTTGATCTAATCTGAGAAACACTCGTTGCTATTCATCTTGCTGTAAGTTCATCTTTCAAATTATGAATTCAACTTGTTGTATCGATTATTACATTATGAGTGGCTAAATCCCTTTAACCCGAATTATGGGATCTATGGGTTAGGTCTTGGTAAGTTGCTAAGTGTTCAAGATTCTAAAGGTAATAGGACTCCTTGATAATTCTGAGGTTTTAATTATTGTCTATTGGTTGCAAATGATAGATATCACCTGCTTTGATTTGCTTGAGATAAGAAATCAACTATAGTAGGAAGTGAATTATTGACAGGGACTTGGAAGCTACCAACCTTCCGTTTACTAATTGATAGTGTAACAAGGTTAATTAACCTGAGGTGAAGTCTGGTCAGTGAATATAAATTCCCTAAGTCTGAGAGGATTAGGTAATTAAATTACTAAGTAGGTCGAGAGACATTTAGGCATAACTTCGGTAAAGACAATCTGTTGTTCCTACCTATCATGAGAATCTTGAATCACTATTAGCATCTGTCAAGTACCAAAACCCATAGTGAACATAATTCTGGTTTTCCATAAACTCTTGATTATAAACACTGAAACTAAAGTGACCAACAATTATTTGCTAAACTCTTATAACCCCCAATTTACCGAAAACTACTAACTATCAGTTGATTAACTAGCATACAACTCATATTCACACCATATTCCCTGTAGGATTCGACCCCAAACTAGTTGGGTTATATATTGATAAGGATCGCTTACATTCTCATATGAGTGGTGTAGTTTATGCGTTATCAATATATTAATCATACCTGTCGTAGGAGCTTTAGAGGATGGGTGAGTAAGCTCTATAGATCCACTAACTGGCTCTATGGTCGAAGCTGGGGATGAAGAAGAAGTATTATGTGTCCTCTCGCCATGTGTACTAGAATCTATACCTTTCTCTTCTCCTTTATATCCATGTCAAAACTAGCACCTGCATCATCTCGATATGCCTCAGTAGGCTCTGTGGAAACTGTTGGGCCCTTAGACTGATCCTGTGGTACTGCTGCCTTTTGTCTCAATCTCCTAGAAGTGCCTATATATGTCAGACCCTTCATGTTCCTCATTATTGCATTTGCTGTCGCAGGTACCCTCTCGTCTACACCCGGTATCTGAGGCATACCGACCTCCTCACATAGCCTCTGAACCATGCAAGGGAAGGGCATATTAGTTAACTCCCCAAATGCCTTGTCATGTAACTCATGGAAAAGAATAAAAGAAAAATTAACATCATATCCAACCATCAGATAGGCAACCAGTGTTGCTCCCTCCACATCATTGTATTATTCAAAGCAGTAAGTGCAATAATGGGGCTTCTTGATCACATTCTTCTCCTTAATCCATGGGGCTGCATCACCCAACGGTGAAATATAACTAACTGTCCACCTAGCCATCTCGACCCTCTCATGTCGGTGCTCAGCCTTCCGCATGATATGTCGTCACGTGCATCTTTTGCCTATGATCGCACTCTTCTTTTGATACATGAGTAATGTATTTTGGATTGAATATAACTCTGCAGATAATATTTGTCGATATGTCAACTATGACCACTCTAACCAGTATGTGCTCAAGCTGTGGCTTCCTAGCAAATCTGATTAGGCCTTGATGATGGAGCTTAAGAAGGACTACGGTAGCTCTGTATGACACATAAAATTATCGTACCATAGCCGGGATATAGGAATCGAGTGGCCTATTCATCCACTCTAGCCAATTTCTATCAAAGGTTGCCCACAGTTGTGGTACTTGATCTAGCCCCGATAGGTCAATTCAACACTCTTCATAAATACTCCTCGTTGGCTTACCTATCTCCCAAACATGATTGTCCAGCTCAAATATATTCCACATTCCTTCCACACACCACCTTGAAGGTCCCCCTCAGGAGGTGGCTTTGGGGGTATATGTAGGCACGGGGCCTTGCTGTATTGATGCATCGTCGGATGGCTGCTCGGTACCCTTATCAAACTGGGGTACCTCTGTTTTTTGTACACGAGTAGCGGTACCCTTCTCATACTGGGGCACCACGGATGACTGCTTTTACTCGACCTTATCAGATGAATCCTGGGACCTCTCCTCAGACTAGGGGTCTGAGCAGCAACCTGTAGAGTAGACTCAGACTCTATCTCCTCCTCCTCATCATCATTATTAGGTGTAGGAGTATGTGGTGGTGACATCCTGGATAACTTTATCCTCGGCTGGGCTGTAACTGGTTGAGCAGCCTGGCGAGTCTGTCTTCTCATGACTCTATGTGTCACCGCAACTGCAACGTCTATATGGCGCTACCTTGGGTACTCATCCACTGAAACTCTAGGCTCGGGGGACTTTACCCATCTCCTTGAAGTAATGGCCTTCATCTTTTTTTACCACTTTTGGTGCCATTTGTACCTGAAAAATCAGTTGTTAGTTTCCAACAAAAGTGAGGGATAGCAAAAGTCCAAGAAAAACTCAAAATTCAAAAAGTTCATGTTTTTCCTCAATTTTCTCACCCTAAGACCTATTTGAGATTACAAAAAGTTCAAGTACACATAATTATCTTATATCACAACTTTCAAAGCAAACAAACATGCTCAAATATTGGTATTACTTTCATTCATTCAATTTCAACTTCCGGTTGGGGCCTAATTTTAGATTTTTCTTCAAAACAAGGCCCTACATTATGTTTTTAGGCTACTTCATGGATCCTACACACAAGCATGATAGTTTATATATATTTTGTAATGAAATACATATATCAACTAGTTTAAACAATAGATAGATCAATATATAACCACTTGGAGTTGAGAAAGTCACCCTTTATATGAAGAAACAAAAGGGAATAATAAAAAAATCAAACAAACCAAAGTTGGAACGTGTTTTTAGTGGTATCTCAAAATAGTGACAATTTAACCTTTATTTAAGTGTGGGGTTAGTTTGCATTTTAAGTGGAAAATTTTAATTTAAAGAGAAAAGTGAAGTTTTAAGGATTTGACTGGGTTAGAATGAGGGTAAGAATGTTTTTATGTAGGTGGGGGATGTTTGTGGTCATATTTAAATGTTGGTGGGCCCAAAATTTTAATCAAAAAGTGGGCCAAAAATTGACCTAGCCACGGCTTGTACCTGCGGCCCGTACCCGCGATCTAACTCTGGGCGCTGGTAGCACCTGCAACCAGCAGGTGCCGGGCCAAAAATTTTAGCACGCTTTTCCGCAACCTGAACTTGGTGTTTTGCTATTTTTCTAGATACTTATGGTCCCGCAACCTATGTTTTAGATCCCAAAAGTAAAATTAGATGACAAAGTCCATAACTTACCATTTTTCATTCTCAAATTCCAACTTTTTAACTTATTACTCAACTTACCGTGTGGGACTAGTGATCATGATGGGTTGATCACATAGTCCCATTACTTAGAAATCGATGAATGTAGCAATTTTTTACCATATTACAGGTATGTCCATGAGCTAGAAACCTACAAAAAAGATAAACAACAAAAACATGAAATCTAAAAGTAATGGGTTTCCTCTCACTCAATGCTTGATTTAATGTCGCGTCACAATGCAGGTATCTTGACTACTCATAATTAATAAAGACACCCATAGGAATATCCTCCAGGGTCATCAATATAATTAATCACCGACACTATCCTCATGTCAGTAAGTTGCTTCATTGACTTTTGAATGTTGAACGTGGCCTCCTCACTGTTGACTCTGAATTTTAGCTCACCTTTCTCCATGTCAACCATTTCTCTGCCTGTGGCCATAAATAGTCTTCCCAATATAATGGCCATCTCGAAGTCAACCTCATAGTCCAGGATGACAAAGTCAGCCGAAAATATGAAATTATCCACTATCACGATTACATCAAAAGAGATTTCCACAAGCTTCATCACTGTACAGTCAACCATCAATAGCCGCATCAAATTCGGTTCTGGAGGGTTTAAACTCAACTACTTGAATATGGCCAGCGACGTTAAATTAATGATGGCCCCTAAATCACACAAGGCTCTGGAAAATTGAGATGACCTAATAATGCATGTATAGTAAATGCACCGGGATCACCCTTTTTCTATGCCAAAGAACTAGTCGTGAAAGCACTGCAGTGGTTCATACCATCAATATCCTCAAATGTCGCTCCTTAATTCCTTCTGACCAATTATTTTATAAACCTTACGTATCTAGTCATCTGCTCCAATGCCTCTAGAAGAAGTATGTCCAGGCTCAATTCTTTCAGCATATTAATGAATTGCTTGAACTTACCTTCCTCTTTATTTTGCCTCAATCTCTGAGGTTAAGGTAGGGGAGGTCTCGAAATCTGTCTAATTTCTAGATCAGTGATCGAATCCTTACCTTTATCTTCAATAGCTTTACCATTATTATCTATTACCTTTTCAAACTCAACAACAGGTCTCTCATCATCAATAGCTTCTATAGCAGGCCGTGGGGAATCCATAGTAGTGATACCACTCCTCGTGGTAATAGTAAGTTCGTGACCATCATTCTTATAATTTTACATTGTGTTTCTCGGAAGGGTACCTAGCTGCCTCTAGTTCAAAGTTCTGACATCTTCCCAAACTGGTGCTTCAACTTCTTGATAGAAGTGGCATGTGACTCAACCTTATGGGTCAATCCTGAAATATCAGCCTTACTCTCCTTAAGGATGATCTATTGACTTTGTTGACCCTTCGCCAACTTAGCCAATATCTCTTTAATTTTAGATTCTGTATCTCGTCTACTAGGTAGAATGTATCTATGTTCCTTCTCTCTATAGTCATCCATTTTTATCCAGTCACCATCTTGCTCTCTGCCACGATCTCTTATCTGGCATAATAGTTTCGACCTTGGTTCCCTTGCCCTTAGGCTCGGAAACCCGCCAACTGACGATCCAGATAATTATTTTTTTCTTTCAATTCTGACTCGTACACTTTGGAAGTTGATTCCTATGTTGCTACTACATTTACCTTCTATAAAGTTGCTGCTTCAAGATGCTTTGTAAGTAACCCAAGATCATACCTTAGAAACGTAATATCTTGCACTACTGTGTCATCTGCTACTTTCTGGTCGCAGAAGGCAACAATAGCATAAGTGTTAGATCCCTTCTCAGCCTCCCGAGTTTGCTACCCTCGGTTAGTGAGAGAGATCTAATCTAACATCTTTGAAGCTTCCTCTCATTATAGTCTTATAAAATCTTCTCCAGATATGGTGTCTACCATGGATCTGGATCTGATGATCAGGGCTCAGCTGAATATCTCTAATAAGCTAGTCCTGGACAACTGATAATTAGGAACCATGCTCAGCTTCTTCTTGAACTTGAACTATGCCTCATACATAGACTATGTTTGCAGTTTCATGAAGTTATAAATCTCGTCCTTGAGCTGCAATATCCTATATGGAGTAAAGAACTTGCTTAAGAATTGCTTGCACAACTCATTCCATGTAATGATAGAGCTTTTTGGCAGTTCCCCTAACGATAAAGATGTTTCTCCTGTAAGTGAGAAAGAGAATAGCCTCAATCTAAGTGATTCCTAATTTACCCCTAGATTTGTATAAAAATTATAGATGTTGAGAAAATTAGCAAGGTGCAAGTTTCCATAATCTGTAGGTAGACCTGCAAACACACCCTTCAGATTCAAGAGTTAGATATTGCGCTCGTAATATCGAACTTGATTTTTGGGGTCAAAGTAGGAGGTACTATGACTCCATTTTCTTCAGGATCAACATATACCATGTCGTCTTCATCATTAATATATGGATGCACATACTGATATGCTGGGATTACTTGAACAGGCACCTATAGATCTTTTCTGGTTTCCATCGAGTGCTGCTCGGCGGTCTGCTATTTTTCTCTGCTCAGCTAACTCTGCCTCTCTAGCTACCCATTGAGCTTTTAACATTTCCCTTCTCTCAGATTTACCTTGAGCTAATATCTTACCATTCTATCAATCAAGGATATCCTGTACGCTTTCGGAAGGAGGGGGAGGTACAATATCATGAAACCCCTTCAGGAGGTTCATCACGTTTATGCTCAGACATCCTACCAGGTTTTTGTAGGATTCTCTCTAGATTCGGATTTAGTAGGAGTAGGGGATTTCCTTTAATCCATATGCTAGGCATACACCAATGTATGCCTGACTAATAACAAAAGGAAAATACCTTTAAAGTACAACAACTTCAAATCACAAATCAACACTATGCTCCCCGACAACGACACTAAAATTTTGATGATGTCCAAACAACACCTCATATTAGATGATGATACAGTCACTATCAAAATATATTAACTCAACAGAGGCTGGGGTCGAATCCCAAGGGAACACATGGCTTTATAGATCTCAACAGTTGTAGTTAACAGACAGAACAAGAAAAGTAAATAAAGGGTTTTGATGTAGTAATCTCAAGCAAGTAACTGCACTAACTTCGATTGTAATTAGTATAGGTGAACACTAGGATTGTGTTCCCCCTGGCTTCTCAACTTCGTAGGCTTATCTTGCTTTTCAAAACCAACCCGATACTTTGCAAGAAAAATCGATAAGTTATGTACCTTCTATAGTGTTTTGGATGAGTAGAAGGATTTCACCCTTTACCTTTTGAGTCTCAGGATGTTGAGGGAGCGACCTGGAAAGCTAAAGCAAACATGATGATCCGGTATCCTCAGTTATTTGCGTCTAGCATGGAGTTAGTTTGATGTAAGAAATTCCTTCTAATCTATTTTATTCACCAATATCCTTGTTATTATCCTGTGAAGTTTGTGTCTAATAAATCATTTTGATCATAAGTTCATGTCTGAGTGAGCGATTTCAATCTTAAAGTATGATAAGTTTCATATCTCAGCCTAACAAACCCATGAGATAGGTTGTTATTCCTTCCCGACCTTCTATCGAGGATGAATGATCCCAAGGAATAGATAATGTTAGACCCCAAGATTTCAACGATTTTATTTTGACACATCCTTCATATTTTATTGTGATTTTTGAGTTGAATTATGATAAGAAATGATAACGCGATCATTAGAAAGTGTTTTTGAATTTTTGGAATACGTTTTGGAATATTTTGAGACCCCAAAATAGTAAGGATCTGTGTTTAGGACATGCCATGGAGGGATGACACACCCTTATCTGAAAATTAGTGGCTTGGCACGATAAGAGCGTGTCACACCGACTGGTTTCTGTGATAAGGTTGTGCCACACCCTTGGTCTGCTGTGATAAGAGCATGCCATGCCCTTGGAGTGGCACAATAAGGGTGTGCCATGCCCAAGGGCGCAGAAACACCAAATTTTATTGTTTTTCTTTGATTTCTTCGAGGGCTTTTTGGTATTTTACCTATTAAATAATTCTTCAACCATAATAAACATAATTTTCACCCGCATAACTTAGAATACACAATCCATCTCCTCCCCAAACTCTCAAGAACTACAAGTACGGTTTCTTTTCCTAAAATTCAAGATTTCAAGATCCAATTCAAGCTCTTCTCAAGAAAATTCATCAAGTTCAGGTATGTGGGGTTTGAACAAAGACACTCTTCCATCTTTGTGCTCAAAAGTTTGATTTTTAATTAAATTTAAAGAACTGATTTACTAGAGTTCATACCAATTTTTCTTATGCTTTAAGATAAGGGAAAATGTTCTATTACCACCTTGCATTTATTTATTGTATTTGCTCTTTTAGCTTTTTCAATTCTGAACTTTCAATTTTTAGTTTCTTCTTAACAAATTTTTAATTAATTTTAAATTATATTTCTTTATCTTTTATCTTTTTCGCTAGGTTCTGGTAAAAAGTTCTAAATTGAAAGATAAGTTATATAAGATAGATATTTTTCCCATAAGCTAAGTTTATTGTTTGATCAGGAAGTAACACTATATGAATGAATTCTCAAATTTAGCAAATGGCCATGAGACCATAATCCGTATATATAGTTTAAGAAGGTTATTATAAATTGACATATTTATTCAGACTTAATGTTATTCTTTGTCTTTTCCTGCATTGCAGGAGTTCAACAATGAAAAAGTTTCTTTGTTATTTATTGATCTACTAATTTACTTTATTCATTATTTAGAGATGTAATATTTATTTGCCTTTATTTAATTTGGTATTTAGTAACTATCTCTTATCATTCTTTGTTTTCATCATTCTTCTTAAGATGTTGTAACTTATTTCTCATTCATGGATGAAGTAGTTTGAATCATAATTATTGTCAAATGTCCATGATAATAATACATGAAAATAATCTATAAATAACTTTTCTAATGGAGTGAAATAATATTCAATCAATGTTGACCATGTGAATGTTTAAAACAAAATATTATTCCTAACGATTTTGTCATTATTGACATAATTAATTGGATTTTGCCTATAATTATCCCAGAGTTAAGGGTACTTTAACTATATTCAACTAATTTTTGAGTATTGATTTTTATCTTTTAATGTGAGAATTACTATGAAACTATTTACTAAGTGATTCAAAATCAAAAACTTATCTTATATTTTTTATTCTATTCTTTCATAACCGCCCGAAGCATGATAAATTCACCAATATTACTACTAATAAAGTGAGTATTATTTCACAAATGCGGAGAAGTGAGATAAAATCACACCACTATCTAGCTTAGTCCCCATAAGTGAAATTAATGTGAAATGAAAGTAAATGAGATTCATTATGGTTCCTCAACGCAAATAAGTACTTTCTCCATTTTTATTTACTTGTCACCTTTATAAATTGTACAGTTCATAAGAAAAACACTAACTAGAAGGTAATTTAATTACATTGATCATCTTTAGTTAATGCTCTTTTTTACACTATATTAATATCTCTCCATATTTATGACCAAGGGTAAAAGTGAAAACAAAAAATTAATTATGCTTTGAATTTGTGTAATGAAAATTACTCCTTCCGTTCATTTTTACTTGTCAGATTTTGACTTGGCACACTCATTACAAAAATAATTATTAACATGATTATTTTACCATTATAATCTTATTAATTGACAGTTACTACTGTGTCTTGAAATTAGTTTAGAGAATAAACAATGAATTCTTAGGGTAAAATGAGCAAAAAATATTTTTTCTTAATATATCAAAAATCTATATATAATATAAAGAAAGGTCATAGAGGAGGTGGTGTGGCACCTCTCTATGATCTCCATTCATAGTTCTCTTTTTTCTCCTTTTTTGGATATTTTTCTAATTTTTTTAATTATTTTTTTTTAAGAAAAAAAAGTCATCTCTTTACCTCACACCTCTACATCTTCATAAATTCTAATCTTAATTAATAGTAATAATATTTATAACTCTCACAACTTTCATATTCATAACTCCTATTATTACATAAAAAATTACTCTCAATGGTATGTCAATATAGGAGCCTTAAGAGATCAGACAAGAGAAATTATCACGATTCAGTCTCTTTCAAGAAGTGTCTCTTTCCTTATAATGACCAAGTCTTATTGGCGTAACATGAAAAATTGAGATCCATTCAGAGAAGCAGGTATGTGTAGTCTATAATTTTAGTATTACTTTGTTGGGGTACTATAAGATTTTGTTGGAGTTACTCTCTTCTATGTTATGTTGGAGTAACTTTCTTTAACTATTTGTAGTTTATAATTAATAGATTCTTTGTAGTTTTGTATTTTTTTCTTGTTCTAATCTTATTACAATTATTGTTGTAGATACTTTTGTTGCAGATGATGATGAAGATTAATACTATGGATAGTTTTTTTTGTCTTGATCTCATTATAGCTACGAGACATCATATAATAGTTAAGTTTATGAGGTAAGGTAATTAGAAAGAATCTTACTCAAGACACAGTTTAAATTGCAACATTATTTTAGTAATTTTTTTATTATTAATTTATAAAATTACAAGTTTCTTGCCAACAAAATCTTTTTCCCCATTTCATGCTATCGTTTTTTTTTCTCTTTTTCTCTTAAGACCGGACCAACATACAAATATAATAGATTATCGAAATGATAATACTCAAATTATTGCTATTTAAAAAAATTATTTATATAAATGAGGCAGTTTTTCCTTACGAATTGATCCAATGCTCGGATGCCCCCATAAGCCATCATCTTCAACTTATAATTATAGCATTTTCTAAAAAAAATATTTATTTAGTTAATTATTCTTGTATTTTTTTTTTATGTTATGTTTCTTGTCGATGAAGTTCACTTTTTGTGTGTCAAAATTATTTTCCAAATTAAAAGCAGGGGAACAAAGTCAATGTTTACATATGTGTTGCTTAAGGAAGTATGTATTATCTTTCCACAATCATGTGAATCAACTTAATAAACCTATTGATAAAATAGGAGACTATAAAACTAGTTTGTAATTTTGTACTATATTTCAATTCATAAGAAAGTGTTTATTGTTATGTAAAAATTCATAAGAAAATGTATTAATAAGGAAAAACCCGATGTATAAGCCCTCGCTATAGGGGAGGGGGGAGGAAGAAAGGGTGGTTCGAGAAAAGGTCGGACCACAAAAGTCTATTATACATAGTATTATCTTACTATATAAAATTAATGCATGTAACATTAGTTTGTAATTTTCATGTACACTATATTTCAGTTCATAAAAAATGTTTATTGCTATGTAAAATTACTGCAGTCAAAAGCATTACATTTTTATAGATTATTATTGGACTCTATTAATCTGAGCCTTTTGTACATATATACATATATATATATATATAGAGAGAGAGAGAGAGGGGGAGAGAGAGAGACTTAAGTCATCGACAAACACGTAAAGTTATCCCGAAAATTCACTTAAACTCCTCAACTAAGGCTTGCACCTATCAGGCCCCTAACCCATTCGAATTTTGATCCAATCAGGCCTTTTTTTGTCAATCAGCTAAAAGCTAAAGTGTGTGCAACACACACGCGATGATGTGGCAAAATGACGAATTAAAAGCTGACACATGACATTAAATTTAATAGTTATTAAAAAATCATTATAAAATTTTTTTAAAAATAAAAATAAAAAACTTTTTTGTTAAATAGTAATTATAAAATTTTTAAAGAAATGAAAATAAAAAATTGGTCCCTCCCTCTCCCCAACCCCCACCCACCCACCCCCTCATCTTCTTCTCCATTTGATCATTTTTATTCCTTTTCTTTATTTTTTTCGATGATCAGATTAAGACGACAAATTAAAAACTAAATTATCTTCTCTATTGCCAAATACCATTGAGATTTTAAAAATTTAAGATTTGGACAAGAAATTTTAACCTCGAGACTTCAAGATTTGGACAAGAAAAATGATATTTTTCTTATACCATTGAGTGTTTAAAATGACACTCAAATACCATTGCCGAAAGTGGCCAACTATTTTTCTGTTGCTTTGATTTTTTTTTGTCCTCTGAATTTCATAGTTCAATAATTTTTCCATGGTCCTGTGATGGTGGGTTGGGGGAAAAAATGTTGAATGTGGATTAAGAGTGAAGAAAGAAAAGAAATAAATAATGATAAAATGTATGTGAAGACGACAAGGACTGAGGTGGGGTGGGGTGGGGGTGAAGACGATGGGGGAGGGGGTGATGACGATGGGACTAGGCTGGGGGTTGAGGGGTGAGGGGTCGTGAAACGGTGTCTATCGTCACTAAACGACAGTGAATCGTGGATGATGATAAACAGGGGTGGGGGGTTGATGACGAACTTGGGGGTAGGGGTGAGGAAGACGATGAGGGAGGGGGAGGGCTTTTCTTTTTCTAAAAAAAAATTAAGAAGTTATAATAATTAAAAATTATATTAATAAAATAATTTAAATATAATTTTTTTAATTAAAAAAAATAAAATATTATTTATTCTACTATTCATGTGCCCAAGGAGAGTGTAACACGCTCTCCTTGCCAAATCAGTATTTTGTGTCTGATAGGTACCAATTTTAGCACTTGAGGTGCCTGATAAGTACAGGCCTTAATTGAGGGGTCCAAGTGAATTTTTGGGACAACTTTAAGTGTTTGTCGATGACTTAAGCCTATATATATATGTATATACATACATATATGTATCACTCTCTCTCTCTATATATATATATGTGTGTGTGTGTGTGTGTGTGTATGTAAAGTTATTCTATTTGTTTTCTTTCTCAAGAAATAATCTTGATTCTTTTCTAGACCTTAAAACTTGACTGTGTTGAGCAAATTTTTTTTTATTTGGTACAACTTTGAAAATGGTTGAAAAATTTTAATTTTTTTTGTCATATTTAGATTATTATTTTTTAATGATCGTGGGAAGCGTGGATCAATTCACTAGTGACATAAAAGTAGAAATCTAATTAGGAAATTAGTGACAAGTAAAAGCAAATTATATAGAATTAAGGAACATCTATTTTTAGTAAGGATGACAACTAGTTATGAATGAAGTATGATATACACTCAAGTTTAGTCTATCATTAGACTGAATATCAAGGTATGAGAAAATATATTATAAAATATAATTAAAATGATATTTCTTAAATTCAGCAATTTATACTTAATTACTCTCAAGAACTCTCAAGAAACAAGCCCTAGAGTTTTCATAGAAGGTTCAATTCCAAGGAAATTCACCGTCAAATTTCATGAATCTCTTCGTCAGTCTTCGTAGAATCACAAGCTAAGGTATGCGTAGTGTTCATTCATGGACTCCTTTCGTTCATGAAGCCTGAGAATCTCTTTTCAAATTCAAGTGTATGGATTTTTGTATGAATTCCATGTTGGGTTTGTGTTGCTCATGTTGATAATGACCAATTGAGTTTTAATCCATGTTTGGTGATAAATTTCATGTGGAATTGACTAGTAAAGATGTAGATTTATGTAAATCTAGGATTAAAACCATTGGATGATGAAATTATATATGAATCATGATGTTTGATTGTTGTATAATGTTGTCTTCATGTTCTATGCCTATCATGTGTATGATTAAATGCCTAGATGAACAATTCCCAACTAGTATGATATCATGAAATCCCCATGTATGTACAAGTTTATGCATATCACATGTTTGATGAAGTGCTTCAATATATGAATTATGAATTGTGTTGTTGGTCGTGTGTTCAAGTAAGCCATTCCATGTCAGTTTCTTCTCATCAAGTCCTGGGGGTACTTGTACCCGAACATTTAGAGGAGTTCCTAGAGCCATGTCATGTTTTCACGATCTCCTCAGTCAAGCTATGATCCATAGAACTAAGTCAGTCATGTGACTCAAGAAATCTCAGTAATCTCAGTAGTTCAGTAATCTCAGTGATCTCAGTACTTAGTAATCTCAGTAACCTCACTTTTTCCAGTCAATCTCAATAACTTCAGAATTCTCAGTCAGTCCTCAGAACTCAGTACATTCCGTCAGTCAACGGAACTGAGTAAATTCTGTTTAGCTCCGCTAAACAATACTACTAGTATCAGTTCAATTCAACTAATCAGTTCAGTTCAGTTAATCAGTTCATCTCAATTAATCAGTTCAGTGTCTTTCAGATGGGAGTAGGATTCAGCACCGAGCGAGCCTAGGGATGGGGACTCACCCGCTAGATAGGACTGAGATCCCTTGAAGCAATCCCTAAGCTCCAAAACTACGTAGCCAGCGTAGGAACGAGATGTCACCCATTAGATAGTACTGACATACTTAGGGATCACCCATTAGCGCATTTAAATGTATAGGAATGATCCCAGGGGTCACCCGCTAGATTAGGACTAACTCCACAACAGTTTTCTTTACCAGTGGCGCGGTACTGATATCCTTCCAGCTGGGGTTATAAGTTGGACCCCAGTTAGCTTAGTATGGCGCATGTCGGTTAGATGAATACATCCCACAATTTCAGTTACAAAATTAGGACTGTCAGATACAGTCAATTCAGCTCAGTAGTACAGATTTAGAACTGTTAGATACAGTCACTCTTTATCATTATAAATAGACTCCGGGATCACCCATTAGATAGGATTGATCTCGGATTCAGTTACTCAGATACAGTATATAACTCAGCTAGTTCCATCAGATTCAGGACTGTCAGATACAGTCACTCATGTTATCAGTTATCAGCACTCATGTTATCAGTATTCAGCTTCAGGATTGTTAGACACAGTCAACCAGACCAGTTCTTTATAATCAGAACTATCAGAAATAGTTATTCATGTATCAGTAACATAGTATCAGTCCCTCAGATATCAGTAATTCCATGTTATTAGCAAACTCAGTCATCAGAACTTAGCATTCAGTCCTATCACGATGTCAGTTACAGTGACGTATGCATGCATGTATTCTCACATTCATGTTAGTCAGTCAGTTAGTATTGTTCATGCATATGAACCTATTGCATTCAGCCTACCTCACTTGCATAGCAGTACATTCAAAGTACTAACGCATTTGCGCTATGGAGTTTTATACAATAGGTTTAGAAGCACGAGCTCCAGAGAACAAGTAGCATCCCAGTTCAGCGATCAGAGTTAGCAGTGAGTCCTCATCCTTCGAGGACATGATAATCACATTACTATCTAGGTTTTCAGTTTATTTCAGTAGTTGAAGTTAGTTGGGGACATGTCCCATCAACTCCTTATTCAGAAAGTTTAGAGACTTTCAGACTACAGTATGTTCAGACAATTATCTCAATTGTTTTGGTATTGTTATACCATATGTTTTTTAGTTATGTACTAGTATTGAACCTAATGGCCTTTCAGTTCATGTTTCCGCATTTACGATATTATTACTATTATTTAGTGCTCAGTTTATAGATATCAGTCATGGGTTAGCTTATGGTCCTTCGGGGTCATGGGCACCGTGTAGCATTTCGGGTACCAGATTTGGGGTGTTACAGAAAACATTCTTGAACCTTTGCATTCTGATCTTGTGCATCTTCTTGAAAGTTGTAGTTGAAAGAGACTTGGTGAATAAATCAGCCACATTATTACTTGAACGAAGCTGTTGCACGTTAATATCACCATTCATTTGGAGCTCATGTGTATAGAAAAGATTTAGTGAAATATGCTTCGTTCTATCTCCTTTTATGAATCCTCTCTTAAGTTGTGCTATGCATGTTGCATTATCTTCATATAAAATCATGGGTACTTTGTCACATTCAAAACACATTTTTTTCGAATGAGATGTATTATGGACCTCAACCATACACATTCTCGGCTAGCTTCATGAATAGCTATTATCTCAGCATGGTTTGATGAGGTGGATACAATAGAGTGCTTTGTAGATCTCCAAGATATGGCAGTACCCCCATATATGAACATATAGCCTGTTTGAGACCGAACTTTATGCGGGTCAGATAAGTATCCAGCATCAGCATAACCAACAAGATCGGGACGGCAATACTTAGAATAAAATAAGATTATGCCTTTGATCTCATTTCGCTGTCTCCTAATAGAAGCACAACTATATCTTGCTGACAAATTAACTGAAAAGGTTATATCAGGCCTTATAGTATTTGCAAGATACATTAGTACACCAATTAGACTAAGATATGGTACTTCAGGACCAATCCAATTCGGTATATTTCGCATTTCAGCAAATAATCTATTGCTTTGAAAACCCTCCAAGAGTTCCAACAATTTTCAAGTTATAAGCTTATACAATATAAGGATTATAAATAAGTTTCCCAGAAACATGTTTTCATGTAAATTTTGTCAAGTGACAATATTCAACATTTTGTGAGTGACATCTTCAAGTGTTTGGACTGCAAATCAAATTAGTTTTATGTTTATCAAGATGCATCCTTTATGTCACTTGATAAATTTTTCTACGTTAGCATGCTTAAATTAACGTAGAATTCAGATCCTCGTAATCTTTTACAATATTGTGCCAATATTGTATCAAAGATATTGTCGATGGTTTCTCATTTTGTATCGATTCACAATACAACATAACATTTAGAGATCTCATCACTTCATTATATTCAGTTGCCCGAGCCTTTCATAAGGTCTCATGAAGTGTTACGTCGTCGGCTCTTCAGGAGTACATTGTCTTCTTATTATGATCATTTGCACCTTATCCTTTTCAAAGATTATTTTATTGGAACCGATTGGTCTACTATGCTTCACGTATGCATAGACTTTTTCCTTTAGGGACATAAAATAGGAGCACTTGCAGCTTAAATATGAGATGCTTACGACATTTGACTTGAATTATCTTTTGAATAAGGATCTGATGATAATTCCTAACATATTTCATAGTTGCTTATACTCTTAGCTTTATGTTAGGAAACTAACATACATCCTCCATATTTTTTGAGGAATCCATCTTTGTGCATCATGGTATATTCATTAGTCGTATACCGCACATCAAAACTATTCGATGAAATAGTTGATTCCTAACCTTGAACCAATTGAGAGGGAAGAAATAATCATAATTTATTGGTCTAATGCATACAAGTGCTATTGTATGCAGCATATCATATTTCATACCAACACATGAAGCTTTGTTCTCATTAGCAATAACTTAGCAATTTATCGAAGGCATTTAATGCCAAACCATCATCATCAAGATAAATTGTCTTGATTACACAATATGAAAGTTATGTTCTTAACTCAATTTTATTGAGCAAGAAATTTTATGAATGTCAAACTGCTGGTTGACGATAAACGTACAAGTGATCATCTTATATCGATACATCTTAATAGATCACATGACAGGTGAACGGGCCCATATTCACCTTTTATACTTTTCAGATTTTGAGGAATCAAATCCCCATTAGTTGGTCCAACCAACTTATCATGAGAACAAGCAACATAAACAATTCTTGAAGAATCTTCTAGTTCTTCAATACATGTCTAATACTCAATATGCACATCTTCGAGATGTCACAATCGTTCATATCAACTTATGAACTTTCATTCTAGTAAACTCCAAATTACCATGACATGTGTTTTTCACTTTAGTAAATTTCAAATTTACTATTACATGAATAAATTTTAAATTTACTATTTTAGAAGTAGATTTCAAAATAACTCTTCTCGGTTATTTTGCCTCATTCAGAGGTGAGTTGTGAAGCCATCACAATCAAGTTCACGTTTGTTGATAAGCTTTACTAAATATCATCGCATTCACTCTGGCAATGAATCTAATTCCCATGAATCAAATATAATCGTGTCTTAAGTCTATCAAAATGATAGCTTATAACCTCTTTTATGATATTGTTACTTCAGGAGCAAATCGAGGCATACATATGATCTAGAGAATTTTTTCTCTAACATATCTTATGATCATAATAAACGTGTGAAAATATTATCACTTTTGATGACTATTATAATATTGTCCCTTCATGCTTATATTCGTACATACAATCACTTGTCTTCTTTCAGACATATTATGCACTACTACCACATTACTTTAGAGAATGGAGCATATTCAATGGGTCATGTCTCATGACTTTTCACAAACACCCATTATTTTGCCTTAGCCATCATAATATCATTAATATGGTCTATTGAGATTCAAACTCAATATCTTATCCATATAAAAAGGGGTCTTAGGCTGTAATTCGATGGGACTTAAACCCTACATCTTATCATCATGGTGCATTGAAACTTTTAACCCAATGTATTACCCTCTTAATGAGATAAGACTTAAATTCATCATCATTTCTTTTAATAATATTATTCTTCATGAACAAATTAAACACATAAGTGGTTCCAAACCAATTATATTTCCTCAAATACAACAATAATTATATCATTAGTAGCAAAATCTAAATAACATAAGGAATTACTAACCTTGAAATTACTTTAGATTTATAATCTCACCTTGTTTGGCAGAGTTTCATGCTGATAACGTGTTATGAAATAATAAAGAACAAAGAAGAAGACTAGAGAGAGAAGAGAGAGTTATTGTTATTTCTCTTCAGGGATTATTGAGGGATGAATAATAATGAGGAAAAACCCTTTTATTTATAGGGAAAAACTAACCTTGGAGTTTGTAACTTTTCCATAAATAGACATACACAATATATGGTAAAGTAGATATTCACTATATATGATAAAGTAGACATTCACTATATATGGTACATTTATAACAATCTTAAATTTTTTCCATTATTTTTTTCTTTTAAAATAATATCATTTTAAGTTTGGATTTCAAAATTTGTATAATATAATAAGTTTTATAGCTCATAAATACTTGTTATTAACTCAAATAAAACTCAAATCAATATTGTGTCTAATAAAAATGATTTTAATACTGACAATAATATTAGATATTTATTATTTAATTATGTACTGGTTAATTTATACAGTGAAAGCACAACTTAATATTTTTTTCTTATTTAATGTTTAGTTATATAACTAGTACTTTACTAGCGTCCTTAATTTGGAACATTACTTGGTATTTCAAGAGTATGATCATTTTACTTAATTTGACACATGACTTGGTATTTCTAGAGTGTGATCATTTTTATAATAACACTAGTTATATTACAATGCTATGGATAACCATGTAAGAAATGTAATAGTCATGCTTTTCAACTTGGCCTCCAAGTACTTAAAGTGGTTAGCTTTGTCTTCAAGTACCATTGGCTATAAATAGTCATTTGATGTATATTTGTAAAACATATAGAAAAGCAGTAAAATAAAATACTACTTACTTACATTCTTGTTTTGGTTTCATCTCTCAGTTTATTTACTTAAGTTTAGTCTTTAATTATATAACACATTATCAACACGAGTCTCTACCATTTCGAGTAAATACAGTTAATAGAGGTAAGAACTTATTTTTCTTTAAATAATGTCAACACATCTAAATGTGAATTTATTGCCCTAGATATATCGGGCAAAACCTATTTATCTTGGACACTTGATGTCAAAATTCATTTAGATACGATGGGTCTGGCAAACACCATCAAGGATAAAAATCATACATCTAATCAAGACCATGTCAAAGCCATGACATTTATCTGTCATCACCTCGATGAGGGCTTAAAAATGAAATATCTCATGGTTAAGGATCCACTCATATTGTGCAATGATTTAAAAGATAGATATGATCACCTGAATAAGGTCGTTCTTTCATAGGCTCATTATGAACGCACCCATTTGAGATTAAAATATTTTAAAAATACAATCGCGTATAATTCTATCATGCTTTGAATTAAAGCACAACTGAATTTATGTGGAAAAATATCACAAATCATGATATGCTAGAAAAAATATTCTCCACCTTTCTCGCTTTGAGTATGCTCCTGCAGCAGCAACATCAAGAAATGAAATTTAAAAAATACTCTAAATTAATTTTATATTTCTTTGTTGTTGAACAACATAATGATCTTTTGATGAAAAATCATGAAAGTCGACCTTCTGGTATTGCTCTATTTCCTTAAATGAATGATGTAAATTTTCATCAGTCTAGGCATGAAAGAGGTCTTGGCCCCAGTCGTGGTCATGATCGTGATCGAGAAAAAAATTTCAATCATGGTGATCATCTTGAAATGAACAATAACCTTCCTTACCAGCAGTGTAAGAAAAAAAAAAGTGAAAAGGCTGAAGTGGTATGAAAGAAAAATATAGAAAATAGATACTATTGATGTTGAAAAAAAGAAAACTGATCTCATACTTATCGTATGCCAAGACACTTGGTTGATCTCTCTTAGGCATCTCTCAAGAAGGTAGATAATAATGCAGAAGCAAATTTTATCTCCGAGGATACTGTTGAGCCTATGCATTTAGATGTTACAGATTTTTTTGAAATTCATGAAGAAAATATAAATCACCTTGTCAGCGATGAATCTGTAATAATCTAAGTATTTTACTTTTCTATTAGTTGTATCAGCTTATATTTTTGTTATTAGTGCTTCTTTAGTCTTGTAAATGAATAAAGCTTGTGTAATATGGTGTTTGCTGATAATACTATAATGTTTACTTTGTTTATATTTTTATCGATACACCTTAAATTTTATTTGGATCTATGATCAATCACGAGGATATTTTTGTAATTGATAGTGGAACAACACACACCATAGTTAAATATGATAAATACTCTTCCCACTTGTTTAGACGGAAAGCAAATGTTGGAACAATCTCTGATAATTCAAAATTGATTGCAGGCTCCAGAAGAGCTATTATATTTCTAACTAAGGGTAAGAAACTTTTTATAGAAGATACATTGTTAGCTGAGAAATTTATTAAGTTTTAAAGATATTCGCCGAAATGAATATCATGCTGAGACAATAAATAAACTGAATATTGAATATCCTAGTATTATCAAGAATATCTCAGGCCAAAAATGTGTGTTGGAGAAATTACCAACTTTATCTTTTAAATTATATTATGAAAAAATTAGTACAGTTGACACACACTCTATCGTAAATAAGAAGTTTACCGATCTGAATATGTTTGTGCTTTGGCATGACCAAACAGATCATCTTGGGTCAATAATGATGAGATGAACCATTAAAAATTTAAATGACATTCTCTAAAAAACATGAAGATTCTTGCAAGTGATGAATTTTCATGGACTACTTATTATCAAGGCAAAATTGATAACTAAGTCGTCTCCATTGAAAGTTGGCATCGAATTCTCTCTTTTTCTAGAATGCATACATGGAGATATAGTGGAACTATCCACTCGTTCAGTGGGTCATTTAAATATTTTATGATCCTAATAGACACATCTTTAAAATGGTCTTATCTATGCCTCTTATCATCTTACAACCTAGAGTTTGTAAAATTATTGAAACAAATAATACGATTAAGGATGCAATTTTAAGATTATCTAATTAAGGCTATTCACTTCAATAATGCTGGAGAATTTATATTTTAAACTTTTGATGATTACATGTATCGATTGGGATAAAAATAGAACATCATGTCGCTCATGTTCATACTCAAAATGGTCTTGTTGATTCATTCATTAGGCGCCTACAATTAATTGTAAGACCACTACTGATAAAAATAAAATTGATCACTATTGTTTGGGATCATGCTATTATGCATGCAACATCACTTGTTCATCTCAGATCGACTCATTATAATAAATACTCTTTGTCACAATTGGTCCAAGGTCATAAGCCAAATATTACTCATCTATGAATTTTTAGTTTTGCGGTATACGTGCTAGTAGCACCACCACAGTGCACTAAGATGGTCCCTCGGAAAAGTTTAGGAATATATATTGGGTTTGAGTCACCCTTCTTAATTCGCTAGCTTGAACCACTGACAGAAAATTTAGTTACTATTTGATTTGCAGATTATCGGTTTGATAAAATAATTTTTTCACAATTAGGGAGAGATAAAAATGAAATCAAAAGAGAAATTGCATGAAAGGTTTCGTCAGTATCGCATTTTGACCCACGTACCTCATATATGAACATGAAATCCAGAAGATCATTCACTTATAGAAACTATCAAATCAAATGTCAGATGTATTTATTGATTTAAAAGAGATAACTAAGTTACATATCCTTGCATTGAGTGTGCCTGTCCGAATTGATGTCTCAAAAGTATCACCTACTAATGTCATAGCTTCTGAATCCCAAATGCTCCAGAAGCATGGTAGGCCATTAAGTTTGAAGGACAAAAATCTTAGAAAAAAAGTACAAAAAATGATGAAAATAACATTTTTTTATATTCCTATTGATATAAGGCATGTTGTTGCACAAGGATTCTCTCAAAGCCATGATGTCGATTATGAAGAAACATATTCACTTTTTATGAATGCAATAATATTTTGATATCTCATCGGTCTAGCAGTACATGAAAATCTTACATACATCTAATACATGGGGTTACAACTATTCTTTATGGTTCACTTGATAATGAAATTTGCATAAGGATCCCAGAAGGATTAAAGATACCCGAAGTATATTTTCAAAGTCTCAAAAATTGTATTCAATTAAATTATAAAGATCGTTATACGGGGATGTATGTGGTATTATCGTCTTAGTGAGTACTTGATAAATGAAGGTTACATAAATGATGACATTTGTCCCTATATCTTTATTAAGAAAATAGCCTTAGAATTTGTCATATTCTTTGTTTATGTTGATGACATAAATCTCACTGGAACTCCAGAATAAGTCCAAATGGCTATTGAATATCTAAGAAAAGAATTTGAGATGAAAGGTCTTGAAAAGGCAAAACTTTGTCTTGATTTGCAGATTGAACATTTAACAGACGAGGTCTTCATACACCAATTTACCTATACTGAGAATATCTTGAAATGATTTTACATGGATAAAGCACATCCATTAAGTACTCCAGTCATTGTTCGATCACATGAAGTGAGTAAAGACCTATTTCGACCTCGGGAAGAGGGTGGAGAGATTCTCGATCTCGAAGTACCATGTCTCATTGTTATTAGTGCACTTCTTTGCTAATACTACAAGGCCTGATATAACATTTTCTATTAATTTGTTAGCAAGGTATAGTTCTTCTCCTACACGTTGACACTGAAATGGAGTTAAACATATATTGCGATATTTAAAGGGGGCTATTGATATGGATCTGTTTTATACTAACAAAGATATTGTAGATCTTGTTTATCATACAGATACAGGTTATTTATCTGAACCGCATAAAGTACGATCTCAAATAGTCTATGTGTTTACATATAGAGGTACTACTATATCATGACGATCTACAAAACAGTATATTATTGCTACTTCTTCAAATCATGCCGAGATAATAGATATTCATAAAGCAAGTAGAGAATGCCTATGATTGAGATCGGTGATATATTTCATCAAAGAAATATGTGGCCTGAAGTGTGATGTCAAAATACCCACCAACCTATATGAAGATAATCTTGCATGCATGCCCAATTAAAAGGAGGTTTTATAAAAAAAGATAGAACGAAGCACATCTTACCGAAATTATTCTTCACACATGATCTTCAGAGGAATGGTGACATTGATGTGCAATAAATTCGTTCAAATGACAATCCAACTGATTTGTTCATAAAGTCTTTACCAACTTCAAAATTTGAGAAGATGGTACACAAAATTGAAATGCTAAGAGTGAACCATTTGAATCGAGATCCTCGACAGGGGGAGTAAGAATACGTATTGTGGTCTTTTTTTCTTAATCAAGATTTTATCTCGTTGAATTTTTTGGATAAAATTTTTAATGAAGCAATTCGCAAATGCGTATTCAATATATTTACTTTTACATGGATATCCAAAGAGGAGTATTACAAGTGATATGGATAACCATGTAAGAAATGTAATGGCCAAGCTTTTCAACTTGGCCTCCAAGTACTTAAAGCGGTTAGCTTTGTCCCCAAGTACCATTGGATATAAATAGCCATTTGATGTACATTTGTAACACATAGAAAAGCTGTAAAATAAAATACTTCTAACTTACATTCTTCTTTTAGTTTCATCTCTTACTTTATTTACTTTAAGTTTAGTCTTTTAATTATTTAACAAGTTATACTTTGTTTTATGAAATTTCATTATCTTTTTTTGTTGAATATCTAAGTATAATGTCATCGCTCATCTTATATTTTATATTATTTTGAGCTTAATTATAAAAAAAATCGATATTTTGTATAAATACTGAAAATTTTAATTTTGAGTCTTTCGAGATACATAATTAGCTCTCGATATATTCAACGAAGATATTTTTTTTTTGTAAAGATACATAATTAGCTCCTAATACATTTTTCTGATTTTTCATCTGTTGAGATACATAATACATCAAATGAAGATACATTTTTTTCTTTGTAAAGATGCATAATTAGCTTCTGATACATTTTTTAAATTCTAGTTCTGACGAGATACATAATTAGCTCTTGATACATCCAATAATGATACATAATTAGTTGAATTTTTGTAATTACTTTGTAAGGATAAGGATTTGTGTAAATATGCTAAGTTAAAGTGTATGCTTATGTAATTTTTCTTTATTTTCTTCATTAAGAAGCACTTTAGATAGTTGTATGTTACAAGGTTATATTTCAACTATAATTTATATGTTTTCTATGAAGATTTTATCAGAAAATAAATCAAAAAATCCAAAAAATAAAATGAGAATTAAAAAGAAAACTCGAAATAACCAAGGATGAAAGACCCAACTTTTGGTGGTTTGGTTTATAAATTTAAAAATTCGACATAATTAATTTGGTTTGATATTTAGAAAAATTAAACCACTCCAAATTATGTATACCACTCATTGATGGTGTTCAAAAGAGGAAAGAGTAGAAATTAAATTCTAATAGCAATCTGTTAATTAAACACTAGTAACAACAATCGGTTAATTAAATTTAAACAACAGTTAATATAGGTGATTGGTACCAATTAATTGAGATTAACTTTTTTGGTTGTTACATCAATTATACCAATTTCAGTATTACTTGCCAGAAATCTATTGAGACTTGTTATAGAGAATCTAAATAATTGTAGAAGAAAAAATTAATATTCTTCTTCTTTGAACTTATTTGTTTGGTTTTGACTTGATACGAAGTTTCAAAAGTAAAATAAGATTTTTTTAATCTCGTAAACTTAAATTAAAGATGCATAAATGTTGATGATTACGCAAAACTGTTTTATTATCTTTTTATTATTTCATTAATTATCATTGTTGTTGCTACGGTTAGTCTTAACTGGTTACTCATTAGTTAGTTGTTAGAGCAGTGAGCTATGAGTGAGCTATCAAGGAAGATTCTAGAAGAGTTAGTTACTAGATATTTTGCTCCTTAAACTCAGTCTATTAAAGGTTGTGCATACTACATTGTAAATAGATTTTTGCTCTAGCTGATATAAAATTTCTCCCTCTGTTCTTCTTCCTTTTTCTTCTTCTAAAGATCCATCAATGGAGTCTTAGCTACATAGGGTAGATTTTCATATGGTATCAGAGTTGGATGTTTTTTAGGAAATTTGTAGTAGAATTCATAGAATTGAGTAAAATTTAGACCTCTTCAAGCTGGACAATCGTAGTAGAGTTTAGATCTCTTCTAACCAGCTAATCATAGTAGAATTTTAATGGATAATGACAGCCAAAATCAATCAAAATGATTCTCTGTTTATTGGGACTTCAAATGCTACAGGAGCTATGTTAATTCCAATTAAGTTGATAGACCCTGAGAATTATGGAATATGAAGTAGGTCAATGAAAATTGCGTTATTGAGAAAATGAAAATATGATTTTTTTACAAAGACATAAACATGAGAAGCACACAGAGATGACTTGCATGAGCAATGGGAGAAATGCAATACAATTGTCTTATCATAGTTGATTCACATAATGAGTAAAGAACTTCTAATTGGAATTGTATATGCTACCAATGCTTGTGCAGTGTGGGAGGATCTGCGGAAAAGAATTGATAAGGTAAATTAAATGTACATGTATCAATTACATCGAAAAAATACTACACTCTCATAAGGCACTGATTATGTATCTCAGTATTACACAAAATTGAAGACATTATGGATTGAATATGATGTTGTTATTCCATCACCTAGATGAAATTTCCCAAAATCAAAGGATTATATGGATCACCTATAATACAATTTTGAGTGGATTGAATGATTCCTATGAACAAGCACGGAGATAAATTCTGCTGAAAGAAACTTCTCCTTCAATAAATCAAGCATATTCTATGATGATAGAGGATGAAATTCAACACTCGACATGTGTGGCCACAATGGTTGAGAAATTAAATCAAATTTCTATGAGTTTAAATAGGAACTAATAAAGAGAGTATTATAAGAGGAAGAAATGTGAATTATGTAATTTCATTGGTCACACCAAAGAAAACTGCTATAAGTTGATAGGATATCCAATAAATTGAAAGTAAGGGAAGAAACTTGGAAATGAAAATGCTAATTTAAGAGGTGTGATTAACCTCTCAATTTCTGGTAGTAATGAAGAACATAAATATAGTAATCATGGCCATGCATCTCAAGGAGGAATTGGAGTTAACTTTGTAGTAAACAATATATCTAGTGGACCATATGATCATATGAAGATCGCATCAACTATCAAGGCATCAATTATCCATGAAGGAAGTATTGCTGATTTTATAAAGGGATAGGCTTTACTAAAGAAAAATACAGATAGATTCTAGACATGCTATACAAGGATATCACAGAGACCAAGCAGATCAACATGTCAGGTATCAAAACTTATTTAATATCACATGTTATTTTTACACAAGATTGGATAGTGGATTCTGGTGTTTCTCACCACATAACATCTAGTAGATGTATGATGAGGAATATTAACAATCTGACAAAGTCACAAAAAGATCAGATTCATTTGTCTATAGGAGATAAAACGGAGGTAACTCATATTGATAAAATAGACATATTTGAGAATAAAGTAGTGAAGAATGTTCTATTTGTGCCAGAGTTCAAATTTAACTTTTTATCTGTCTCCAAAATTGCAAGAGAATTGTCTTGCATTGTTTTCTTTTATCCTGACTTTTGTCTCTTTTAAGGACTCTTGAGTGGCAGGGTGAAGAGGATGATGGATTGTACATCTTCAAAAGTGCAATTGGAATAAAGAAGCTGAAAAATGAAAACAAATAACTCAAAAAGAACAATGACTGTAAATATGATAAAATTTAATGTCAAGTTGTGGCATTCCAGTCTTGGCAATCCTTCTTCTCAAACTCTAAAGAATCTTAACTTAATGGAATGCAGTAATGATAGTGAGCTACTTTATAACTGTTTTGTTTGTCCGTTAGCTAAACATGCTAGACTTTTTTTTTCCTTCAAGTACTTCTAAAGCATTTGCATTATTTGATGTTATTCACATGGACCTATGGGGACCATATAAGACCCCTACTAATGACAAGAAACACTACTTTCTTACAGTTGTGGATGATGAAAGTAAATTTGTATGGGTTAACTAGTTGGAATTAAAGTCTGAAATCATTGTTGCTATAAAAAAAATTCTGTTAATGAACAAGATCAATTTGACTCTCATGTTAAGATTGTGAGATCATACAATGGTACAAAAAATTTTAACCATCAGTGCACTGAGTTGTTCCAACATCTGGGAATAATAGTACATCAGAGTAATTGTCCTATACTCTACTACCGAATGACATAGTAGAAAAGAAGCATAGACATATTCTCAATATTGCTAGAGCTATCAATTTTAATCAAAACCTCCAATAAAATTTTGGGGATATTGTGTTAAAGTTGTTCAATACTTAATGAATAGATTACCATCATCAACTCTCAATAATAAGACCCCTTATGAACTATTGTACTATAAGATGCCCATGTTCTTACCCCTAAAGGTTATAGGGTATCTTTGTCATGCCTCAGCCTTACCAAGGAGTGATAAATTGTAATGACCTAAAAATACACCCTAGTCATCACACGGTACTTTTAGTCCCGAAAGACCACAAGTTAACCCATGATACTGGTACTTGCTGTGAACATGGGGTAAAACTGATAACAAAAGATTTATTTTGCAGAATTTAACTAAAATTTTCATAAGGTTTTAAGTCATAATTCTTAGAATCTCTACAAAACAACACAAATAATAACAACTAAAAACTGACTAACTATTTGTACTAGTCTGATTGCCTCTAATTGAATAACTGAGGAGTTGATGGGACAAGCCCCCAACTAACTTCGACTGTCTTCTAAAACTGATAAACTGAAATAAACATAATTGGTACTAGGAACATGAGGACTCACCATTGTTGATTCTACCGGTGCACTGGAATAACTAGGCATGGTTGGGAACCTGAGTGTCTGATCCTATGATATGAAATATCATAGCGCAAGAAATGAGTATGCGATCAAAAATTTGAATGTACTGGTATGGTAAATGAGGTAAGACTGAGATACATGGGCTTATATGCATAAATGATAACTAACTAAATGAATAGCATGGGATAAATGAACATAAAATAATAACTAGATGAATGATATGAAGTAACTTAGTAAGCATGCATGGAGCAGAGACTGTCTGGTTAGCATGAGAATACTGAATATAAATGCATGAAAGCTGAAAAATCAAAGAATGCATGACCAAGAATATAATATATTTATGATATAGTCTATAACTGAAATACTAAAATTTGATAACTGAATAACGGATAAATAGTATGCTATGGTCAAGCAAAATTAAACTGAGTTCTGATTGAACACTGAAATTGAAATTGTGGGGGGCATCATTTAACCGACATGCCCCAGTCTGAGTTGATTAGGGGCCAACCCATGACCCCAATTAGAAGGGTGCTAGTACCATGCCACGGGTATGAAAAATGGTTATGGAGTCAGTCTTAATCTAGCGGGTGACTCCTAAGATCAGTCCTAACTAGCAGGTGATCCCTGAGAGTGTTAGTCCTAAACTAGCGGATGACACCTCATAACCTATGATGGTTACGTAGTTCTGGAACTTAGATATCACTTCTAAGGACCCAGACCTAACTAAGGAGTGATACCCCACTCCTAGGATCGCTCGGTGCTGCATCCTACTCCTAATTGAACTGACACTGATTACGGGACTGAGCCAAGCTTAACAGGACAAGTAACTGATCATGATGGATAACTGGATGAGTATGCTCATGGTGTATTTAAATTATTCTGTAACTATTTTAATTCTATAAACAACTAAGTTTTTGGGTATTCATAACCCCCAGGACTCTATAACAATTACAACAGGGTCACATGAAAGCTTTGAAACCATGGAAGAAAATTATTGTTCACAATTATTCACTTAAGTATTTCATTAAATACATAAGGAACAAGACTTTAACATGAGGATATTTCTAGGCATGATGAGATAGCACGATAACATGACAAAATCATAAACTGAGAATTTATTCTGAATTCTCATGGACATGATATAAAAACCACAATATTTAAAACATTCTATAATGTATTCCACTTGAAAAAAATTCCAAAATCTTAACTTGTAAACATGTAATAAGTAGTCATTGTTCAAAACCCAATCATTTAGGTATTTCATCAAACACTTGCAATTCATGGTTTAAACTAAGCATAGGAATAAATTTAAAACTTGTAGAAATAGTATGATTTCACTTCTAAGATCACCAATTAGGGTTTAAGTTCAACAAACAATACCATTTAAACATGTATGGTTTAATATCACCAACAATTTCATGGAAACATGATAAAGATTCAAATTTCATGTAAGTTCATGGACATAATTCAAAAAATATGTAATAACGGCTACTTTCAATGAAAATAGATTATAAATATTATGTATAATCAAAATTCATAAAATCTTCATGGAGATAAATCATTATAAATATGTAATTTCATGATTTAAAACATAAAAGATGGATTCTTGGACTCCATTGGTGAAAAGGGTCCATGGATGAACATCTAACATACCTTAATTCCTTGATCTTGAAAGAGAATTAATTTTTCTTGAACGTTCTTGGATTGGGAATTATAATTTCTTGGTTTTCTTGAAGAAGGGCTTGAATCTTGTTCTTAGGAGTTGATATTGAGAGAAAACCCTAATTTTCTTGTTCTTGAGAGTAAAGATAATTATGAGTGATGAGAAACTAATATTTTATCACTTAATAGGGTGTAATGCATGATTTAAGTCATGAAAGGTGAGGGAAAAGACCAAAATACCCCTCCAAAACTATTTAAGGGTGAGGTTGATCAATTCTGGTCATGGGTGACAACTTGGGCTGATAAGTCGTCTCTTAGGTGATGGTCCGTCAGCCCAGGTCATCACTTGGAAGCTAGAATTGATGTTTTTCTGTCTAAAGCTGATGACTTGGGCTGATAAATCATCACAAAGGTGACAGCCCGTCAGCACAGGTCGTCACTTTGTTGACAGGCTGACATGCTGGAGTAAAATGGTTATAACTTTTCGTCCCGATATCGGATTAAGGTGAAACCAAATGCGTTGGAAAGAAGATCCAAAGTCTTTCATTTAATATAAGGTAGGACACGTAACTCATTATTTACAAGGAGTAATGGTCGTTTAAAGTTGACCCAAGCTGAATCATTCACTAAAACTTAACCAATGGAAGCATTCTTAACTCGTCTTTGAGTTAGGAGATTTTTTTATGACCTCTACTGATATAAAAGGACATTTTCACACTTTATACTTGTGGTGGGGCCCTTCCCCAGATACCTCACATACCGATAGCTTTAGTACACTGGACTGCACTTTTTATACTTAATTATCACCCATATATAGACATAGAATGATTGGGTTTGGGTTTGTATACTTAGAAACAATGGTTTGAATTCTAGCCCGAAAATGTGGGGTGTTATAATATCTCCCCCTTGGAAACATTCATCCTCGAATGAGACTGGTTAAGCTGAGAACACTGAGGAATTGAGGTTACATGCTGAAAAAATGATTACATAACTGAGTCTGAAATATGACACATGAACTAAATATCATAAACTAAACTGATTTCTTGAATGTATACAATGACATGAGAATTGTTATAAGGCTGAGATAGAAATGAGAGAGTCAACTTATGAGTAACCACTACCTCAGGATTGATCTGGTTTCATGAAGAAAAGATGGGAGATTTAGGACATGAAAACTCAGGGTATTACAACATCTCCCCTTTAGGATAGTTTATCCCCCGAATGATACTGACTTGGCTAAATTACTAAGAAAGGACTGAGATGATGCACGGGACGCTTATGACCTGAATCATGAATGAATATCTGGAATCTAAAACTGATGCATAATGCGTGAACTGAACTGGATTAACAATTCACATGGACACGAACAAACTATTTCTTGGAAGGGACATATTCATGAAGTTCTGATAGTAAGACTAGATCGAAAGACAAAAACCATGGGAACTTATCTGTCTGACTGCTAATATGGAAAACTACTATACAAACTAACTCATACTGAAAGCATAAACTTAATTAGAGTATTTCTTCGACACACTTTCTATGAAATTCTAATGACTTAGGGAGCAAAGAATCTTGGCATGGTCTAAATAAGACATCTGAATAAAAAATCACAATATGGCTAAAATTTTGTAATATGGAATACAGGCCTATGAAACATCAGCTAGGATAGAACTACTAAGCCTTATGTACTGCAACTACTAACTTTCAAGCTTAGACATACTCCTCGAATACTCTCTCAACAGTACCTTCCACCTTAATATTGCACTTCAGCTACGACTACTAAAAATATTCACATGGGAACTGATAACTCTACCCACTGAAGTCTGAGATGGAATGCATTATCCCACTATGTTTAAGCCTACTCGAATCTACAAAATGCACACATAACAATGTAATAATAGTCTGAGTCATGAATTCAATACACTCTGTATTTTCATAACTTCCCACCTTTTGAATAATTTTGATTACCCCTTCAACAACTAAATACAACCTCTTACTAGCCATTCACTAACGCGTAGCGCATTTATCCACTTTCACACCAACATGACATTCAAGCCTATCTTCATAACTACAGCCTCGAGTAAAATAAGAATGCAACAATCTTTCCTTAATGTGAAACATTTACTCTCTCCCATCTAAGAAATTGCTCATCACTATATTATTTCATAAGAAGAGGTCAATGAAAGACTAAAACATGAGGACCTAAATCATGAATGAACACTATATAGAACTTGACACCTAAAAGAGGCCTGAGAAATAGAATATCGACATCACAGATTCATCAAGAGATCTAAATTGAGGATGTACATGACATAAATTTAAATTTTGCTGATCATTAGGAGTGTAGCATGAGTATTGGAATTGAACATACTGTAAAGCATGAATACATGAGTCATGAGTTGCATGACCTGAGTTTGGAGTTCATAACTTCATGGAATATGATTTGGACTGCTGGGTGAACTGGAACTCCTCTTACTAGGAATTGGAAGCGTACCTGATTTTCTATCAAGTGCATAAATATGAGCTATGATCATAGGGCTGATATGTAAGGCATGAGTAGATATCGTGATGACTGATAAACCTTGCACTGAGAAAAGAACGGGCTGGGCATCATTCTCTCCTACTATTTTTCTACACATACTAACATTACTACTAAAATCTGAAATCTTGACTTGGTTAGTTGTTCTATCATTCCCCCCTTAGCTTAAAGTCATCATTCTTAGTCTGTGAACCACTTAATAAATAACTCTAAACTAAACTATCGCCACTTTACCTTAGAATCTGGGGTATAACAATACGTATAAATGATAAACTCATCCTGAAAAACTACACCTGGTAGTGTAAAACCCACTGCTAATACTTTCTTCTGAGATAGAACTCTTAACTCTCTATAGCCCCAATATTCATCATACAATAACTTAAACACTGACTAACTTAGATTCAAACACATAACATGGCTATCCCCAAATCTTTAATAACCATACTACTTTCATCATAGCCTACATATATCACATCTACAACATATGTTTCAAATCAACAAACTTAAGTTCTTGTATACACTTCTTCAAGCATACTAATTCACCTTTCATACAACTAGCCTCATGAAATATAATCTACTCAAATTAAGATAACACTATCCCAACTTCAGTACTGTTGCTAAACTTCTGGTTTCATGCTTCTAACTCTAGGTCACATGTTATCCTAGAATACTAAGAAGGGATCTGAAGGCACATCTTACTTTGGGTTAGTGCATGAGTTTTCATGATCATGAATGAAATATTTAAGACTTTGGAACATAACGGAACTGATGGGATACTTTTGAGCCTACGGCAATCCCATAGTTGTCTGCAGGGACTGTCTAAAAAAACTCTATCTGTAGGGATTTAAGTTTGATTGTTTTCCTTACCTTGAAAATAGGGCAGGGCTGGCATGAATAGAGAAAAAATGAGAATCTGGATAAATTTCTTAGAGGACCTTTCTATAGCATGATCTAAGGCATGAAAGAAGGGAAACTTTTGATAAAACTTCTTGTAGCCTCTTGTCCATAAGTTTGGCGTGCTTCACACACATGTACAAGACTCTACTTGACATGGCTTTTAGACTTCCTAGGATACCTTAAAACCTTAGGCTCTAATACCAAGTTTGTAACAACTCAAAAATGCACCCTAGTCTTCACACAGTGTTTTTGGTTTTGAAAGACCATAAACTAGCCCATGATACTGGTACTTGCTGTGAACATAGGGTAAAACTGGTAACAAAAGATTTATTTTGTGAAATTTAACTGAAATTGCCATAAGGTTTTAAGTCATAATTCTTAGAATCTCTACAAAACAACACTGATAATAACAGCTGAAAACTGACTAAATGTCTGTACTAGTCTGAAAGTCTCTAACTGAATAACTTAGAAGTTGATGGAACAAGCCCCCAACTAACTCCGATTGTCTGCTAAAACTGAGAAACTGAAATAAATATAATTGGTCCTCAAAATATAAGGACTCACCATTGCTACTGCTACTGGTGCATTAGGATAACTAGGTATGGTCGGAAACCTGAGCGTTCGATCCTATGATATGAAACATCATAGCACAAAAAATGAATATGCGGTCAACACTTTAAATGTACTAGTATGCTAAATGAGATAAGGCTGAGATGCATGGGTTTATGTGCATAACTGATAACTAACTGAATGAATAGAGTGGAATAACTGAACATGAAATAATAACTAGATGAATTATATGAAGTAACTTAGTAAGCATGTATGGGAGCAGAGACTATCTGGTTAGCATGAGAATACTGAATATAAATGTGTGAAAGCTGAAAAATCTAAGAATGCATGACCAAGCATATAATATGTTTCTGATATAGTATGTAACTGAAATATTTAAATTTGATAACAGAATAACTGATAAACTGTATTCTATGGTCAAGTAAACCTGAACTGAGTTCAGAACTGAACACTGAAACTGAAATTATGGGACGTATCATTTAACTGACAAGCCCCAAACTTAGCTGATTGGGGTCCAACCTGTGAACGCAGTCGGAAGGGTGCTAGTATCGTGCCATGGGTACTAACAATGGTTGTGGAGTCATTCCTAATCTAGCGGGTGACCCATGAGATCAGTCCTAACTAGCGGGTAATCCCTGCGAGTGTTAGTCCTAAACTAGCAGGTGATACCTCATAACATATGCTGGCTACATAGTTCTGGAACTTAGGGGTTGCTTCTAAGGACCATTCCTAACTAATAGGTGATCCCCCACCCCTAGGCTCGCTCGGTGCTGAATCCTACTCCCAACTGAACTGACACTAATTACAGGACTGCGTTAAGCTTAACTTGACAAGTAACTGATCATGATGGCTAACTGGATGAGTATGCTCATGGTGTATCTGAACTATTCTGTAACTATTGAAATTCTGTAAATAGCTAAGTTTTTGAGTATTAATAACCCCCAAGACTCGATAACAATAACAACAGGGTTACATGAAAGCTTTGAAACCATGGAAGGAAATTATTATTCACAATTATTCACTTAAGCATTTCATCAAATACATGGGGAACAAGACTTTAACATGGGGATATTTCTAGGCATGATGAGATATCATGATCACATAACAAAATCATAAACTGGGGATTTATTCTGAATTCTCATGGATATGATATGGAAACCACAATATTTAAAACATACTATAATGCATTCCACTTGAAAATAAATTCCAAAATCTTAACTTGTAAACATGTTATAAGTAGTCATTGTTCAAAACCCAATCATTTAAGCATTTCATCAAATGCTTGCAATTCATTGTAACTAAGCATGGGAATAATTTTAGAACTTGTAGAATTAGCATGATTTCACTTCTAAGGTCACCAATTAGGGTTTAAATTCAACAAACAACGTCATTTAAACATATAGAGTTTAATAACACCAACAATTTTATGAAAATATAATAAAGATTCAAATTTCATGTAAGTTCATGGACATAATTCATAAAGTATGTAATACGGGCTGCTTTCAATGAAAGTAGATTGTAAACATCATGTATAATCAAAATTCATAAAAGCTTCATGGAGATAAATCATTATAAACATGTAATTTCATGATTTAAAACATAAAAGATGGATTCTTGGACTCCATGGGTGAAAAAGGCCCATGGATGAACATCTAACATACCTTAACACCTTGATATTGAAAGAGAATTAACTTTTCTTGAACGTTCTTGGATTGTGAATTATAATTTCTTAGTTTTATTGAATAAGGGCTTGAATCTTGTTCTTGGGAGATAATTTTGAGAGTAAACACTAATTTTCTTATTCTTGAGAGTGGAGATGATTATGAGTGATGAGAAACTGATATTTTATAACTTAATAGGGTATAATGCATGATTTAAGTCGTGGAAGGTGAGGGAAAACACCAAATTACCCCTCCAAAACTATTTAAGGGTGAGGTTGATCAAGTCTGGTCATGGGTGATGACTTGGGCTGATAAACCGTCACTTAGGTGATGGCCCGTCAGCCCAGGTCGTCGCTTGGAAGCTGAAATTAATATTTTTCTGCCTAAGAATGATGACTTGGGCTGATAAGTCATCACATTGGTGACGTCCCGTCAGCACAAGTCATCACTTTGTTGACAGGATGACAGGCTGACATGCTTGAGTAAAATGGGTATAACTTTTTGCTCCGATATCGAATTAAGGTGAAACCAAATGCGTTGAAAAAAAGATCCAAATATATTTCATTTTATATAAGGTAGGATACATAACTCATTATTTACAAGGATTAATGGTTATTTAAAGTTTATCCAAGCTGGATCATTCACTAAAACTTAACCAATGGAAGCGTTCTTAACTCGTCTTTGAGTTAGGAGATTTTTTTATGGCCTCTAATGATATAAAAGGACATTTTCACACTATATACTTGATTATCACCCATATATAGACATAGAATCATTGGGTTTTGGTCTGTATATTTAGAAATAACGGTTTGAATTCTAGCCCAAAAGCGTGGGATGTTACATAAATTTTCACCAAAATCTACTCATGTTGTCTTGTTAGGATACTCAGAGTTTCAAAAAGTCTATATACTGTTGGATATTTACACTAATAAGATTTTTGTGTCTAGGGATATGATCTTTAGTGAAGATGTCTTCCCCTTTGTTGATGCTAAACCTGATAGTTCCTCCTTGCCAATTTTACATGATTCTCCACTAGATATAGTGCATGATTCGTGTCAAAATGATGACATGAATCATGAAAATATAGTTTATTCTACACTTGAGGATGGAACACCATCATCACCAGTAGTTATCCTGCATTTTCTTAAAGAAGAACAGGGTTGTTCATCTTCTATTCCAGTTATGGAATCACCATATGAAGTATCATTTAATATTCTTCTACCTTCTATAGAAGACTGTCCTCTCAGAAGAACTACTAGAGTTACTAAATAGCCTGTCTAGCTAAAGGACTTTTCTACGGTCAAAAAGCCTTAGAGTAGTACTAGTTATCCTATGGTTAACTTCCTATTATATGACTATTTCAAATCTTAATATCAGTGTTGTGGGATCAAGTTCACTAATTATATGGAGCCTAAGACTTTCAAGAAGGCAACAAAGGATGACAGGTAAATTACAGTTATGAAACAAGAGAATCAGGCTTTTAAAGACAATTAAATTTGAAAGGTTGTTGGTTTACCACCTAATAAGCAAATAGTTGGATCCAAAAGGGTGTATAAGATCAAATATCAAGCAACTGGTAAGGTAGAACGATATTAAGCAAGTTCAGTTGTAAAGGCCTATAGTCAACTAGAAGGCCTAGATTAGCATGATAGTTTTTTTCTTATTGACAAAATGATAATATTGAGGTGTGTCATTGCTTTGGCTGCATCCAAATATTGGAACATATTTCAAATTGATGTATACAATACTTTCCTTCAAGGAGATCAAAATGAAAAAGTGTATTGGCCTTGCATGAAGGTTTTAAGCAACCAGGGATGACTAAAATTTTCAAGTTTCTTAAATCCTTATATGATTTGAAGCATACCTCTAGGCAATAAAACATCAAGCTAACTCATTTATTTTTATCTGCTAGCTTTTCTCAAAGTGCACATGATTATTCACTCTTTACTCTTAAGAAAGATGATGACATAGTGATTGTGCTAGTGTATGTTGATGATCTTCTCATTAGTGGGATCAATGATTAGTTGATTAATGAAACTAAAGAGACTCTACATTATAAATTTAAACCAAATTAAAGGATTTAGGTCAACTCAAGTATTTCTTGGGAATTGAAGTGTTGAGATCAAGTTCAGGTGTTATATTGAACTAGAGAAAGTATATTCTAGAGTTAATCAATGACACACGTCTCAGTGGTGCTAAGCCTACTTCTACACTCTTTGATTCCAATTTAAGAATAACCTCAGCAAAATATGACAGAGTTATTGGTTTTGTTGGTGATCAGGTTTTACATGATGTAACTTTCTATCAAAAATTAGTTGGAAAGTTGTTGTATACTACTATTACAAAACTAGATATCTCTTATACAGTGTAGACTCTCAGTCAATTCATGTAGGATCCTAAGAAGTCATATTAAGAAGTAGCTACCACGGTAGTCAGGTATTTAAAGGTCATAGTTGGTCAAGGCATTTGGCTACAAGCTAAACCTTCATCCATATTGACTTATTGGTGTGACTCTAACTTGGATGTTTGTAGAAACACCAGGAGGTCTATTATAGGCTATGTGATTAAGTTTAGAGAATCCTTAGTTTCTTGAAAATCCAAGAAATAACAAATAATCTCTAGAAGTTCAACTGAAGTTGTGTACAGGAGTATGACTTCTATTGTAGTTGAGGTTACTTGGCTTCTTGGTTTGTTTAATAAGTTGGGTGTATCAATTCAATGCCTATTACCCTCATGAGTGACAACAAATATGCCATTTAATTGGCAGTGAATCCTATTTTTTATGAGAGGACTAAATATATAGAGATAGATTGTCATTGCTTTAGGGATAAGTTCAAAGCAGGCTTGCTTGAAGCTATGTATGTACTGTTAGGTTCTTAAGAGGTGTGAATGAAAAATGAATAGGTGTTTTTTCTTAAAATACACCAATAGAAATGATGCAATTTGAATAGGCACCTATTCGGATTGAATGGTTATGACATTTTCAATGGTTTATGCCTTTTCCGAAGAGTTGCACCTTTATGAAGGGGTGCACCTTTCTGAACCATTGCTTCTCTTCATGAAGCAACACCTTGATGTCTATAAATACCTAGATTTTTCCTCAGGTAAAGACAATTTTTGAGTTTAAAACAATCTTTTTGTTCTTCTAAGAACTCTCATGTGATCGTCAAATCGTTGAGTGTGTTCAAAATTTCTGAAAATTTGAGGTACCCGCTATTTTCAGAAAGAGAATCAGTTTATCCTGGAAGTAAAGATTCTATAACCTTGAGTACTTAAGGGGAATAAATTCCTTGAGGACACACTGTGTATTCGGTGGACTTGATTCTATAATTTTTCTGCTTTATCTTCTTTCTTAAAGTTGATAAACATTTTATTTTGATAGTTCATTTGATTATTCATTTGGACTTATGTTTGAAGTTGTAACTTCATTGTACTTCTTGAAAGTAGTTCTTGAACTTATTATTGAAGTTTGGGTTGAAACATACACATTTTTGTACCTGGAACAACAATCTTAAGGAATTTACTGTAAAAAATATATTTTTTTGTACTTGTTTGGTGAAATTTTTTTCACCATTTATAAATAAAGTACTTTCATAATCTGTATTGTTTGTTTTTTGGATATTAAAGCTTGTTTCTCTGTACTCTATTTGAACTTAATAGTGATTTGAAGTTATAAAAATTTCATCATGAGTTAAAGTTTATTCGATTGACGATTAGAAGAACATAAAACTTCATCATTAAACTAGAAATAAGGTGGTGTTTAAAGTTTTTAAAACTTTATAATTAGTATTCTAACATACTAAGTTGGTTGCCTTTTTATGATAGAAAAATAAATGCTAAAAGTCATGCAAATGATGGAATAGCAAGTGTTGCAGCAACAACTGTTGGTACTACAAAACGTACAAATGTTAAAAACCCACAATGGCACCTGCAAAGAAACTCAAAAAAAAATTGGGTGTAGATTTCAAACACTGGTAGAAAAATATGTTCTTCTATTTGACGACATTATTTCTTCAAAGGTTCATCTCTGAAGATGCTCCAAAATTGCTCAAAGATACATAATACAGGGAGCGGTTAGTTGTAATGGAGGCATGGAAACACTCAGAGTTCTTGTGTAAGAATTATATCCTAAGTGACCTTCAAGATGACTTGTACAATATGTCGCAGTATGAAGACCTCGAAAGAGTTGTGGAATTCTTTGAAATGAAAGTATATAACTGAGGATGTAGGAACTAAAAAAATCTTTGTTGCAAAGTTTCTTGACTACAAAATGATTGACAGTAAAACCGTTATCTCTTAAGTACAAGAACTGTAAGTAATCATCCATGATCTCCTATCAGAAGGTATGCATATAGTAAATACCTTATTTGAACATGTTAAATATGTTCTTGATAATCACATGACCTTTGTTATAGGTTTGATTGTGAATGAGACTTTTCAAGTGGTAGCCATAATCGAGAAGTTGCCACCTTTGTGGAAGGACTTCAAAAACTACTTAAACCATAAGAGAAAGGAGATATCAGTTGAAGACCTCATAGTGAGGTTTCATATTGAAAAAGATAACAAAGTGAGGTTTCATATTGAAAAAGATAACAAAGCTGCTGAGAAGAGATTGAAATGTCTAAAGGAAATTCCACAATCACTGGAGCTAACATTGTGGATGATGACCCTGACAACTCAAACAAACATAAGAAAGTTGTTGGACAACAAAGCAATCCACCAAATAAGAAATTCAAAGGGAAGTACTTTAATTGTGGCAAGGCTGGCCACAAATTCGTAAATTGCCGGGCCTCTAAGAAAAAGCAAGAAGAAGGATCAATCCAACATGGATGAATCCAAAAATGAAAAAGATGAGCTATGGGTCATGTTTTCAGAATGCAACTTGGTGGGTAATCCTAGAGATTGGAGGATAGATTTTGGTGCCACTCGACATTTCTTTTCCAATAAAGAGTTATTTGCTTCATACACTCTAGCTCGAGATGAAGAGAAGATTTATATGGCTAACTCTGCAACAACAAAGGTTGAAGAGACGGAAAAAATCAACTTGAAAATGGCATTAGGCAAAGTGTTGACTTTCAAAAACGTCCTTGATGTACTATAGTTGATAAAGAACTTGATTTTTGTATCACTTCTGACCAAAAATAGATTCAAATATTTATTTGTTTCAGATAAGGTTGTAATTAGAAAAGGGGAAGTGTATGTACAAAAATGCTACATCACTGAGGGCCTATTTAAGATGAATGTAATGACTGTTGTGATCTATAAAAGTTCTATTTCTTCTTACTTTCTTGAGTCTAATAAATTGTGGCATGAGCGATTAGGACATGTCAATTATAAAACTTTGTAAAAACTGATTAACTTAGAAGTTTTACCAAACTTACGTGTGTGGAATCAAAGTATGCTAAGAATCTGTATAAGTCTGTTGAAAGAAATTCCAATCCCTTAAACTTAATCTACACAAAAATTTGTGATATGAAGTCAACTCCATCTCGTGGTAGGAAAAAATATTTTATAACTTTTATTGACGATTGCACTAGGTACTATTATATTTATTTGCTATATAGTAAGGATGAAGCAATAGACACATTTAGGAAATAAAATAAAAGTTTAAAATCAGCTAGAGAAAGATCAAAACGATAAGAAGTGATAGGGATAGAGAATATGAATCTTCTTTTGCGGAGATATGTGTAGAGAATGGATTGGTCCATCAAACTACTGCCCCGTATTCACCTCAATCAAATAGAATTGCGGAAAGAAAAAATCGAAGATTAAAAGAAACAATGAATATCTTACTTATAAGTGCAGGTTTACTGCAAAACTTATAGGAGTAAGCTATCCTTACAGCTAATCAAATACTCAATAGAGTGCCCTATAGTAAGACACTTTTAATTCCATATGAAAAATAAAAAGGAAGTAAATCCATCTTGAAATATTTCAAAGTATAGGGGTGTCTAGCGAAGGTCCAAGTTCCTATGCCTAAAAAGCTAAATATAGGATCTAAGACTGTGGACTGCATGTTCTTGGATATGATAAAAGTAGTAAAGAATGTATTTTTTGGTTCATAAATATGAATATCCGCATATTAATGAAAAAACTATAATTGAATCAGATAATGTTGAGTTCTTTGAACACATTTGTCTGTATAAAACTAGACTTGAGCAGTCTAGTGGGTGGTCTAAATGACCTCGAGATAAACTAAGAGAGAATGTACATAATGATGAGAATCCAAGGCGTAGTACACGTCAAAGAATGTCAACTTCCTTTGGATTGGATTTTGTAATGTTTCTCCTAGAAAATAAGCCTCAAATATTTAAAGATGTGATGTTATTTTTAGACTCATCTTTTTGGAAAGAGACAGTCAATAGTGAGATTGATTCAATCTTGAGCAACCATACGTGGGAGTTGGTTGATCTTGCTCCAAGAAATAAACCTTTAGGTTCTAAATGGATCTTCAAAATAAAAATGAAAGTGGATGGTACTATTGACAAATATAAGACAAGACTTGTAGTGAAAGTCTTCAAACAGAAGAAATGCCTTAATTTTTTGATAAATACTCTCATGTAATGAGGATAACGTCAATTTGGATGTTAGTTGCCTTGGAGGTAGTAGATGGTCTTGAAATTAATCAAATGGATGTAAAAATAGTATTCCTTAATGGAGTGTTGGAGAAAGAGATTTACAAGGAACAACCTGAGGGTTTTGTGGTTACTGGTCAAGAAAATAAAGTGTGCAAACTTGTTAAGTCACTTTATGGACTAAAAAAAGCACTCAAATAGCGGCATGCAGAGTTTGACCAAATCATGTTGGCAAGCGATTTCAAGATAAATGAATGTGATAAATGTATTTACATTAAAGACACTCCAAATTGCAAGGTCATTTTTTGTTTATATGTCGAATATATGTTGATCATCAATAGAGACATTTATGACATAAATACTATGAAATGAATGCTTGAGAGTAAATTTGATACGAAAGACCTAGGAGTTGCGGATGTAACTTGGGGATAAGAATTCATAAAACTCCACAAGGGTTGGCATTGTCACAATCTCATTATATTGAAAAGGTACTTGACAAATTTAAGTATTTGGATTTTGGTATTGCTAAAACTCCATTAGACGTGAGCTTTTCACTTCAAAAGAATGAAGGTAAAAGTGACTCACAATTGGACTACACTAGAGTGTTGGGAAGTTTGATGTATATCGTGAATTGTACGTGACCAGATATAACATGTGTTATTAGTAAATTGTGTCAGTACACGAGTAATCCTAATCAAACTCATTTGATGGCAATGAAAAGAGTTTTTGGGTATCTAAAACATACTCAAGACTATGATTTACATTATAATAAATATCCAGAGGTAATTGACGGATATCGTGATGCAAATTGGATCACTAGATCGAATGAAGTAAAATTCATGAGTGGATATGTATTTACTTTAGGTGGAGGAGCAGTCTCTTGAAAATCATCTAAACAGACATGTATTGCCCTCTCTATAATGAAATCTGAATTTATTGCATTAGATAAAGCTGATGAAGAAGCTGAATGCTCCAAAATTTCTTGGAAGATATTCCTTATTGGCCCAAACTGTTGGCACTAGTATGTATACATTGTGATAGTCAAGCAACGATAGGTCGGGTATGGAGCATGATGTGCAACGATAAATCTCATCATATAAGACGGAGACATAATATCGTTAAAGAACTACTCTCTAGTGAAATTATCACTATTGATTATGTGAAGTCAAAGGGAATGTATCAGATTCACTTACAAAAGGCCTATCTAGAGAGAAAGTTGGCAGATCAATGGGTTTAAGGCCTAGGAAAAGTTAGCTTGGTGGTAACTCTACTTAGCAGACTAGAGATCTCAAGAGCTTGGTTCAAGGAGATCAAATAAAGTTGTGACTGACGGTTCAACATTATCAATATACTCAACCCATTCTCATGATGAATATGATGTTCAGATAAAAGGGATAAGGCTTATGGTTTGAAGCTCTTTAATGGTTTCTAAGTTTGATAGGTTTGACCAAATAGTTTGATTTATAGGATTAAATATTTAGGAATCACCTATGTGAGGGTGAAGTGGAAGCCGCTTCAAGAAGAATATTAGTAAAGGCCTATCCTTGATGCTCTCATGAAAATAGGATGTGTTCATAGATGAAACTAATAAAATCATGAGAACCATAAACAATAAAAGATTGGTTGTGTGACTTGTGTTGTCTAGGTTTACATTAAATTAAAGTTCAACGGTTCAAAAATATCAAATCTACCGATTGACCGAGTGTATCCAATGCATGTTCACTACGGAAAGTTCAAACATAATCCTACTTATCCATATGTAATTACTTTTTGCTTGTTGACCACACACTTGTCCGTTAATGTTTTGTTAGAAATAGCCATTCCCCGTTCATGTGGAAAATTGTTGGGTTTTTAAGAGGTATGAATGAAAAATGAATAGGTGTTTTTTAAAAAAAAAAACACCAAGAGAAAGGATGCAATTTGAATAGGCACCTTTTCGGATTGAATGGTTATGACCTTTCCAATTAGTTATGACTTTTTCAAAGAGTTGCACCTTTATGAAGGGGTGCATCTTTCTGAACCATTGCTTCTCTTCATGAAACAACACCTTGATGGCTATAAATACCTAAAAATTTTCTCAGGTAGAGATAATTTTTTGAGTTGAAAAACAATCTTCTTATTCTTCTAAAAACTCTCAAATGATTATCAAATCATTGAATGTGTACGAAATTTTTGAAAATTTGAGGTACCTTTATTTTTAGAAAGAGAATCATTTTATCCTGGAAGTAAAGATTCCATAACCTCGAGTACTTGAGGGAGTAAACTTCTTAAGGACACGGCGTACATTCGATGGACTTGATTCTATAATTTTCTGTGTCATCTTCTTTCTTAAAGTTGATAAACACTTCATTTCGATAGTTCATTTGATTATTCATTTGGACTTGTGTTTGAAGATGTTGTAACTTTATTATAGTTCTTGAAAGTAGTTGTTGAACTTAATATCAACAGGTTGCAAATCTATTGCCAAAGGGTCTGAGTCATGCTCAACACTTGCATCTTCTTGGCAAGCTTGTGTGCTTAACATTCTACACCCTGCAAGTTGAGGAGGTGTGTTGATGATCACTTATTACTGTTCCATTATTTATTTTTGCTGTTTTATTACCATTGTTGATGTTGCAGTTAGTCTTAGTTAGTTACTCATCAGTTATTTGTTAGAGCATTAGTTAGTTGTTAGAGGAGTGAGTAGTGAGTAAACTGTCAGGGAAGATTCTAGAAGAGTTCATTACTAGATATTTTTCTCCTCAAACTCAGTCTATAAAATGTTATGTATATACTACATTGCAAATAGATTTTTGCTCTAGCAGACATAAAATTTCTCCCTCTGTTCTTCTTCCTTCTTCTTTTTCCAAAGCTTCATCAATGGAGTCTTAGATGCATATGATATATTTTCACAATAAAATATATCAAAATATCCTTTAATCTTATTGTCTATGTAATGTAGAAACGAAATCAAAGAGGTTTGAGAAAAAAGAAAAGATACAATCTTGTTAGAGTGGACTAAAAAGGGTAGGAAAGATACCATCTTCTTCGAGTGGACTAAAAAGGGAAAGACAAACAAATTGAAATGACACTGAATAGAAGCATATTTAATTGATTTTTTATATTTATATGTTTTGTTTGTTTAAGTAAGGGAAAAGTCATCGTTTCCATCTTAAACTATACTCGAAAAGTTCAAGGCACACCTAAACTATTGGAGTGACCTATCACACACCTATATGAATTTTCTACACCCTGTAAAGCATTATACCACTTGCATGTGGTGTGGTGTTTCACACGCGCCTGCCACGACAGCTCCACGCCAGCATAATACGAAAAAAATAATAAATTTATTATTTTCATAAATTTTTCTTTTTTATAAATTAAATATATGCACACACACATACCTCTATTTTTGGATGGATTAACAGTTAACACACACACAGAAGGGGGACATGGAAGTGAATTCAGAGCAAAAAGGGGAGATTTGAGATGAGAGTAAAGTGAGAGAGAGAAAGAGAGAGAGAGAGAGACGGCCAATCGCGCGCGAGAGAGAGGGAAAAGCAAATGGTGAATCTGAATTTTTCGGTGAGAACTGATCACCGAAAAATTCCCTTGCTACAGAAACCTCGATCCATCCTTCGATATTCGTCACCGTTTGAGTTAGCCGAAACACCGACAAAGTCAAAACATCAAATCCAATTTGGATTCCGGTGAACTAGTTTAAGCTTAGTTAGAACACAAAAGAAAATATTCTGATATCAAGATGTCATCCAACTCGGTGCCAACTTAACCGCTGGATTCCGGTTGACATATCTCTTCCGGTTGACATATTTAAAATTTCTGACATATCTCTTTGAATTCTGATTTTGTTTTTTATATTTTCTTCTTTTATAAAATTTGTTTTGTCCGTTTAAACAGCAAATTCAATTTGGTTTTGTTCATGGTGAAATTGACATTGATTCGGTGGAGGTGGAGGATGGGGTGTGAAGAAATTGCGCTATTTGGGGGTGGGGGTGATGAAGAAGATGTGTTGGTTGGGGTGGGGTTAGAGTTTGGGGGTGAGGGGTGATGAAGAAGAAGATGGTTCGAAGGTGGGGGAGGGGAATTTTTAATTTTTTTCGTTAATTTTATATTTAGATGCGCTTTATTTTATTTAAATAATTATGTTTTTTCCACGTCAGATTTAGGAGGTAAAAAATTCACTTTTAAGTAGTTTAGGTGTGTATTGGGTCATTTTAATAGTTTAGGTGTGTCTTGAACTTTTCGGGTATAGTTTAAGGTGGAAACGATGATTTTTCTTTTAAGTAATAAATTAGTGGCATTAATTAATTTGTAGGGCGTGAACCACACTTTCTAGTGCTGAACAAGCAAGCAAAATTAAGGTAGTGGATCATTCATCAGCAAATCAACAATTTTATGTAACTATATATATGCCCTAGAAACTACTCATGTTTATTATGCCTTCACCTTTTTGCTTCTGATTCTAAGGATATTTCACTTCTCCTACTTTAAGAATTCTCTACCATGCGTCATGTACGTGTTATCAAAATTCTCCACACAACCTTTGGAATTTTCGGTGGGAATGTTGTTTCATTCTTCATGTGTTTAATTTATTCGTAGTCTAATTTATTTGAGTTGGATACATATATGATCATGTCTTTTTTCTTTATTTAATTTTCTTTGAATAGGAAATGTTTTTGGTATATTACTCTTCTTGGCACCTATGTAAGTCTTCTTAGCTTCAAGTTTAAATTTTTAATTTTTTTGCAAGTGTATGCAAGTGAGTATGCTCTTCACTTATGTTTTATTATGTCTTATTAAAACTAATTTACAACTCAATTACAAAAATGTGACGTTATAGGATTACATTCAAAAGGATTATCACGAAGAGATCAACAGAAAAATTTTCAGGGGTACCATATCTAATGAGTCTGTTCAACTGCTTGTTCTCAACTTGGTAAGCTTCTTTCACTCCTATAAACTCTTAATTATAAAAAGAACTATAAAAGACGACAACAACAACATATCCAGGATATTTCCACTACAGTGGAGTCTGGAGGGGGAGGGGGAAAAAGTGTATGCAGTCTATACCACTACCTCGTATGAAATAGAGAGGTTGTTTTCGATATACCCCCGGCTCAGGAAAGGTAACAGTATAACAAACAAAAAACATAAAATCAAACAACAAAAAGGGATATCACACCACTAGATAATAAAGGAAACAAGACACTCATAAGGTAATACTATAAACTAGCTATACAAAAATCATAGACATCACCAAAACACCACGAACAAGAGACAACGGACACAGATACAAACAAAGCATTCTTCCTTACTATTATGGATGTACTCCTACCTATATCTATCCTAATTCGTGTCCTCAACATCTTCCTATCAAGGGTCATGTCCTCCGTAAACTGTAACTGCTCCATGTCATGCCTAATCACCTCCCTCCAATATTTCTTCAGTCTACCTCTACGTGTTTTGGATCAAAAATCGATCGGAGGATCCCATGCAGGCTGAGGAGCGTAGGAGTGTGGGACGGTGGGGTCGGCGTGGCTGTTTCGGTGGTCAAATAGGCGAAACGGTGCGAACGAGCCATTTTTGGGCAAAATTGATTTGCTAGCCTATGGTTCCGAGGGTAAGCCAGGGGCTCGGGAGTGTTTTGGACCAAAAATCGATTGGGGGCTCCCTGGTAGGCTGAGGAGCAGAGGAGTGTGGTCCAGCGGGGTCGGCGAGCCTGTTTGGTTGGTCAAACGGGTGAAATGGCGCGAATAGATCAATTTTGGGCCAAATCGGTGTGATATAGCACACGGTTCCAGGGGTGGGCACAGGAACTGGACCGGGGGCTCCCAGGCAGGCTGAGGAGCGGGAAAGTGTGGGCCAGCAGGGTCAGCGGGGCCGGCAGGGTCATCAAAAGGGCGAAACGGCGCAAATAGACATTTTTGGGGTCAAATCGGTGTGCTATAGCCCACAGTTCTGGGGGTGGGTCCGGACCCTCCCCTCCAAAACCATCCATATCTAGTATCTCACACCTCCATACTAGAGTATCTGTGCCCCTCCTCATCACATGAAAGAACCATCGCAATCTTACTTCTCGCATCTTGTCCTCCACCGCAGTTATTCCGACCTTCTCTCGAACAATCTCATTTCTAACCTTATCTCTCCGAGTAAGTTCACACATCCATCGCAAAATCCTCATCTCTGCCACCTTCAACTTTTAGATATGAGAGTACTTAACCGGCCAACACTCCGCTTCATACAACATAGTTGGTCGGACTGCCACTCTGTAGACTTACCTTTAAGCTTAGAAAGCACCTTTTTATCATACAAGACTTCTAGAGCAAGCATCTATTTCAATCACCCTGCACCAATATGAAAAGAATTGTATAAAAGAAAGTGAAATAAAAATTAATAATAGTTCAATTTTAAATAGATGACAATTTTTTTTGACAATGTGTACGTATAGAAAGTCATCTCAAGGATTCTGCCTCATCATTTCTGCAACTCCTACGGTGCATTATTCTCTTTTCCACTTCCCTGATTCCAAAATATTTTACAAATTTTCTCTTTCAGTTTGGGATCTACAAACAAAACAAAATATCGAGAACTAGGAGCTAGGAAATGGGCTATAAAACTTGAACATGCAGTGTAGAGTGCTAATTAATGTAGGTGTATAGCCACATAGTTGTCGAAGGGAGATAAAATTGTCAGTTTTTTATAAATATAGTATAGAAGGGTCGAGTTTTACCTTTTGAATTTTTTAAAACAAATATTGAGTTTAATTAATTCTACTTTTGATAAAAACAGGTACGGTCTGCCTTTCGTGTCACCAGACAACACATTGTTAACAGTACTGGCATCCATAGGTGGTGTTTTGGAAGCAATTTATGTGCTGATTTTCCTTATATTTGCACCCAAAAGAGAGAAGTTTAAGATCTCTGGAATTCTCTTTTTGGTCCTTTCTATCTTCTCAATTGTGGCTTTAGTCTCCGTGTTAACACTCCATGGAGATAAAAGGAAGCTTCTTTGTGGCTTAGCTTTTGCCATTACTTGTATTATGATGTTTGGCGCTCCTCTTACTGTAATGGTAAGTCTCTGTTTAATCTTATTTAAGTGTATCTTTAAGAGGGTGATTTACTAAGTTTATAAGCTGGTTAAGTTAGTTCAAAAGTAATTTTCTGACTTATTAACGTGTTTAGATTGGTGAATACTCGACATGCTTATAAACAAATAAAATCGATTGAAAAACGTAACATGGTTATTTCACTTTTCAGTTTATTAGCATTTTTGGTGTGATCAATTTTCTTAACTATTTTATCATTTATATTTTTTAATTGCAATATAAAGAATATTTTAGTTATTTTAACAAAAAAAACATTGTATCCGAACTTTTTCACCTACCGCATTAACCATTTACTTTTAGTTTCAATATCTTTATACACAACGCATAACTCTTCATTTATAAAATCAGTTTTAACACTTAAAATGCTTTTCAACACTTACAACTTATCAACTATTGAATGTCAATAACTTATCAACTATTTAATGTCAATTTACTCGAACGGGCTCTAAATCACCTAAGACATGGAGTTAACTAATAAACGTAACTAATAATTTAATTTGTTTTAAACAATCAGTGTTGCTCAATTAATTACAGAAGATCGGTTATGATATGGTTAACAATTATTATAGAAAGCTCCTTTAATTTATTATTATGTATATAACTTATATTCGTAAATGATAATTTTGGTTGACTCTCTTTCGTATGCAGAGACTGGTGATCAAATCTAGAAGTGTGGAGTATATGCCTTTCTTCTTGTCACTGTCTATTTTCAACTCTAGCACTTCATGGGCAATCTATGGCTTGCTTGGGAAGGACCTTTTCATCATTGTAAGTAGCTTTAATTTTAAACATTAATTCAGTGACTTTGACTTTCATCTTTTCATGACTAATTTTTCACACATATATTTTATAGGGGCTAAAAAAATAACTACTCACTGAATCATTATTTCAATGATCATTAGATTTATGGTTATAAATTAAGTTATGGAGACTACTTAGTATTGTTTTGATAGGTACCAAATGCAATCGGATCTTTATTCGCATGTGTGCAACTAATTTTGTACGCAATCTATCGCGATAGCAAGAAGAAATTAGACATCGAAATGGAGGGTTCAACTGAAACAAGGCTCGGAAAACCCCAAAAAGAGATGCAGAAAAATGTGGAAGCAAGTCAGCTGGATTGCGGAGTATAGAAAATGTGTAGTGCAGTGATTAGATTCATTGTTTGCAGTTAATTTGTGAAGTGTTTGGTGTAATTGCAATTAAGAGAATTTAATTAGTGGCTGGCGTTAATTAAATGAAACTAATAGCCTGTTTAGGATTGCTTATTTCCCAAAATAAATACTTATTTTGAGAAAAAAATATTTTTAAAAAAAGAAAGTTGTTTGGTAAATTTGCAAAAATACTTTTAAAAATAATCAGAAGCAGTTTTTCTACTTCTGGGAAGAAGCAGAAAATTTTTGTTTCTCAAAATAAGCAGAAGCAAAAGCAGAAAATTATTTTTTTATGACAAAAATATTCTTATCACACACACAAATATATATATATATATATATATATATATATATATATATATATATATACACACCCTTATTAGTTAATTAACATATCTTACAAGTTTGATTTTTAAAAATTTATATTTTATATTTACGTCATAATTCTTTATGATTTATATATTATTATTTTATTTTCACTCATTTTCTTTAAATAAATTTAAAAATATCATTGATGATGATGACTAAAGAATATATGAATTATTTTATTATTATTATTAATGATAACAATTAATAGATGAATCACGTTACAAGATTGTATTTTGCTATCACATATATATTTTTTCTCGAATATTTAATTTTAAATAAATAATTCATGAAAAGTGACATTTGTTAAAATATAGTGTGTATATATATATATATATGAATATGATGACTACTTATTCGTAGTAAATTTTGACACCGTAAAAATATATTAAAAAGGACTTTAACTATTGTGCTAAAGAAGGCATCATCACAAAGATCGAAAATGCAAACCAGTCTTTTGGTATACCTTCAGAAATACAAGATAGATGTTCTACAAGTATGGAGATATTGTGTAAAAAATTATGGATGACATAAAAAATACATGTCATGGTATTTACTACTATAAATGTGTCATAAGTTGATATGAACGATTGTGACATCTCAAAGATGTGCATATTGAGTATTAGATACGTATTGAAGAACTAGAAGATTCTTCAAGAATTGTTTGTGTCGCTTGTTCTCATGATAAGTTGGTTGGACCAACTAATATTGAGATTAGATCCCTTCAAATCTGAAAAGTATAAAAAGTGAATAAGGGTATGTTCGCCAGTCATGTGATCTATTAAGATGTGTCAATATAAGATGATCATATGTACGTTTATTGTCAACCTGAAGTTTGACATTAATAAAGTTGCTTGCTCAATAAAATTAAGTTAAGAGCATAACTTTCAGATTGTGTAATGAATGTCGTGCCCCACTTTTCTCGCGAAAAGCGAGATTCGACGTGATCACTCTTTTTGAATTGTTTAAGGAAGAGTGTGAAGAGTCGCCACCTAACAAATTAAGGTGCGTTAGGGCACCGGTCTAGGCTAACTACGAACCTATTTTGTTATTTTGTCTTAGTTCACCAGAGTTCGGGTAAGGGTTCAAATTACCTTGAAAAGAAAGTGTTATGCACCTTTCGAGGTCCACAAAGGTGGTTCCCGGCCGAATTCGTATTTTATGTGGGGATTCTACGTGATCAAATAAAGGTATCTTATTTTAACTTAATTGTTAACTAAGTGATAAAGTAGTTAATAAACAAACACACATTATTTTGTTATTTCTAGTTGTTGCTTACCTAAGTGATAAAAATCAGTAAAGAATGTAAATAAGACAAGCGAGAAGAAAGAAATGACATAAATTACAACAAAGGGGACTTCTTATATAATAAACTAACTACCCCAAATAAATAAGCATGTAAAGTAAATAAAAGAAAAAAAAATTCGTCAAATCTAACAATGAAATATTTTGGTCTCATTCGGATCAGAACCCCAACTTGTTTAATCATCATCCGACCCACTGGCCAAACTCTTAGACAAGTCATATGTCTTACCTTTAATGTCTGTTGGAGATCATCACTTTCAAATGACTACCCGTCCCACCCCACCTAGGCTGGATGTCAAATGTAAAGGCGTTCTAGGACAAGGATAAAACTAACATTTTTAGTAATTCCTATCGTCCAAGAGGCATTGAACTTTGCTATATAGATTTTGTGGTCTAGAAAAAATAAAGCTATGTTGCCTAGGACTCGAAACGCATAGCACATTGGATGTCAAGTAGCAAGTAATGTCTCACGTTAGCCCCTTGGTTATTAAAGAGTTGATTAATGTGATTAACATGCCAAGACAAAGGATAGCTATTTTTGTGTTATTAATCCATAGGCATGATATTTTTGTTTACTAATGCAGAAACGCAGTTATAATAATGCAAAAATTTGACTATTATTGGCATGCTGAAAATATGCTAATGCGTAGGAACCTAATGTTAATATGCTAAAAATAGGGTAGAAAATTATGTTAATATGCTGAAAGTAGTGCAGGAAATTTATATTACCATGCTGAAATTTTATTCTAATACGCCAGAAGTTAAATCTAACACGCTGAAATTTGATTTATTATGCTGAAATTGCATTTTTAAATATGGAGATTGAACTAACATGTGGGGACATGCAGGAATTTAATGTGAATATGCTAAAAATGCTTAAATAAATTATTTAATGTGCTGAAAATTTATTAACATGTTGAAAGATACATTGACATGCTTATTTTTATGTTAGCCATATTAAAAGACATGACATGCTCAAATATAATTCTTAACGTGCTAAGAATGCTTAATTTTGGTGTTTAAAATGCTAATGTTTAATAAGAACATGTTGAAACATATGTTAATGTGCAGAAAATTTAATGCAAACGTGCTTTAATAATATTTGTGTTAACATGCTAAAATATGTGATCACATATTTAATCGAGTATCTAACGTGTATTTAACATGCAAAATCACTTAAACCTAATGAAAAATTATGTACTTTTCAGTGAATTTTGACCGGAGTAGTGGTTACTTCGTTGAGACGTTTGGTCGGCGAAACTGGCTGGTTCGTCGATGCATTAGAGACGTTGGATGGGGCGGGTTACCAGAGGAACCATTTGTTGTTCGTCGTTGTTGTCGTTGCTGCAACAGATGGCGACGGAGAGGGTTGGTTTCGTTGATGTTGATATTGAGGCCGGTTCGACGGGGAGGCGGGGGAGAGGCACCGGATCTGGGCGATGGTGGCGTTGGGCCTTCACCGGTGGCGACTGGTGTTATTTCCCATTCGATGGCGCTTAGTCTCCAGAAGATTTAGGGATGACTTCCTAAGATTTATGGATGACTTCCTAAGTGAATTATTTAGTCTCCAGAAAATTTAGGGATGACTTCCTAAGCGACGGAAGGCGCGACAAACCGTCGAGCTAGCGACGGACCGTCGCCCAAACCGTCGCAACTGAGGCAGTAAGACTACCTTATGGTAAAACTGCGATGGAAAGAGCGACGAACCGTCGATCCAGCGATGGACCATCGCTAATATAGAAGTAACCCATTTTCTGGCTAGACTGCGACGAACAGAGCGACGAATTATCGAGCCAGCGATGGACCGTTGCCCAAGACATTGCAGATCCCGTTCAGCAATTTAAAGATATTTTTATAAGAGTGTTTGGGTCTTTTCCACCTTTTTTAACGCCTAATTATACCAGATTAGAGCTCGTAACTTCATTATTCATATACAACACCAAATTTGGGTTTCTCTCAAAGATCAATCCCCAAGAACAAGATCTAAACCCTTCTTCAAGAAACTAAGAAAATTAAAGTTTTTCAAGTTCATGAACCATCAATAAAACATCAAGATCTGTGTTTCCCAATCCAAGAACGTTCAAGAAACGTTAGTTATCTTCCAAGATTCAAGCTTTTAAGATATGTCAAATATTGATTCATGGGTCACTTTCACCCATGAAGCTCAAGAATCTCTTTTCAACAATCCAAAGATTTGTGTATTTATGAATGTTCATGATTTAGTTGAATTGAAATTCTTATTCATGTTGTTGTTGGGTTTTGAAACATGTTTTAAATTACATGTTCCAATGATTGATCCTAGTATGTGATGATTTGCATAATGTTCATGATAAACCCTTTAAATGGCGAATTTATTTATGCAACCATGATAATTAGATGCATTGATGATGGTATAACCAAAATATGCTACCCATGTGTTTGATTAAATGCCTATGTGAAGGAAAAGGTGTCATTATAGTATGATAATATGAAATCTCCATTCATGTACAAGTTAATGCATGTCAAGTGTTTGATGAAATGTCTTAGTCAATGAATTATGGATATATGTATAGCCATTGTTGCACTTTCGAACTTGTGCCATGAATTACTTTTATGCTATCGAGTCTTGGGGGTACTTGTACCCGATAATTTAGCTATGTGCCTAGAGCTAGTGTCATATTTTCAAGATACTCTTAGTCAAGCCATGCTCAGTAGAATTCAGTCAGTCTCATGACTCACAAAAACTCAAAAATTCCAGTAATCTCAGAAATCTCAGTAACTCAGTAATCTCAGTAGTATTCCGTCAGTCAACGGAACTCATTGAACTCAGTCCAGTTTAGTTCAGTTAATCATGTTCCATTGTCTATTCAAATGGGAGTAGGAATTAGCACCGAGTGAACCCAAGGATGAGGGCACACACTAACAGTTGAGGGTGTGATCCTTAGAAGCAATCCTTACATTCCAGAACTATGTAGCCAACATAGATTGACACATCAACACTGATAGATAAGGTTTGATGAGGTAGATTAACACTGTCAGATGAGAGTCCCACTGTTCTCTTTTAGGGACACTGTCAGATGAGGGTCACCCACAGCTTGTCCTTACCAGTGGCACGGTATTGACACTCTTCTAATTTGGGTTACAGATTGGACCCCAACTCAGCTATAATAGCTTATTAGGGGAATGTTAGTTAAATGACTACTTCCCACAGTTACAGTCTCAGTAATAGAACTCAGATAGTTCTACAGAATTCAAGACTATCAGATACAGTCACTCAGCTCAGTAAGGAACTCAACTAGTTCCATCAGAATCTAGACTGTCAGATACAGTCACTCAGTATCAGTTATATCAGTTATCAGTAACTCACGTTATCAGTATTCAGACACAGTAGTCAGTATTATCACGAATTTAGTTACAGTTACTTATTTATGCATGTATTCTCACGTTCATGTTATACAGTCACTTAGTATTGTTCATGCATATGAACCCTTTGCATTCAGCCTACCTCACTTGCATACCAGTATATTCAATCGTACTAACGCATTTTTTTTATGATGTTTTATACCATAGGTTCAGAAGCACGAGCTCCAGAGCATCAGTAGCATTCCAATTTCAGCAGTGAGTCCTTATCATTTAAGGATATTATGATTTGATTACTTCACTTCTATAGTACTTAGTTTATTTCAGTAGTTAGAGTTAAATGGGGACATGTCCCATCAACTCCTTATTCAGACAGTACAGTGTTAGAGGCTTTCAGAGTATATATGTTCAGACAGTATTTCAGTTATTTTGGTATTGATATACCGTATTTTCAAATGTTATGTTTTATCAGATATTTGAACCTTATGGCCTATCAGCCTTTTATTCTGCATTTATACAGTATATTATACAGTGTTCAAGTACAGATAATAGTCATGGGTTAGCTTGTGGTCCTTCGAGGTCAAGAGCACCGTGTAGCATTTCGTGTACCAGATTTGGGGCGTTACAAACTTTGTATCAGAGCCTAAGGTTCAATAGAGTCTTAGGAAATCTGAAAGCCGCATATAGTAGAGTCTTGTTCATGGGTGTGTTGTGAGCCATATTTATGTACAGAAGGCTATAAGATGTTTTAGGAACAGTTTCCCTTCTTTCAGTATTCATTTCGTGCCAGTGATCATGAGCTCAAGTTTAACTCTCAGCCTAATCCGTTTCTCCCTTTTCATTACAGAACATGCCTCCCAAAAGAAGAAATCAGTCTGTCCAAGCAGATCCCTTGGATGAACATGTTTCTCATGCAGAGTTTAGAACTGCATTCACTACTCTTGCTAATTCAGTTGTTGCCCAGAATGAATGACCAACTTTCGTTTCGGCTAACCCAGTGGCCCATTCAGTTGCAGCTAGGATTCGGGACTTCACTCGAATGAATCCTCCATCCTTTTCGGGTCTAAGTCAAATAAAGACCCTCAGGAATTCCTTGATTAGGTTCAGAAGGTTATTGATATCATGGGGGTGTTAGCTATTAAGAGTGCTGAACTAGCCACATATTAGTTGCAGGATGTGGCTCACACATGGTTCTAACACTGGAAAATAGAGAGGGGTGCAGACGTAGGACCCATAGAATGGGAGGAGTTTACCATTGCTTTTCTTGATGAATTCTTTCCCCTAGAGTTAAGGGAAGCTAAGGTATTAGAATTTATCAACCTCGTGCACGAAAACATGACAGTGAAAGAGTATTCTCTAAAGTTTTCTCAACTAGCTAGATACGCTCCTCATGTGGTGGCAGATAGCAGGGCCAAGATGAGTAAGTTTGTTTCTGGGGTGAATGATAGTGTAGTCAGTAAGTGCAGATCTGCAATATTGATTAGTGAGATGGACATAGCCAAGATTATGATCCATGATAAACAGATAGAAGAGCAAAAGATTAAGATGAAAGAGAAGCAGAACAAGATAGCAAGGGCAGGTAGTTTCAACTTTGCTCAGCCTAAGTCAGAGGGTGAAAATCATTCTCAGTTCCGCCCAAAGTCATTCGTTCCAGCTCCTTCCTCAGCCATTGCTCAAGTGTAAAAATTCAGAGATGGCAACAGAGATAGGGAGCCAGTCTCTAAATCTCAGGGCAGTGTTAGAAGTGCCCAAACCAATTCTCTTTATCAGACATATGGCAAGCACAATCAGGGTATTTGCAGAGGTAGCAACGACATCTATTTTGGATGTGGAAATCCAGGCCACAGAGTCAGAGATTGTCCCCAGTCAGGTTTTCAGGGTGAGCATAATCGTTCCTTAGCTCAATTCGGTCGCCCGAATCAGCAGGGTGCCACCTCCAGTGCAACCAGTGGGCAACGCCCAGATAGACTCTATTCTCTTTAGTCCCGGTAGAATTAGGAAAATTCTCCTGATGTGGTTACTGGTACGTTACAGATCTTTCACTTGTACGTTTACGCTTTGCTTGATCCAGGAGCTTCTTTGTCTTTTGTTACTCCCTATATAGCAGTTGATTTTGGAGTTAGTCCCAAAATTTTAGCAGAGCCCTTCTCAGTATCTACCCCAGTGGGTAAAACTATCGTAGCTCGATGGGTATATAGGAACTGTCCGATTATGGTATCCCAGAAAGTCACTTCAACAGACTTAGTCGAATTAGAGATAACTAATTTTGATGTCATTCTCAACATGGATTGGCTTTATTCTAGCTATGCCACAGTCGACTGCAGAAACAGAATAGTCCAGTTTTAGTTTCTGAATAAACCTATCCTAGAGTGGAGGGGTAGTACTTCAGCTTTCATAGGTCAGCTTGTTTCCTACTTTCTGGCAAGGAAAATGATATCTAAAGAATGTCTCTACCATCTTGTTCAAGTTAAAAACTCTAGTTCTAAAACTCCCAGTCTCGAATCAGTCCCAGTAGTGAATGAATATTTAGATGTCTTTCCTGAAGATCTTCCAGGAGTTCCTCCCGAAAGGGAAATAGACTTTGGCATTAATATTCTTCTCGATACTCAGCCTATATATATTCCGTCGTACAGAATGGCACCAACAAAACTCAAAGAATTGAAAGAACAGTTGAAGGATCTCCCAGACAAGGGATTCATCAGACCCAGTGTATCCTCGTAGGGCGCACCAGTCTTATTCATGCGAAAGAAAGATGATTCTCTAAGAATGCGCATTGATTACCGTCAGCACAATAAAGTCATGGTTAAGAACAAGTATCCACTTTCCAGAATCGATGACTTGTTCGACCAACTTCAGGGTGACATCTACTTCTCTAAGATAGACCTTAGATCAAGCTATCATCAGCTCAGAGTCAGAGAATGTGACATCCCAAAAATAGCTTTTCGAACTTGGTATGATCATTTCGAATTCCTAGTCATGTCCTTTGGTCTTACCAATGCCCCTGCAGCTTTCATGGACTTGATAAACCGTGTGTTCAAGCAGTACTTAGACATGTTCGTCATAGTCTGTGTAGATGACATCCTTGTCTATTCCCACAGTGAGCGTGATCATGCAGACCATCTCAGAATCGTACTCCAGACTCTCAGAAATCATCAGTTGTTCGTCAAATTCAGTAAGTGCAAATTTTTGCTAAGGTCAGTAGCATTCCTTGGTCATATTATTTTTGGTGATGGCATTAGGGTTGATCCTCAAAAGACCAAAGTAGTAAGAAACTGGCCTTGACCTATCTCTCCATCAGATATCAGGAGTTTCTTGGGTTTGGCTGGCTATTACAGATGATTTGTTGAGGGATTTTCTTCTATTGTATCCACTATGGACAGATTGACTCAGAAAAAAGTCAAGTTTCAGTGGTCAGATCCTTGCGAGAAGAGTTTTTAGGAGTTGAAGACTCGACTCACCTCAGCTCCAGTTTTGGATCTTCCAGATGGTTCAGATGGGTTTGTAGTGTATTGTGATGCTTCCAGAGTAGGTTTGGGTTGTGTCCTCATAAAGCATGGTAAGGTCATAGCCTACGTCTCCAGGCAACTTAAACCCCATAAGAAGAATTATCCTACTCATGATCTTGAATTAGCAGCCGTAGTTTTTGCCTTAAATATTTGGAGGCATTACTTGTACGGTGTTCATGTAGATGTATTCACATATCATAAAAGCCTTCAGTACGTATTCTCTCAAAAAGATCTAAATCTTCGTCAGAGTAGGTGGTTAGAGTTCTTAAATATTTACGACATGAGTGTCTTTTATCATCCGGGCAAGGCCAATGTAGTGGCCGACACTCTCAGCAGACTGTCTATGGGTAGTGTTGCTCATATTGAGAAAGATAAGCAGAAATTAGCTCAGGAAGTTCATCATCTTGCCATACTAGGTGTCCGCTTGGTCAATTCTGCAGAAGGTAGTATATGGGTTCAGAACAGCTCAAAATCATCTCTAGTTTGTGAGGTGAAAGAAAAACAGGATAGAGATCCCAGTCTTATTAAGTTGAAAGAGTCAGTCAGATATTAGAAAGTAGAGGTTTTCTCTTAAGGAGGAGATGGTGTTTTGTGCTGTCAGGGTCATCTTTGTATGCCAGGTGTAGATGACTTGAGGCAATAAATTCTTGCAGAAGCGCATAGTGCGTGCTACTCTATTCATCCAGAGGCCAATAAGATGTACTATGACTTACGGGGGATCAATTGGTGGAGTGGGATGAAGAGAGATATTGCAGAGTTTGTGGCTAAGTGCTCTACATGTCAGCAGGTTAAGATAGAGCATCAAAAGCCTAGTGGGTCCATGCAGGAGTTCAGTATTCCTACTTGGAAGTGGAAAGAAGTAAACATGGACTTTATGATGGGTTTTCCTCGTACTCGTCATCAGCATAATTCAGTTTGGGTCATTGTAGACAGGATGACCAAATCAGCTTATTTTCTTCCAGTCCATACCTCTTATTCAGCCGAGGATTATGCCAAACTCTATATCAAGGAGTTGGTCAGATTACAAGATGTTTTGTTGTCTATTGTTTCATATAATAGTACCCAGTTCACCTCTCATTTCTAGAAAGCGTTCCAAAAGGGTCTTGGTACCCAAGTTCATCTCAGTACAACCTTTTATCCTCAGACAGATGGTCAAGCAGAAAGGACCAGTCAGACCTTAGAAGATATGCTAAGGGCGTGTGCAATTGATTTCAAGGGTAGTTGGGATGACCACTTGCCTTTGATTGGGTTTGCATACAACAACAACTATTATTCCAGTATTCAGATGGCTCCATTCGAAGCTCTCTATGGTAGGAGATGTAAATCTCTAATCGGTTGGTTTGAAGTTGGTGAGGCCACTGTGATAGGGCGTGACTTGGTATTCGATACCTTAGAGAAAGTCCAGTTGATTAGAGAAAGGCTCAAGACAGCTCAGGGCTGACAGAAATCGTATGCAGATGAGCGCAGGAAAAATCTCGAGTTTGAGATTGGTGATCATGATTATTTGAAAATCTCTCCCATGAAGGGAGTGAAGCGGTTTGGCAAGAAGGAAAAACTCAGTCCCTTATATGTCGGTCCCTTCATAATTATCAGTCACTTCGGCAAAATAGCTTATGAGCTCGAGTTGCCTTTATATCTAGCATCAGTGCATCCAGTATTTCATGTCTCCTTGCTTAAGAAGTGCATAGGTGACCCAGTAGTTGTATTCCCTATTGAGGGCATAGATATTCAAAACAGTCTCTCTTACAAGGAAATTCCAGTCAAAATCTTTAACTACCAAATTCGCAGACTGAGGAACAACGAAGTCCCTCTAGTCAAAGTTCTTTGGCAGAATCAGTCCGTTGAGGGAGCTACTTGGGAAGTAGAAGTAGATATGCGGACTAAGTATTCTCAACTTTTCTTCGCTAATTCAGATTCAGCCCAAGGTAATAGCCTTCTTTAAGCCTATTCAATTTCATGCTCAGATTTCAGTTACAATCTCGATATTAAAGTACCATTGCATATTCAGCCATGCATTCATGTATCAGCTTAGTCATATACTCATGCATCAGATATGCATGTTCATCTTGATAAATTCAGCTTATCAGTGATTCCATTCATGTATTCATGAGTCAGTATTCATGCATCAGATATGCATGTTTAGTATGAAATTTCAGTATATCAGAAGTTCCAGTCATATAATCATGTTTCATATGTTCATGTCCCTTAAGTAAGATTAGTCTATCAGAAATGCCAGTTTAGTCAGTCTCATTCGAGGACGAATATTCCCAAGGGGGAGATATTATAATACTCTGAACTTTCTTTAAAGTCTAATTTAGTCTCCAGAAAATTTAGGGATGACTTCCTAAGTAAATAATGTTTAAGTTAGATAAGATTCCCCCAATTTGGACTTTTTATTATGTGGGAAATTTAATTAACTTCACAACGATATCAATTTCACCAAAATCCGGTATCGGGATAAAAAGTTATGGACATTTTACAGTGAGCTATCTGAACTACCCAGGAGAGACGGAAGGCGTGACAAACCGTCGAGCTAGCGAAGGACCGTCGCCCAGACCGTCGCAACTGAGATAGTAAGACTACCTTCTAGTCAAATTGCAACTGAAAAAGCGACGAACCGTCGAGCCAGCGATGGACCGTCACCCAGACTGTCACTAATATGGCAGTAACCCATTTCCTGGATAGACTGTGACAGACAGAGCAACGAATCGTCGAGCCAGTGATAGACCATCGCCCAAGCCATCGCAGATCCCATTCAGCAATTTAAAGCCATTTTATAAGGGTGTTTGGGTCTTTTCCACCTTTTTAACGCCTAATTATACCAGATCAGAGCTCATAACTTCATTATTCATCTACAACACCAAATTAGGGTTTCTCTTAAAGATCAATCCCCAAGAAAAAGATCTAAACCCTTCTTCAAGATACTAAGAAAATTCAAGTTCTTCAAGTTCAATAACCATCAAGAAAACATCAAGATTTGTGTTTCCCAATCCAATAACGTTCAAGAAACGTTAGTTATCTTCCAAGAATTAAGCTTTTGAGTTATGTCAAGTATTGATTCGTAGGTTCCTTTCACCCATGAAGCTCAAGAATCTCTTTTCAACAATCCAAAGATTTGTGTATTTATGAATGTTCATGATTTAGTTGAATTGAAATTCTTATTCATGTTGTTGTTGGGTTTTGAAACATGTTTTAAATTACATGTCCCAATGATTGATCCTAGTATGTGATGATTTGCATAACGTTCATGATAAACCCTTCAAATGGCAAATTTATTTATACAACCATGATAATTAGATGCATTGATGATGGTATAACCAAAGTATGCTACCCATGTGTTTTATTAAATGTCTATGTGAAGGAAAAGGTGCCATTATAGTATGATAATATGAAATCTCCATTCATGTACAAGTTAATGCATGTCAAGTGTTTGATGAAATGTCTTAGTCAATGAATTATGTATATAGGTATAGCCATTGTTGCACTTTTGAACTTGTGCCATGAATTACTTTTACGCTATCGAGTCCTGGGGGTACTTGTACCCGATAATTTAGCTATGTGCCTAGAGCCAGTATCATGTTTTCAAGATACTCTCAGTCAAGCCATGCTCAGTGGAATTCAGTCAGTCTCATGACTCACGAAAACTCAGAAATCCCAGTAATCTCAGTAGTATTTCGTTAATCAACGGAACTCACTGAACTCAGTCCAGTTTAATTCAGTTAATTATATTCCAGTGTCTATTCAGATGGGAGTAGAAATTAGCACCAAGTGAACCCAAGGATGAGGGAACACACTGACAGTTGAGGGTGTGATCGTTAAAAGCAATCCTTGCGTTCCAGAACTATGTAGCCAGCATAGGTTGGCATATCAATACTAATAGATGAGGGTAATTGAGGTGGATTAACATTGTCAGATGAGGGTCCCACAATTTTGTTTTGGAGACACTGTCAATGAGGGTCACCCACAGCTTGTCCTTACCAATGGCGCGGTATTGATACCCTTCCAATTGGGGTTACAGATTGGACCCCAACTCAGCTATAATATCTTATTAGGGGTTTGTCGATTAAATGACTACTTCCCACAATTACAGTCTCAGTCTCAGTAATAGAACTCAAATAGTTCTACAGAATTTAGGACTGTCAGATATAATCACTCAGCTCAGTAAGAAACTCAGCTAGTTCTATCAAAATCTAGACTGTCAGATACAGTCACTCAATATCAGTTATATCAGTTATCAGTAACTCAAATTATCAGTATTTAGACTCAGTAGTCATTATTATTACGAATTCATTTACAGTTACTTATTCATGCATGTATTCTCACGTTCATGTTATACAGTCAGTTAGTATTGTTCATGCATATAAACCCTTCACATTCATCCTAGCTCACTTGCATACCAGTATATTCAATTATACTGACATATTTGTGCTATGGTGTTTTATACCATAGGTTCAGAAGCACGAACTCCAGAGCATCAGTAGCATTCCAGTTTTAGCAGTGAGTCCTCATCATTCGAGGATGTTATAATTTGATTACATTACTTCTATAGTACTTAGTTTATTTCAGTAGTTAGAGTTAGTTGGGGACATATCCCATCAACTCCTTACTCACACAGTACAGTGTTAGAGGCTTTCAGACTATAGTATGTTCAGACAGTATTTCAGTTATTTTGGTATTGATATACCATATTTACAGATGTTATATTTTAGCAGATATTTGAACCTTTTGTCCTTTCAGCCTTTTATTCTGCATTTATATAGTATATTATGCAGTGTTTAGGTACAAATATCAGTCATGGGTTAGCTTGTGGTCATTCGGGGTCACGAGCACTGTGTAGCATTCTGGCTACCAGATTCGGGGAGTTACAAACTTTGTATCAAAGCCTAAGGTTTAATAGAGTCTTAGGAAGTCTGAAAGCCGCATCTAGTAGAGTCTTGTACATGGGTGTATTGTGCGCCATATTTATGTACAGAAAGCTATAAGATGTTTTAGGAATAGTTTCCCTTCTTTCAGTATTCATGTCGTGCTAGTGATTATGAGCTCAAGTTTAACTCTCAGTCTAATTCGTTTCTCCCTTTTCGTTATAGAATATGCCTTCCAAAAGAAAAAATCAGTCTGTACAAGTAGATCCCTTGGACAAACATGTTTCTTATGCAGAGTTCAGAGTTGTATTCACTACGCTTGCTAATTCAGTTGCTGCCCAGAATGAATGACCAATTGTCATTCAGGCCAACCCAGTGGCCAATTCAGTTGCAGCTAGGATTCGGGACTTCACCCGAATGAATCCTTCATCTTTTTTGGGTCTGAGTCAGATGAAGACCCTCAAGAATTTCTTGATCAGGTTTAGAAGGCTACCAATATCATGAGGGTGCTAGCTATTAAGAGTGATGAGCTAGCCGAATATCAATTGCAGGATGTGGCTCACACATGGTTCAAATAGTGGAAAGCAGAGAGGGGTGCAGATATAGGACCAATAGAATGGGAGGAGTTTGCCACTGCTTTTCTTGATAGATTATTTCCCCTAGAGCTGAGGGAAGCTAAGGTGTTAGAATTTATCAACCTCAGGCAGGACAACATGACAGTGAAAAAGTATTCTCTAAAGTTTACTCAACAAGCTAGATACGCTCCTCATGTGGTGGTAGATAGCAGGGCCAAGATAAGTAAGTTTGTTTCTAGGGTGAATGATAGTGTGGTCAATGAGTGCAGATCTGCACTATTGATTAGAGAGATGGACATAGCCAGGATTATGATCCATGCTCAATAGATAGAAGAACAGAAGACTAAGATGAGAGAAAAGCAGAACAAGAGAGCAAGGACAGGTAGTTTTAACTTTGCTCAGACTAAGTCAGGGGTGGAAGTCGTTCTAAGTTCCGTCCAAAGTCATCCGTTCCAGCTCCTTCCTCAGCCAGTGCTCCAATGCCAAAATTCAGAGACAACAACAGAGATAGGGCACTAGCCTCTAAATCTTAGGGCAGTGTTAGTAGTGCCCGAACCAATCCTCGTTGTCAGACATGTGGAAAGCACCATCAAGTTATTTGCAGAGATGGCAGCGACGTCTATTTTGGATGTGGCAACCCAGGCCACAGAGTCAGAGATTGTCCCCAATCAGGTTTTCAGGGTCAGCGTAAGCGTTCCTCAGCTCAGTCCAATTGCCTGAATCAGCAGGGTGCCACCTCCAATGCTACCAGTGGGCAACGTCCAAAAAGACTCTATGCTCTTCAGTCCCGATAGGATCAGGTAAATTCTCCTGATGTGGTTACTGGTACATTATAGACCTTTCACTTGCATGTTTTCGCTTTGCTAGATCCAGGAGCTTCTTTGTCTTTTGTTACTCCCTATATAGCAGTTGATTTTAGAGTCAGTCCCAAAATTCTAAAAGATCCCTTCTCATTATCTACCCCAGTGGGTAAAACTATCGTAGCTCGACGGGTATACAGGAACTGTCCGATTATGGTATCCCAGAAAATCACTTCAACAGACTTAGTCGAATTAGAGATGACTAATTTTGATATCATTCTCAACATGGATTGGCTTCATTCTAGCTATGCCACAGTCGACTGTAGAAATAGAATAGTCCAGTTTTAGTTTCCGAATAAACCTATCCTAGAGTGGAGGGGTAGTACTTCAGCTTTCATAGGTCAGCTTGTTTCCTACCTTCTGGCAAGGAAAATGATATCTAAAAGATGTGTCTACCATCTTGTTCAAGTTAAAGACTCTAGTTCTAAAACTCCTAGTCTCGAATCAGTCCCAGTAGTGAATGAATATTCAAATGTCTTTCCTGAAGATCTTCCAGGAGTTCCGAAAGGGAAATAGACTTCGGCATTCATCTTCTTCTCGATACTCAGCCTATACATATTCCGCCGTGGCACCAACAAAACTCAAAGAATTGAAAGAACAGTTGAAGGATCTCCTAGACAAGGGATTCATCAGACCCAGTGTATCTTCGTAGGGCACACCAGTCTTATTCATGCGAAAGAAAGACGATTCTCTAAGAATGTGCATTGATTACCGTTGGCTCAATAAATTCATGGTTAAGAACAAGTATCCACTTCCCAGAATCGATGACTTGTTCGACCAACTTCTGGGTGACATCTACTTCTCTAAGATAGACCTCAGATCAGGTTATCATTAGCTTTGAGAATGTGACATCCTAAAAATAGCTTTCTGAACTCGGTATGGACATTTTGAATTCCTAGTCATGTCCTTTGGTCTTACCAATTCCCCCGCATCTTTCATAGACTTGATGAACCGTGTGTTCAAGCAGTACTTGAACATTTTCATCATAGTCTTTATAGATGATATCCTTGTCTATTCCCGCAGTGAGAGTGATTATACAGACCATCTCAGAATCATACTCCAGAATCTCAGAAATCATCAGTTGTTTGCAAAATTCAGTAAGTGCAAATTTTGGCTAAGTTCAATAGCATTCCTTGGTCATATCATTTCCGGTGATGGCATTAGGGTTGATTCTCAAAACACCGAAGCAGTAAAAAACTGGCCTCACCCTGTCTCTCCATCAGATATCAGGAGTTTTTTGGGTTTAGCTGGCTATTACAGATGGATTATTGAGGGATTTTCTTCTATTGCATCCCCTATGTCCAGATTAACTCAGAATAAAGTTAAGTTTTAGTGGTCAGATCTTTGCGAGAAGAGTTTTCAGGAGTTGAAAACTCAACTCACCTCAGCTCCAGTTTTGGCTCTTCCATATGGTTCAGATGGGTTCGTAGTGTATTGTGATGCATCCAGAGTAGGTTTGGGTTGTGTCCTCATACAACATGGTAAGGTCATAACCTACGCCTCCAGGCAACTTAAACCCCATGAGAAGAATTATCCTACTCATGATCTTGAATTAGCAACTGTAGTTTTTGCCGTACAGATTTGGAGGCATTACTTTTACGGTGTTTATGTAGATGTATTCACAGATCATCAAAGCCTTTAGTATATATTCTCTCAAAAAGATCTAAATCTTCGTTAGATAAGGTGGTTAGAGCTCTTAAAAGATTACGACATGAGTGTCCTTTATCATCCGGGCAAGGCCAATGTAGTGGACGAAGCTCTCAGCAGACTACTATGGGTAGTGCTGCTCATATTAAGAAAGATAAGCAGAAGTTAGCTCAGAAAGTTCATCAGCTTTCCTGACTAGGTGTCCGCTTGGTTGATTCTGCAGAAGGTAGTATATGGGTTCAGAACAGCTCAGAATCATCTCTAGTTTCTGAGGTAAAAGTAAAAAATGATAGAGATCCCAGTCTTATTAAGTTGAAAGAGTCAGACAGAGATAGAGATCCCAGTCTTATAGAGAAAGAGGGGGTTTGGGCAGTGGGCGGTCGCCAGTGGCGGATGGACGGCGGCGACTGGTGAGTTCTAGAGAGAAAGAGGAGAGATAGAGAGAGAAAGTGGGGGTGGTGTGCGGATGATAGGTTTAGGAAATTAGGGTTTAGGTTTTGTAAATTAAAAAAAAGAATGTGGCCTTTGGATCTCAGCCGTTGGATCAATTTTGATCGCCGGCTGAGATCTAATAGGCAAGAAAGTTATATTTTTAAGCTTTGAGCCTGATTTTAGTAGATATTTCCTCAAAAAAATATACTAATGTCTTGTGAAATCAATAAATTTCAACAACCTTATTTCTTACAATATAACATAATATCACACTTAAATAAGGTTGTAAATTAGAAGAAGAAAATGAAATAGGTAGAGAGAAAAGAAAGAGCACGAAGAAAAAGTAGTGTTATAGATTTTATAGGTGATTTGTAAGTATATTTAGTTTTTTCTCCTTATATTATAACCCTTCTTTGTGTTAATATATGGGCACATCTTTTGAAGGTTGTCGACATAGTTTTAAGGTCCAGGAATACAACATAACCTCTATCAATAAAAATGCGGAGTCATAGAATGAAAATACTAATATGTTCACATAAATAAACACAGAGTCATTAACAGAAGTGACGACATAAAAAATTTAAAAATCTGGGTAGAAAAAATGTGATACATAACAGGATGTCGGTACATTTTGTATCTACCATTTCATAACAGGCGCTTGATATTAGTCAACAAAGTTTCATCATATGATAATTTTTTTCGTCAAAAAATCAAAGCGTGAATTGAAAAAGATATCTAAAAAATATCACAGTGAAATACTATGTAAAGAAAATACTTTTCTCAAAGCTAATCTATGTTTGAAATTTAAAACATACCTTTGTGTCATAACCCCAATTGATTTTACCACACTCAAAGTTTTTATTCTCACTCTTTGATCGAATTATAATTTAGGGCAATCATAGAAACTGCTAAACTGTAAAAGAATAAAAAGGAAAGATTATAGATGAACACTTGACAATCAATCCGAAAGCCCTTTAATCTTCAAGAGACAATAAATAAAATTGACGAATAGGACTTACTGATTTTTGTCGAGACTTCATCTTTTGAAGTGTTCACACAAAAAAGGAAATAGAAAAATCTGAATACTGATGATAGATGAGGCATTTAGATCTCATGACATCTAAAATTTTACATGAAAAGATAGAAATTTTGATAACAAAAAATAAAATCAGATGATAATTTTCACCGATCATTTGCAGCGATTAGTATGACATAGTCGAAGAGAGTTTGCAATCTTTACTGCTTCAACTGTGTGGAAAGTTATAAGAAATAAAGAAGTTTCCTGTCATCAATACACCTTTTATGAATTGTGAATTTTTAAATTGTGTAGTTTTCAGTTTTTTATTTCAAATTTAAAAGTGAATTTTCTTCTTTTTTTTAAATATTTTTTTGTTGGAATTTTTTGGTGCTTACACTTGGCATTCTAAGAAGATTTTGCCTATCCTATTATATATAGATAGATTTCACCCAACTAAATTAATTACAAAAATTTTTTTTTTACTCAAAATAGTTCTCTTTTTTGATACATCTCAAACACCGACCCACATTGCCTATTGCACCACAAATCTCACTAAAAAATCGGGTAATATATTCAATAATTTTTTTAACTCATCCATTTTAAATTTCCACCATGTTCTCATCCACTACTTCAACATTCAAGTTACAACCTCCATTAATATTTTTTTAATTTTTTTGAAGGTTAATTTGTTTTCATAATTTTTTTTAATGTTTACCGGTTCACAAATTGAACTCAATCTATTATCGTTTTCTCTTCTTTCATCATTTGAAGATTATTAATGGAGTAAGGACCATCATTAGTATTGGTCTTACTCAATAAGATCTAACAACTCCAATAGAAGTTGGTGTTGGATTTGTGTCTTGTCATTATGATATGAACGACATTGATTTTCATGATAATAGATCGAAACATCAAAATGACCTGACTATGATGAAGAAGTTATGAGAGGCTTCTGATAGTGATAGTAAAAAATTGGTTATTGCATCTGTAAAGAGGAAAAAATAAGTTACAAAAAGAGACTCTCTACCACAGATATGAATTGCATGTATATGACATATCTAATTTGTATAGATACATAAGATTTATGTATCTGAAAATAAAATCAAACATATTTGAATGGTCAGACTGTTACTGATACATAGATATAGAGTATATAAGTTTCAATTTAATTCACAAATGCATAGTTTAGAAAAAAACATTTATCAGAGGCAACATTATATGTATCTGAAATTTACATTGTACAAATACATAAGATTTATGTATCTAGCTATTAAATCACAAATAGGTGAATGGTCGGACTATTACCGAAACATTGATGTTAACCTATATAAGTTAAAAGCTTTTTCACTAATACATAGTTAAAAAAAATGACACGACCCGGACCGGGGCCTTGTCGTAATGGGCAATCCCGAGTCCAACCAGGACCGAAAACCGTCGTCATTATCCAACTCAACTACCAAACGCGTATCTTGAGTCAGCTGAAGTCCGAACATACAACAAGATAGCATATCCAATCATGTGGAGACTTTGGGATTGGTCTAAAATTGAGACCAACCCAGCCAAGTCAAACCACTCAATATCAAACCAAACCAATGCGGAAACCATAAGTCAAAACCAAGATAATGATCCAATATACATATACATATATAACATAAACAATCCGTACCATACCCAAGTCCACATTGTCCATACAAAGCCTCTAGACCAACCAAAGAGTACTTAGCCGGGACATGCCCCCGACCATAGCCAAAAATCATAGTCTAAGAAATACAATAGATATAAAAAATAAATCATGACATAAAATAGATGCCTTTCGAACTATGGAAGCTCACCACTTCAATCCAATATAGACTGTCCCCGAATTCGATCACTAAGTAGGAGAAGTAGAATGGTCGGTTCCTGCATAGCGTGGGTATACAGCCGCTAGTAGACGGGTTAGTGGGTGAACACTAACATGCACTCAGGATAAGAATAAAATAATTCCACGTATAAAACAAAGTAAAGCCATCCATAGGCACACAATCATATATATATACGCACATGCATACACACATACACATATATATATAACCATGCCGGGAAAAGGAAACTGGATTTAGCATGCTATTAAAACCTTTACCTAGGCTGTGTAACTTTGTCGTCCTAAATCACCCACGAGTTATATGGGTTCAGCTCCCCCTGCTGAAAAGGCCCCAGTACGTATAGTCGCACAATTAGGGAAGTATCCCATGGGGTAACTAGTATAACCCTCAAATATAGTGTGACATCATGCACACGGTCACTAAGACCAACCTCATATCGGTAAATATGAGTTTTCAGTTTTGGTCCCCCTGGGACCTCCACCTTCCACGGCTTTGCTACACATCTCGCCATTATTGCTCAAGTACAACTAATTTCAAAATAACCAAACCATTATCCATTTATTAACCAAGGACATTGATATTGGTATCGTCATACCAACCCTTACTTGCAAGTATCATCCATAGCCAACCATTTATAGGTTTAAGGGGACATTCAAGTGCCCTTTCTATTTATCATATTAAACTCTTGGGAGACTTCCATGTTTCCCACAAGCATAACCATTTAGCCTTTTATCATTCCAAACCATTTAAACCAATTTTATTAATGCATTCACTTGAGGGATTTCTATGTATCCCGCAAGGTTTTCAAAATAGACCAACCATGACCACCAAAACCTTTACCCTTTAAACCATTCCAAATAATTTTAGACCATGCCAATCATTTAAAGTATTTATATCATTTAAACCATGCAAAATCATCCAAAACCATTTAGAGTTCCATTACCAAATCAAACCATGCAAGAATTCCAATGAAAGTTCAATAATAGAGTGAAAACATCCCTTGAGGCATTTTATCAAACATGTTGAGGCCATACCTTTACCAAAACCAAAACCAAAACACAAACCGTCATAATTTGGGTTACTCAAGACCCATTTGTTAAATCATAACCAACCAATAACCACATATGCAAACGAATATAAAAAATATGTAAGAACGCAATTTAAACCAATACCAAACCATATGCATCAAGATCCTCAACATATATTTCAAAAACCATAATTTATGATTCATAAATCAATGTTTAAAACACAATACACATGCCTTTAGTTGGAACTAACAATGAGAGAAGGAGTGCATGCCTTATACAAGAACATTCCAAAGAGAAACATGACTCTAGAGCCCTTTGAAGATCATATAAAGAAACCCTAGCCTCCGATCTTCAAGAGTAAGTTTGAGAGAGTATTAGAGTGTTTTCATCCTTTAATAAGTGTTATGAGAGGCCACCAAGGGTTATATAACATGAGAACATAAAGGCTTTGAAGTAGAAAATGTCCGATCTAACCTTGACTTAAAATTAAAATAAGCCACGATCTAGGGTATGACTCACCCTTACCATCTGTACCTTAGGGTACGAGTGGTACCCCAACTCGTACCCAAACCTTGACATAAACTTACCTACTGGTTTCTATACGACTCTGCCTCCCTAACTCATACCTAAGGGTACGAGCGACACCCCTCAATTGTATCCACCAATCATACCTAGTGTAGACTCTACAAGACCAAGACAATCATGTGCCATACGACTTTCCCTACACCACTTGTATGCTCCTATACAACTCGTACCCTAGTGCATCGTATCTTGGGCAGTATCCAAGCTAACCCTACTTCCTAGGGTATAAGTTAACCCTTAAGACAGCCTACGAGTCGTATTCAAGGGTACGATTGGTACCTTTAAGTCGTATCAAGTCAAAATGGTCCAAAACTTGAGAAATTTTACAAGGGTTCAAATCCTAGGATGTTTCAGTCTCCCCGACTAGGATCATTTGTCTTCAAATGACGGGTAAGGGTAGGAATAAGAATGAGATAACCCATTAAACTTTCCCTTGACCAAAATAGTAGAAAAAGATATAAACTAAGATGAGAAGATCATCACCTAACCCAAACATTATCTATTTACCAACACTTCCATCCCGACCTCTAACTAGGCTAGAAAACATAGATAAAAAAACAAACATTCCTCACCTTTAACCAAGTTAGAAAACAAAAAGATGAGTTGAAGAGCATACACCTTATGCATGAATTTCCGAAATAAAGAACCAACACGGGTACTTGGATTCCATGTCCTCTTCCGCATCCCAAATGGCTTCTTCGGACTTTTAGTTTCACCATAAAACCTTTACCGAAGCCATATCTTTCACTCGTAACCGGCGAACTTACCGATCCAAGATCCTCATCGGGACCCCCTTAAGGAACAGGGAATCTGAGATGACAATGCCACACAAAAGGAACCAACCAACCAAGGACCATCCACACTTTAACCCAACACATAGAATACCGGATGAATGAAGCTTATGCTAAAGAGAAAATTTATTTTAACTTAGAGTTTACCAAGGCACATCACTATGGGAGCTTGAGTCTAACTATACACCACCTCCATGTTCAAGCCTAACCCAAGCTAAAAAGGAGTTAACTTAGGTCAGCGGGTTCTACTCCTTACATTTATCCCAAAATACTACTTCACTTTCATCACCATTATAATATGGGAACCATGAATAAAAGACATAGACAAACCATATCAAACCATGGTAACCAAACCCCCTAACCTATAAAAGCCAGACAACCACTATGACATGAAGACAATTCATAAGACTATGCCTTACCAAACCTCTCAAGTACCCAACACAACTATTGGTACATGATATAAAACTAAGTGTGTATCAAGAGATTCAAGCCAACACAAGAAGCAACAATAAGAACAACAAAGTGCTAGTGAATCGAAAGAGGCCACACACGGCTTCACTAGGCTTCAACACTTGTTTTGACTAGAAAAATGAGTTTACAACAAGAACAATAAATGACAACTTTGATAGTGAATCGAAAGAGCCCCACACGACTTCACTAGACTTTTAGATTCAACAACACAATGTTATCAAGATTACAAAAGGTATAGAAACTTGACATACAATATTTAATAATCTAAGAACCCTAACAATGAGAAAGGACCCTAAGACTAATGATTATCAACACCAAATTCTTACTTGGACTAAGAGGAACTCAAGAACCCCAAGACCCTAGTTTCTAGCCAAGATCCAACACTAGTATCACTCTATTAGTGAACTTTTGATTTTGGCCTCTCCAAAATGAGAAGGAGAAGTCACCAATATTACAAGTATTTTGTTTCTTGAATAATAGGAATGAGCTAACTCCAAAAATAACCCTAACAATATCTATTTATATTAGTCCACAAAGGGAGATAACAAATGACCATCCTACCCTTGCCAAGGGGTGGCCTTGAAGTGTAAGTTTATTACACTTCAAGGCTCCTCTTCACACTTAAAAACATTTAATCCATTGAAAGGATCAAGTACCAACTCACACACGGACATTTTCATGAACATAGCTTGGAGTTTTTGTAACTCCCGAGCTTGGCTACGTGTGAATGGTCGTGAACTTGTTGGACAACTTGGTACACCCGTATCATCCTCTCCATCTTGAGAGGAATTTAACCTCAAATTCGACATTTGGTCATCCTTAACCGCATCCACTAGAGAAAGATCACACACGTTGAAAGTGTTGTGCACTTGGTATTTCGGGGGAAGGTCAATCCTGTAGGCATTATCATTGATTCTTTCAAGTACTTGGAATGGACCATCACTCCTTGACATCAATTTGGTCTTCCTTTGAGATGGAAACCGATCCTTCCTAAGGTACACCCACACCCAATCTCCCGGTTCAAGAATGAGTTTCTTTCTTCCTTTGTTTGCCCGATTTGCAATCTCTTGATTTTTCTTCTCAAGTCGAAGACGCATCTTCTCATACAACTTTTTCATAAAATCTGCCCGTTTTCTTCCATCTAGGCTAATCATAAGATCACTTGGCAAAGGAGTTAAATCCAAAAGGGTAAGGGGGTTGAGGCCGTATACACACTCAAAGGGAGCCATTCCCGTACTTGAGTGTATGACACAATTAAAGGAAAACTCAATTAATGGTAGGTGTTCCTCCCAAGAAGTCAATTTTCCCTTAATCATGAAATATAGCATAACACCCAAAGTCTTATTTACTACATCCATTTGGCCATCAGTTTGTGGGTGGCAAGAAGTGGAGAACAACAACTTGGTACCAAGCCTACCCCACATGGACTTCCAAAAATGACTTAGGAACTTAGAGTCTGTATCACTCACAATGGTCCTTGGAACAGCATGCAACTTGACAACATTATCAACAAACAAAGAGGCCACACTAGGTGCATCATCACATTTAGAGCATGGAATAAAGTATGCCATCTTAGAAAATCGATTAACCACAACAAAGATACTATCCCAACCTCTTTTAGTCCTTGGCAACCCTAACACAAAATCCATAGATATATCAAGCCAAGGATGTAAAGAGGTGGGTAGCGGGGTGTACAACCCATGAGGTTGGAACCGAGATTTGGCTCCTTTGTAATTTATACATTGGCCGCAAATCCTAGACACAACCTTGTGTATTTTTGGCCAATAGAATTGCTCCTCCAATATTCCAAGGGTCTTTTCAACCCCAAAGTGACCCATTAGACCGCCATTGTATGCTTCTCTCACGAACAACTCTCTCCAAGAGCTAGAGGGTATACATAATCGTCTACCTTTAAACAAGTAACCATCAAACTTGGCATAGGGATTTGAACCCCTAGCCGAATCCCACTTGTCCCTATCTCATACTTCACATTCCCTATATATAGGAGCAAAGTGAGGGTCCTCGGGATACAATTCCTTTAAGATCTCAAAACCCATTAATTTTGAAGATAAAGTAGACACAAGAACGTGTTTTTGAGATAAAGCATCAGCACCCCCATTGTCCTTACCCTTTTTGTAATGAATAACATAAGGGAAATTTTCAAGAAACTCAATCCACTTGGCATGCCATTTGTTAAGATTATTTTATGCCCGAAGATGCTTCAAGGACTCATGGTCCGTTCGGATCACGAATTCTTTAGGCCATAAATAATGTTGCCAAGTGGCCAAGGCTCTAATCAAGGCATACAACTCTAAATCGTACGTAGAGTAGTTTAGAGTTTCTCCTTTGAGGTTTTCTCTAAAGTAGGCAATAGGCTTCAATTCTTGCATTAAAACCGCACCTATACCAACTTTGCTAGCATCACATTCAACCACAAAAGTCTTGTCAAAATTTGGCAATTGTAACAAAGGGGCCGAGATGAGCACAACTTTCAATTCCTTGAAGGCCTTAGCTTGTTCATCTCCCCACTTGAAAGGCCGATCCTTTTTAATCACTTCGGTTAAGGGGGCGGAAATGGTGCTAAATCCTTTGAAAAAACATCTATAAAAACTAGCCAACCTGTGGAAGCTTCTCACTTCACCTATGGTTTTGGGAGTTGGCCAATTTTTGATAGTGTCAATCTTAGATTCATCCACTTCGACCCCTCTTGAACTCACCACAAAACCGAGAAATACAACTTCTTGGACACCAAAAGAACAATTTTCTAAATTAGCATATAACTTCTCCTTTCGGAGGACATCAAACACACACTGTAAATATTTTACATGCTCATCTAAGGACCTACTATACACCAACACATCATCAAAGTAAACAATAACAATTTTTTTGATAAAAGGCTTCATCACATGATTCATTAGCCTCATGAAAGTACTTGGAGCATTTGTTAGGCCGAATGGCATAACCATCCATTCATAGAGACCGAATTTGGTCTTGAAGGTGGTTTTCTATTCATTACCCGGTTGCATATAGATTTGGTGATAGCCACTCATCAAATCAATTTTAGAAAACAAACATGAACCACTCAATTCATCAAGCATATCATCTAGCCTAGGAATAGGGTGACGATATTTTACCGTTATCTTGTTGATGGATCGGCAATCAATGCACATACGTCAAGTCCCATCTTTTTGGAGAACTGGTAGCACCGGTACCGCGCAAGGGCTCATACTCTCCTTGATATACCCTTTGTTGAGGAGTTCCTCAACTTGGCATTTCAATTCCTTAGTATCCATCGAGTTGCTCCTATAAGCCGATTTGTTGGAAATTGTAATCCCGGCACAAAATCTATTTGATACTTAATTCCCTGAAGTGGGGGCATCCCTTGTGGAAGTTCTTTGGGAAAAACATTTTCATAATCCTGCAACACACTAGAAATCAAAGGAGAAATAGAAGAATTAGTGGGGTTAGTGTTAAAATAATGTGCCACAAGAAGCATGGGTGTCTCTTCATCATGATCCACGAAGAGCTCCTTCTTTCTAACCAATATCACCATGTTTTCTTTTCCCTTTGATGTTGGGTCGGCCCCAGATATCCCCACTATCCCACCTACGGGTTCCCCCTTTTTTTTTTTGGATTTCTTCCCCTTTTCTTTCAATTCTCTCATCCTTTGATGCAAGTCGGTAACTTGTGAAGGCAAAAGTGGATCAAGTGTGACCTTTCGGCCATCCTTCTTAAGTGTATATCGATTAGACCTCCCATCATGTTTGGTAGACCTATCATATTACCAAGGTCTACCTAACAACAAGTGACACGCTTGCATTGGTATTACATCACAAAACACTTCGTCGTGGTAGTTTCCTACCTTAAATCGTAGTACACATTGCCTCATGACTTTCAATTCACCATATTCATTCAACTATTGCAACTTGAAAGGGCTAATATGAAGTGTAGTTGGCAATTTTAAGAAGTTCACCATAGCAACACTAACAACAATTGCACAATTACCACTATCTATCACCAAAGTGAACACACTTCCATTCATAAGGCATTTAGTATGGAATAGATTCTCCCATTAGCTAGGATCATCTATCACCTTACTAATCAGGCACGCCTCACTATAAAGTTTGGAACTACGTACTCCCCTTCTTGTGGATAAGCATCCTCAGAATCATCATCATCATCATTATGTGGCTCATTTTTGGGTTCCTCTCCATCTTGAGGCTTGGCCTCATTCTCTTCTTTTTTAAGACCCACTTCCTCACCAAGGTAATACAATATCCCTTCACTTAGGATCACATTGCATCGGTTTGGACATTCATTGGATTTATGTCCCTAACCTTTGCACTTGAAACATTGGAACCCTTTAGGATTAGGATACTTGTGAGCTTCTTGTTGGAGAGGAAATTTGTGGACTATTTTAGGCTCGGGCAGCCTTATAGTGGCAGGTTGTCCTTATTTTCGTGCCAACCCGAAGATGGTTGAACCATATATTTTCTCCTCGGCCAACCCGAGGTTGATAGTCCATTTGCCTTGAATGATGACCTCTCTTTAAGCTCCCTTTCAATCTCAAGAGCCGCTTGGAAAATTCCTTCAATGGTATCAAACTTGTGAAGCGTCAAATGAGTGGAGATCTCTTTGTTTAACCCACACTTGAACCGAATGATGTCATGGCCAATTTGTTCTCCATGATGATCAAGCTTCAACATGAGTTGTTGAAACTCATCATAATATGCCATCACACTTCGATTCCCTTGTCGCAGATTGTACAACCTAGCAAGAAACTCATGGCTATAACTTTCGGGAAGATACCGTTGCCTCATTAGATACCTCAACCAAAACCATGGTGGTGGTTGTCCATCAATCAACTCATTACCAAATCGTTTGACATATTCCCACCATGTGTTAGCATAGCCTTCAAAGTGAGCTATGGCATAACAACTCTTCTTCTCCTTCGATATATCATTTATTTGAAACACTTTATCACACGCCGACTCCCAAGCAATATACACCTCGGGGTCACTTTCACCCTTAAAGATAGGTAGGCTCAATTTGATGGTATTGATGCCTACGTCTCTCTCTTGGTGTCGGTTTCCCCTTTCTCTATACCCTCGGTATCTTCTTGGATCCACACGTCCCCCTCTCATCTCTTCTTCCCTCATATAAGCATCGTCAAAGGCTCCATACCCTTCATAATACTCTCTACCATATTCCTCAAAGTGGACGGGACGGTTTTGGACGTTTGGAACTTGATTTGGAGGGATTAGATTTTGTGGAGGTGGTGGTCTTTGGTTTTGTGGAGCTTGGAAGGGAGGGTTCTGATTTTGTGGAGGCATTTGACGTCCGAGTCCCTCTTACAGAACTTGAAGAGTTTGGGAATGGGTTGGTCTATTGAAGTCTCGGTTTAGGGGGTTATGAGTGGTTTGGCTTGCGATATTTAGTGGAGCTAGTGAATGATTTGGCAATTGTGGCCATGTTTCGGGAGTAACGACGGCGGAGGAATTTCTATCATGTCCACTTGACGAAACATGTCGAGGAGTAGAAAGACGAGAGTTCCTTTGACTCTTCACTTGTTATAACCTCCCACTAATAGTCGTCACTTCTCCCCTTATGGCTCCCACTTCCGTACTCAACCTTTCAAGAGCTCGGGTCATAGCCTCAAGAGTGACCCTTATATTCTCCATTTCATTAGAATCCACGGTTTGAGACGTGGTTCCCTCCATTGTCAAGGTATAACCTATACAAGTAACAAACAAGTTAGTTTAAAACCTCTCCTCACTCACACACTCTCCAAGCAATCACACTCGAGCTCTACAAGTGTTGTAGATTGGCTAGTAACCCATGAATCCTTAAGATTTGAGTATGCTCTTGTCCGGAGTAGATTCTTGTTTGAAACTCAAGGAATTCTTGTCGGACTAGAGTCGAGGATTTACAACGTATTCAAACGACAAAAGCACACAAACAAACAATGACACGTATATAAGTCTTCAAAGGACTAATTGACAACCTAGTAGGAATGTACTAGCTTGCTAATTAGTTCTCGAGTCAATTAGAAGAAACTAAGAATCAATAATTAGACACTAAAATATCCAAATTGAGCTTAATTAATGACGTGAACAATGATTAAGGTGATGTGGAAGCATGAAATTAGTCACGGGTCCATACATTTTGTTCAACAACTTGAAGCCTTAATCTTCACAATTTTGTAATGGATGACTTTGCTTTTGGAGGGAAAGTAAAGTCTTGCAACTTTTCAACTTTTTTCAACTCAAGAAGATGAGCCTTGACTTTACTAGTTCCACAAGACAAGGTTCCTTGTTTTAAGGAAAAATGGTTGTTAAGTCAAGGAAGTGATGTTGGCAAGTCTTTTCACAAATAACTTTGCAACTTTGTCTTACAACCTCTTTGTATCTATTTTAGTCTTTATAGTGGTCAAGATATGAGATGATGAGAAGATCAAGATGAACACCACAACAATACTTCAAGAACACAACCACAATTCACCAATAATATCCCACTTTAAAGTCAAGCAACAACACACAAACTCAGCCTACTTCAAGTTCATCATACTACCACTTCAAGTCCACAATAGCAATGTCAATATGTTAAGCTCAACTTAGATTTAGACACCTTTTGTGTTGATGAGAAAGAAATCAACACAATAAACAAACTAGACAAACAAAAGAACATCTAGATATAAACACATAAACACCAATCTCGGCCAAGACAACAACACAACACAATTTTCTCGGCCAAGAACAAGATGGACAGATTTCATTTTTTTTTCCTGGAATTTTCAGATTTCAGCAACCTTTTTTTTTTTTGGTATTTTTCAACTACCAAACCCAAGATTGATTTTGTTGGAACAAAATCAACCACAAGCTTTGATGCCAAATGATATAAAACTAAGTGTGTATCAAAAGATTCAAAAACCAACACAAGAAGCAACAATAAGAACAACAAAGTGCCAGTGAATCGAAAGAGGCCACACACGGTGTCACTAGGCTTCAACACTTGTTTTGACTAAAAAAATGAGTTTACAACAAGAACAACAAATGACAATTTTGCTAGTGAATCGAAAGATCCCCACACGGCTTCACTAGACTTTTAGATTCAACAACACAATGTTATCAAGATTACAAAAGGTATAGAAACTTGACATACAATATTCAATAATCTAAGAACCCTAACAATGAGAAAGGATCCTAAGAATAATGAATATCAACACCAAATTCTTACTTGGACCAAGAGGAACTCAAGAACCCCAAGACCCTAGTTTCTAGCCAAGATCCAACACTAGTATCACTCTACTAGTGAACTTTTGATTTTGGCCTCTCCAAAATGAGAAAGAGAAGTCACCAATATTACAAGTATTTTGTTTCTTGAATAATAGGAATGAGCTAACTCCAAAAATAACCCTAACACTATCTATTTATATTAGTCCACAAAGGGAGATAACAAATGACCATCCTACCCTTGCCAAGGGGTGGCCTTGTAATATAAGTTTATTACACTTCAAGGCTCCTCTTCACACTTAAAAACATTTAATCCATTGGAAGGCTCAAGTACCAACTCACACATGGCCATTTGCATGAACATAGCTTGGATTTTTTGTAACTCCCGAGTTTGGCTACGTGTGAATGGTCGTGAACTTGTTGGACAGCTTGGTACACCCGTATCAGTACATCTACCAATCACAATATTTAAGCCTACGACTTATATACTTGTGGTATGATCTATCCATCAAAAGATCTAGCCCCCTATTTACAACCCTGACCAGGTTTTCACCACCCATTCCTTTCCTAACTATTTCTCATGACAACAACCTTACCTTACCTCTCAACACCTCAACTGATAGTAGGCACCCTAGACTCTCCCCCACTTAGGGACTTCTACATCCCTTATTTCAAAACATCATTCTTCCATAAGCCACTTACCATCCTAGAACAAGAAGAATCTTTAAGGATTCAAAGTGCAAAAATTATCTATGCCACCCAAGGCAAGACAAAGACCCCCGAAATAAGACACGGCATCATAGGCACGAAGTACTTTATAACAACCACCTAAACCATAATGAATAACCATCCCAACATAACCATACCGTGAAAGGAGTCCTTAAGACTAAACACCTAAAGAAACACAACCACATATACCATGAGTAACTTAACACAAGGTCAACACTCAGATCCAGGAAACAAGGCGAAAGAGAAATGCAAGCCTTAAGCATAAGTGCTATAACAATGCATGCAACACTACTAGAGTACTCTTTTTACTGAAAAAAAGAGTATTACCAAAATATGCAACCCGACCTTTCCTTAAAGTCCACCGCTAAAGGAGAATTTTAGGCTAATCATCAACCTTCACCCTATTACTCCTACAAGCATAATACTCCACTCTAATAGGTATCATCAAAGATGTACACCAGGGATATCTGGTCCTCCCATACCTAAGACCTCAGTCATCTCAATGCTATCTAAAGCCCAATATAGACATGCAAAAACCATGACACACAATTAACTCCAATAATTTTCAACTAAGTCAAAACCATTTTAAATCACACCAGGGCTACCAAGGCCTTTTCAAAAATCATTTGAACCCAACCAAAACCAATTCATGTTCCCTTACCACCTATGCAATGCAAAGATTCAAGAATAGTCAAATCGTATGACAAAATTATATCCAATGGCAATTTCATAAATATTTTGAGGGTACAATTTTTTTTTCAAAACCAAAATCAAGTAATTGGGGAATCCATAGTACCCCGAAATCCATTTAACATTCCTATGCATCCCACAATGTTCATAAACATAAATAAAGCATGAATAATGCATCATAACCCATGGAAAATCACTTAAATGAGTAATCATATCAAAGACCTCTATAGTGCCAACACCCACATTCAAAACCATGAATTTAATAATCAATTTCATACCAACAATAAAATGCAACTATAGGGACAAAGATACATGCAAGCTCTATGATCTAACTTGTCGAATGACTAGATACCAGTCCCTCCGTTCAACCTAAATTCCCAGCCTATAGGGTACGACTCTCCCACTATTGTATTTCCCAAACCATCAACCTCACCCAACTTATTAATTTACCCCCATAATTTCCACATTTCTATTCCCGAGCTGACATACTCCCTTTTATCAAATCAACATCTAAGATCCACACTTAGTGTTTATCAACCACCATGTAATACTGATAAATTATCCCATATGAAATAGAATATACATATATGGTCCTTTCCACAAGAAGGGCACTCCAAATTCCTTTTCCACCAATCGACAATCTATCCATTCCTGGGGAAACCATCCCCCCTATGCATGCAAGAATAAAACACTCCATGGAGAAATACTAAGATGAAGAGAACCTTTATCTAAGAGATCCATTAATTTCTCCTTAAGATCCTTTAAATCTTCTAGAACCATTCTATAAAGAAAGAATAGAAATTGGACAAGTGTCCAAAACAAGCCAATCCCTAACCAACCTCCCCATTAGAAAGACATCATGAGGGTCGTCAAAAAGATCTCCAGAAATTTATCCACCACCAAAACCAAACCAAAGAAGGACCTTTCGAGTTAGGATCTTTAACCCGGACTGACTAATAAGGACATCTCTTTGGATACTAATCTCTAAGTTTCAAGATATAACCTTTCCCTTAAAAACTAGGGACCCAAATAAACCATTCTCCCATTTCATAACTGACTTACCAGGAAGCCTAAAGGCAACTTTTTTATGGATTTGATGATCTAATAAAGAATAGCACGAGTGCAACCAATCCATCCCCCAGATGACATCAAAATCCACCACATTCGAGTCAAATAAATCCACCAGGACTCATTTATTACCAACAAATACCACACACCCCATGGACGTTTTTGGCAATCGAAGAGTCACCTATCGGGGTAGAAATAAAAAAGAAAAAAAAGTCTGAAATAACCTTGGTACCAAAACCAAAATACACAACCACAAATGAGGCCACAAAAGAGAGGGAACCCCAAACCAAGTAAACCATACACTCCATAAGGAAAAGGAGTTTTCAACACACCAATGTTGGCATCAATTGATGCCTCAAATTCCCAAGGGATAGTAAGAACATTGAGACTACCCCGACCAATACTGAAACCCAAAGTAGCACCCCTTAGTGCAAGAGCTAGAGAAGTAGTAACCGATATCCCATTTGCCCAAATGGCAACCCTTGTGGGACACTCTCCTGACACGAAACCTAATTGAGCACAACTAAAATACTAATTTCTTTCTCCTTCTCAAAAGCCACAGTGTAACTAACTACTAAATCTATAAAGAAAATGGGGTGATGAGGATTTGGCTCTACTGGGAAAACCAGAAGCTATGACCCCTGACCAGATCTATGCCCCATGAGTTGGACTAAATCCATCCATATGGTCCTCAAGTAGGACAGGTGAGTTTCCAAGAACCTTTGGATCATTGAGAAGGCCTGATCTGAAGAGTAAACCAAGGAAAATTCATAAATGAGTTCAAGACCTTAGACTCCATAGCCCGAAGTAGAATAACAAAGAAAGTAAAACATCCTAAATACCTCGTAGCCTCTTGATTATAAGTGTGGTACACGACATACCCATAAGCAAGACTCTACTCAACACGACTTTGTGGACACCCCATGACACCAAAACCAAAAGCTCTGATATCAACTTGACACAACCCAAATCGGGGCCTTGTAGTAATGGGAAATCCCAAGCCCAACTAGGACCGGGAACTACCCCCATTACCAACCCAAACAACAAACGCATACCTTTAGTCGGCTGAAATCTGGACATACAACAAGATACCATATCCAACCATGTGGAAACTTTGGTATAGGTCTAAACCTGAGACCAAGCCAACCAAGTCAAACCACTCAATATCCAACCAGACCAATGCTGAAACCATAAGTCAAAACCAAGATAATGATCCAATTTATATATACATAAATGACATAAATAATTTATACCATACCGAAGTCCACAGTTGTCCATACAAAGCCTCTAGACCAACCAAAGAGTACCTAGTCGTGATATACCCCCGACCATAGCCAAAAACCATAGTCTAAGAAAGACAAGAGACATGAGAAATAAATCATGACATGAAATATATGCCTTCCGAACTATGGAATCTCACCACTTTAATCCAATATCGACTATCCCCGAATTCGATCACTAAGTAGAAGAAGTAGAATGGTTGGTTCCTAAATAGCATGGGTATACAACCGCTAGTAGATGGGTTAGTGGGTGAACGCTAGCATGCACTCATGATAAGGATAAAATAATTCCATGTATAAAACCAGGTAAAACCATCTATAGGCAAACAATCATACATACATATATATAAATACATATATATAAATACATATATATATATCCATGTCGGGAAAAAAAACCGAGTTTAGCATGCTATTCAAACCTTTACCTGGGTTGCATAGCTTTGTCGTCCTAAATCATCCACGGGCTACATGGGTTCAACTACCCCTGCTGAAAAGGCCTCAATACGAGTAGTCGCATGACCAGGAAAGTATACCATGGTATGACTAGTACATATCCAAATATAGTGTGACATCATGAACGCGGTCACCAAGACCAACCTCATATCGGCAAATATGAGTTTCTAGTTTTGGTCCCCTCGGGACTTCCATCTTCCACAACTTTACTACACATCTCGCCATTATTGCCCAATAACAACCAATTTCTAAATAACCAAATCATTACCCATTTCTTAACCAAGGCCATTGATATTGGTATCGTCATACCAACCCTTACTTGCAAGTATCATCCATAGCCAACCATTTATAGGTTTAAGGGGACTTTCAAGTGCCCTTTGTATTTTCCATATTAAACCACTTGGGAGACTTCCATGTTCCCCAATAGAATAACCATTTAGCCTTTAACCATTCCAAACCATTTAAACCAATTCCATTCATGCATTCACTTTAGGGATTTCCATGTATCCCGCAAGGTTTTCAAATAAACCAACCATGACCACCAAAACCTTTACCCTTTAAACCATTCCAAACTATTTTAGACCATACCAAGCATTTAAAGTATTTATATCATTTAGACTATTTAAACCATGCAAAACCATCCAAAATTATTTAGAATTCCATTACCAAACCAAACCATGCAAGAGTTCCAATAAAAGTTCGATAATAGAGTGAAAAGATCCTTTGAGGTATTTTATCAAACATGTTGAGAGCATACCTTTACCAAGACCAAAACCAATGCACAAACCTCCATAATTTGGGTTAATCAAGACCTATTTGTTAAATCATAACCAACCAATAACCACATATGCAAACTATTACCAAAAATATGTAAAAACATGGTTTAAACCAATGTCAAACCGTATGCATCAAGACCCTCAATATATATTTCAAAAACCATAATTCATGATTCATAAATCAATGTCTAAAACACAATACACATGCCTTTAGTTGGAAATAACAATGAGGAAAGTAGTACATGCCTTATACAAGAACATTTCGAAGAGAAACATGACTCTAGAGCCCTTTGAAGATCATATGAAGAAACCCCAGCCTCCAATCTTCAAGAGGAAGTTTGAGAGAGTATTAGAGTGTTTTCATCCTTTAATAAGTGTTATGAGATTCCACCAAGGGTTATATAACGTGAGAACATAAGGGGTTTGAAGTAGAAAATGTCTAGTCTACCCTTGACTTAAAATTAAAATAAGCCACGATCTAGGTTATGACTCACCCTTACCATCTGTACCCTAGGGTACGAGTGGTACCCCAACTCGTACCCAAACCTTGACATGACCTTACCTACTTATTTTTGTACGACTCCACCTTCCTAACTCCTACCTAAGGGTATGAAAGACACCCCTCAATTGTATCCACCAATCGTACCTAGGGTAGACTCCACAAGACCAAGACAATTATGCACCATACGACTTGCCCTACACCACTCATATGCTCCTATATGACTCGTTCCCTAGTGAGTCATATCTCGGGAAGTAGCCAAGCCAACCCTACTACCTAGAGTACAACTGAACCCTCAAGATATCTAACGAGTCATATTCAAGGGTATGATTGGTACCCTTGAGTCGTACCAAGTCAAAAAGGTTCAAAACTTGAGAAATGTTGCAAGGGTTCAAATCCTAGGGTGTTTCAAACGGAGACTTTTTACCAAAATTGTAAATTATATGTATCTGATAGATATAATTTGTACAAATACATAAGTTTTATGTATATGGCTACAAAATCAAATATATGTGAGTGATCAGACTATTAATGATACATAAAATATAATATATATGTATCAAAATTATTGCACTTGTTATTTTTTTCTGTGATTATCATGGTTATGCATGCGATTATGGTATTCTTATTCATATGTATTATGTTTATAGTTCATCCAAAAATATACGTAGTATCTTATGTATCATCATCAATTATATGTTTTGGAATAGGTAAGTATAAGTTTTTCTGAATTTTTTGCTGATTTAGTTTTGCATTTTGTGCATCATTTTGATTTAGAGGATTTGGGAGAATTATGATTGAAAGATGTTGGTTATGGTGATTCAAATTTGAATTATGAAGCTGTTACTAATTGTTAGGGATTCAAGAGACATATCCCAATTAATCAAAATCACATTAATTGCTCTGTAATTTAATTTATCATTATTTTCCTTTTTTATTGTCAAATAATTTGCTAGTTATGTATCTGTTACTTATGTATCGCGACATTAACTTATGTATCTAGAAGGAATTTGGTGTAATTAAGAAAAATCTTGGGAGAGAGTGTAATGAGGTAGCAAAATATCGGAGTTTGTGTTGTTTGCCCTTAAACTTCTTGTATGTGCTTTATTCTCAGTAAATTCAAATGAATTTAGTTCTATAGAGGCTAAGATTTCTAATCTTTTTGGTTGAAAGGTTCATATTTTTACATTTCATAATTATTTGCTAAATTTTAATGATTTATACTATGTTATTCGCGAGAAGCTCGATACATACGATGAATCTACTTCAATATTGAATACGTTTCTTCCGAAGTAATTTTGTATATTGGAGCAATTTCTTTTATGATGTATAATCTTTCTTAGATTAGCTTTGTTCAAGAATATCTTTTTTAGTTATTTCATTACTTTGTTAAAATGATCATTATATTACACTTTTCACGTGTATTCAAGAATACGAAATTTTACGAGTGAGAATTTAAAGCAATTAGGTAAGCCTCTAATTATCCCTACATCTCAAAGAAAGTTAAATAGCTTGTTCTTTCACCTTTATTTTTTTCCTTCTATTTCCTTCTTTGATTTTTAATTAGTGTTTAAACTTATTTATGTAATTAAGTGAAAAGTTACTCCTAATTCGTATGATTATGTGAAAAATAGATTTTAAGTTTTGTAGTATCATGAAGTTACGCAGGAAAAGAAGTAAAAGAAAAAAAATTGAGAAAAATGAGTTGCAATGAAGAAGAGGAAAAATTATAAAGACAGACTATTTAGGGATCAGAGAATAAGGAAACAAGGAAGAAATGTAAAATTATAACCTACAAGATGAAACTTTTTTAGTTTGATTATGTCACTGAAATGAAGAGATTTTGGCATAACTAAATGCTACAATTTGAAATTAATTCAATTATTCTCTCTCTCGGGATTTTTTCATAGTCATTTTTATCTAAAAAGTTACTTAACTACAATTTAATTAATCAATTTTTAACTTTTACCATATTGATTTATTTATTACGTAGTATTTTCATATATATATATACTAGTTAACCGTACCTGCGTTGCATGGGTATATTATATCGGGTAATAAAAAATTATTAATATTAAAATAAATATAATATTTTAACTAAAATCAAAAGTAAATAATTCAAAAATAATTCTCTCTGTTTACTTTTACTTGTTAGACTTTGCATCTTGAGAGTCAAACTGTATCATGACCTTTAACCAATATTTTAAAATGTATCTTTTATAAAAGGAATTTCAAATTTAAAATATTAAAATTAATCTACTTAAATTTAGCTTTGAAAATTAGTTAAATTTACTCTAATAAAACGAAGCATGACAAATAAAAGTAATTAAATAGAGGGAGTATTTTCACTATTATTAGTTATTTGTAGCATGTATAACTAATAATATTTGATGTAATTGGTGCTGAAATTAAGTAATGAAATTTTAGCCTTTTGGTATTGGTACATTATGGAACTTAAAATGATTAATGATGTTATCTTTCTTGATCTACATACATTTGCACCTCAAATTTCTTGTGACTAATAAAAAGTGGCAAATTCTTAATTTAATATTTCCAACCTATTGCCTAGTGTTAGATATAAAATATAATATTTTTCAACCTATTGCCATTTCTAGTGGAATAATATTACTTCTGAAATTTATCAAAATACTAATCTATACATTAGTTCTTTTGTGTCTCCAGTTATGATAAACCTAGCTGCCAATTATAGCTACTATCACTTCCTTATGAAACTTGTTCATTATAGCTTGATTGTTAAAAATAGAGTAAAAGTTGTTAGCTATAAAGACAAAAATATAAACGTAAATATGTTGAACAATATTACTTCTGAAGTTTATCAAAATATTAATCTATAGAAAGAGAAAATTATGTAGAACTTCAAAACGCTTGTCAAATTTGAAATTGAGTCTTCGAATCATGTTGATAAATTCAGAAGTCTCAAATCAATATAAATGGTCCTTCCACTCTTAACCATATGTCAAAAATTCTTTATCTTCACTCCAACAAAAGAGGTTTTTATACACAACATTGATTGAACAAAATAGGCATCGAAAATTAATTTACCTTTAAAAAATTTTGTTCATCGATCATGTTGATATTATCATCATCACCCATCTTCAAATACCTACAAAATCGATACAAAATAAATTAAATATTATAATATAATTTTTGAAAAAAAAAATAAATCAAACAACAAGAACAACCTAAAATCCAAAAGAAAGCATATTCACCAAAAACACGTAATAAATATACATGAACTAAGAATTCTAGATGAAATAAAATTGAAAAATATTGCATGCGTGAATTTTTTAAATAACTTTTTATTCTTTTCCAAGTTTATATAGTATCTTTTATGGTAATCCTTGTTTATTTTTTTTACCATATATTTTAGGATTCCTTAATTATTATCTCCTAATATTTTTGCCCTATATTTTTCTCTTATCATATATTTTAAAATTTCTTAATTTTTAAAATTAAATTTTATGTTTTAAATAAGGAAAATTTTGCAAAATTTTATATTGTTCACCTTTCCTGTGTTCTTTCTTATTTCTTTCTCGTATCATTTTTTTCTCCTAATTTAATTATTCTTTATTTCCTTTTATTTGTTTTATTTTTATTTTTTTGTTACTCGAGTTTTTCTTTTTCTTACATTCTTAGTTAATTTCAAATTATTAAATTTAGAAAATTAGTAAAAAGACGATTTTGTGTAAAGTGGAGACTTTTAATGAAGGGCAAAAAGTTCAAATCACTTTATAAGGGTCTTCACTATATATATATATTGTATTCTTTTAAAAAAATCGCTCCCATAATGTATCCCTTCCTCCCTCTCCTTTACATGTATCTTTGTCTTCAATTTAAAATTTTAATATATATTGAGTAAAGCATCTAATACCCCTTGAATTATGATCAGATTTGCTACGACACACTTCAACTTCACAAGGTCCTATTACACCCCCCCCCCTCGAACTCAATTTTAATGTATTTTTATAATCCTTTTTATCTGATGTGACACCTTTTTAGCTGATGTGGCACCTTTATGTAAGTCATATTTTTATGTAATAAAAGTGTCATGTCAGTACAAAAGAATGACAAAAATACGTTAAAATTGAGTTTGGGGGTGGAGGGTCGGTGGGTAATAGGACCCATATGAAGTTGGAGTGTGTCGTAGCCACTTTGGCCATAGTTCGAGGAGGTACTGGATAAAAGTTTTAGATGGTGACAACCAAAGAACACAATCTTGAAAGAAATTTATAATGAAGAGAATCTATGGCGATAGGTTTCAAATATTTGATGACTTTTGAATGGTATTTAGATTTAAAGAAATTACTCTAAGTTACCATGTGGAGCTTGAAGAGACAAGCTCATTGTGAAATTTAATTCCATGAATGATTTTCTTTACTAATAAAGGATCACAGACTTGCAAATTGAATATATGTAACTTATTTTGAATTTTTTATTTTGTTGTCTTATAGCTTCGTGAAAATAACAATAACTTTCTTCGGCATATATAAAAGATTAGAAGTAACACCCCACTATTTTAATTTTAGTCATTAAAAATATTATATATCATAAATTTGACAAGTTAATTTATAATCGCGCAAAGCGCGATCAAGTTCACGTGTGTGTGCGGTTGCGTGTGCGTGTGTGTGTATATATTGTATTGTATTGTATTTTTTTTCAAAAAAAATCGGTCCCATAATGTATTCCTCCCTCCCTGCCTCCCTCTCCTTTCATGTATCTTTGTTTTCAGTTTCAAATTTTAATATATTTGAAAGTTTTAGATGGTGACAACCCAAGAACACAATCTTGAAAGAAATTTGTAGTGAAGAGAAGTTATGGCGATAGGTTTTAAACATTTGAAGACTTTTGGATGGTATTTAGATTTAAAAAATTAGTCTAAGTTACCATGCGGCGCTTGAAGAGGTAAGTTCATGGTCAAATTTAATTCCATGAATGATTGTCTTTACTAATAAAGGATTCAGACTTGCAAATTTAATAAATGTAACTTATTTTGAATTTTGATTTTGTTATGTTATAGTTCATGAAAATAGTTTTTTCAGCGTATACCAAAAATTAGAAGTAACATCCTACTATTTTAATTTTAATCGTTAAAAATGTTGTATATCATAAATTTGACAAGTTAATATATAATCACGCAAAGCGCAGTCAAGTTCACTAGAGTGTGTGTGTGTGTATATAACTGTATAGAATGTCTATAGAAATTGTATAACTATTGTATAAATTACTTATTTGAATAATAATTATAGCTAAAGGTTGTATAGAATGTGCATCAAAACTGTATAATTGTTGTATCGAAGTGTATAGACTCAATATAATTATTATATAGAATATAATTTTTTGTATATGATCTTTATAGAAATTTATCATTATGGAATAGAATATGTATATTTATAAAATGTGCATAGAAATTATATCAGTGTTATATAAAATATATATGTATCATTGACTTTTTTTTTTGTTTCTTAAAATTTGAATCTACAATTTTTTTTGTATTGCTTTATTTTTTTAACACAAAAATAAGCATGCAAAATTATTATTATTATTATTATTTTAAAAAGAAGCAACAAATTAAAGAGTACTCCTAACCCCCAAAAAGGAGTACCAGTGAAAAAAGCATTAAAAAAGAAGAAGTTAGTGACGAGAAAAATGTCTAAATGGCTAAAAAGTGGAAAATCAAATTCCACGATTGATTCTGTGACAATATTTAACATTCAAGTGCTACTCTTTTCCTTTTCCCTAATTTCTTTTTTCCGAATGCAAATAAAAACTTTGTGAGTCCCAAACCAAATAAGTAAATGTGTACATTCAATAGATTCAGTGTCACAAAGGATCTAAATAATGACTTAAAAAGGAGACATTTGCTTAAATTAATCGATGACTGGGGAAAACACATTTGCATAAAGGGCCAGAATTCAACTTGAAGAAGAACAGAATAGGTGGAAATTATATCTAGTGTCTTTTAAAGTGTTTGATCTTGAATTTTTGTCCTTCAAATATCTGCTTTTGAATTTTTATCTTACGAAATGTGTGGTCTTGAATTTTGCACCCCTCTCCTCTCTAAATAAGTTTTAATGTTTGTCTAAAAGGTAAATTTGTGATAAATTAAGCAAATTCATTATCTTAAAATGTCCTGAACGCGTGTTCTGTGAACAAGAGTTAGAACGCGTGTTTTATGAGCAACATATCTAAGTTCTAACATTTGCATATAAGACAAACTTATGATCAATTTGGGCAGATTCATTATCTTGAGATGTCATGTATATTTGCCTTATAGGCAAGAATTAGAATTCATGTCTTATATACAAGAGTTATTAAGAGGAGCCAAAAAAAATCAAGGCCACCCATTATGAGGGCCATTTTTGTACTTATTTATGGAGACAAGATATCAAAGCCAGTCCATTTATGGCCATTTATGAACTTTACCCATTTTATAGCCTGTACATAGCCCGATAGAAATTAAAAAGAAGCATCGATTGGTTCACTTTTAACATGGATTATCCACTTTTCACACATTTTATTAAGTTCTTAAAATAATTACATTTGCGTAATCCATAAAAAAATTACACTTACATAGCCTATTTTTACACGATATGTATGAGAAAATGGTCTAAAAACTCTCCAATTTATACCTGAAAATTAAAATTTCAACTACACACTCGAACTTCACAAAAGTCCTATTACCTTCTTAACCTTTTATTTTTGATATTTTGTGATCCTAAAATATTGACCTGTCCAAGAAGGTGTATACACCCCCTTAGACGCGTAGGACTTATCTAAAGCATACAAACCTACATTTAGTCCACGTGTAAGTCCAAATCTTTTTCCATTTAAAAAAAAAAAAATTCATTTCTTAGCCATTAAATCTTCCATCTTCTTCGTCTTTCCTGCTATTTCCAAAGCTTGAAGTTTGGGTTCAGTTATCTTCCATCTCAAAGTGTCCAACAGTAACTTTCATTTTAAAATTGAAGTTTTAGGGTTCATAATCTTCTTCGATTTCAGATTTCGGGTTCAAAATTTCTTCTCCTTGCTAAATAAATATAGAATCACAAGGTACCAAAATCTAACCATCAGGATCGAAATTTCTCCATGTCAATGCCTATAAAATAAGTTATTTTCCTCTTTAACTCATAAATATAGAGTTGCAGAGTACTTACACCCATCTTTTCCTCTTTCCTCAACCAGGAAGAATAATAGAAACACTATTTCTCTCCATCACTATATCTCACCCCTGAAGATTTTTAAAATGAAAATTTTTAAGACCTAATTTTTCACTCAAGGAACCATTCTTAGGTCATCAAAACTATAGGTTCTTCTGCAAGTAGAATGAGCTACACAAAAAAAGTTCTTTAAAAAGTTGATTTCAAAATGAAAAAAGTGAAAGTAAGGGGAAATGATTTATGGATATATAAGAATTACTTGCCAAGAATATTAAAGAGGAAGACGAAAAGTTGATAGAGAAAATTGAAGGAAAGGTGTCTTTTAAGTCTTGAATGAAGGATTGGTGACATTGACCAACTTAAAGGGTCAAACATCATTAGGAAACTTGATTAAGTTAATTGTGGACTTGATTAATATTTTTAAAACTTTCTAATCTTTTCAAAATACAAATCAACCTATACCCTCTTCAATCCAAATCAACCGTCTCTCTCCTCTCTCTCGACAGCTTCTCTCAACTCTCTCTCAACCAATAGTTCTGTAAAATTCTTTTTTCAATCCCTGGCGACTTCAACCTTCGGCGGACAAATAGTCGGGCGAGTTCCCTTTCGACTTTCAACCGTCAATCGACGTAAAGACTTCTCCGGCGACAACAACTTCAAGTTCTTCGTCGTCCCATTTTTTTTTTCACAGGTAAGAAATTATGAAGAAACAGAGGAACTTGAGCCAACTACTCTTCTAGTATTGGGATTTCAATATTTCTAGCTTAAATTTGAAATGTGGACTGAATAAAACCCTAATTTTTAGCATTTATTCTTCTTGTTATCTAACTGTTGATTTAGATTTGTTGGTGATTTTTTGTCACAGTTGATGTTCTTAGCGTGTGTGTGTGATGTATTGGTGTTGCTGGGTTGATTTGTTGTTTGTCTTGGTAAAAATGGTGTTGCAATAGATGAAACATTCGATGCAACAGATGAAACGTTTGATGCGATAGATAAAAATATCGGATGTAATAGATGAAAACATCTGATGCAACAGTGAAAATCTGATGCAACTATGAAAATCTGATGCAATAGATGAACAATCTAACAGATCATTCATCTGTTGCGACAGACGACTCTTCTGTTCGAAAGAAATCTAAATAATATTAATCCAACAGATAACTCATTTTGCAACAGATGATTGATATATTTCAACAGATCAGTGATCTGTTTTATTATTTCTAACGGATTACTCATTCGTTGCAACGGGTTGGTTATATGTTGCAACAGATAAACTACCTAGTGCAATAGATTAGTGATATGTTATTATGGTTTCTAATAGTTTACTCATCCATTGCAACGATTGGTTATATGTTACATCAGATAAACTACCTGATGCAACAAATTAGTGATCTATTTTTATTATTTCCAATGGATTACTCATCTTTGCAATAGGTTGGTTATATGTTGCAACAGATAACCTTTCTGGTGTAACAAATAAGTTATCTGTTTTTACTATTTCCAAAATATTACTTATCTGTTGCAACAGGTTGGTTATATATTGCAATAGATAAACTACCTAGTGTAATAGATTAGTGATCTATTTTTATGGTTTCCAATGATTTACTCATTTGTTGCAATGGTTAGTTATATATTACATTAGATAAACTACCTGATGCAATAGATTAGTGATCTTTTTTACTGTTTTCAACGAATTACTCATCTTTGCAACAAGCTGGTTATAAGTTGCAATAGATAACCTTTCTGGTGCAACAGATTAGAGATCTATTTTTACTGTTTCTAACGAATTACTCATCCTTGCAACAAGTTGGTTATATGTTGCAATAGATAACCTTTCTGGTGCAACAGATGAGTGATCTATTTTTACTATTTCCAATGAATTACTCATCTGTTGCAATAGGTTAGTTATATGTTGCAACAAATAAACTACCTAGTGCAACAAATTTGTGATCTGTTTTATGGTTTCAACAGATTACTCATTCGTTGCAATAGGTTGGTTATATGTTGCAACAGATAAACTACCTGGTGCAACAGATTAGTGATCTATTTTTATGGTTTCTAATAATTTACTCATCCATTACAATGATTGGTTATATATTACATCAGATAAAATACCCGGTGCAACAGATTAGCGATCTGTTTTTATTGTTTTCAATGGTTTACTCATCCATTACAATAGGTCGGTTATATGTTGCAACAGATAACATACCAGGTGCAAAAGATGTATGCTCTGTTGGAACTATTATTTTACTATTGTGCATGTTAGATTTACTGTTATCCCTTTTTAACGATGTATTAATCAATTATAATTTATTTTATGTTCCTGTTAATTTAAGATAATATGACTCCCAAAAGAAAAAAAACCGAATCAAGTCCAAGTAAAGGAACAAGTGCAGCAGCTCGGCTACATCCACCACTCTATGAGATTACTTTACAAGTGTTATCTCAATCAGGAGTAGAAGATAATGAACACGGGGAGGAGGAATGTTTCAAAAGAGTTGATCCAAATGCTAATAGCCTTTCCGCCGAAGAGTTGGTCAAAACCTTCAGCATTGATCGTTATCCTGTGAGAATGTAGTGCAATGGTGCCACAGATTTAATGGGTGATTTCGTGGTTAAGTCAGCCATGGAAAAATATTTCGACGATTTCAGAAAAATACTTCGAGAACAAAAATTGGATGCTTATTTCAGGAAAAGCTTCCTTGGACAATATCTTGATTTGCCGGAGGACAACAATACTCGTTTCCAGATGAAAATGGTATACGATCTTCTCAAGCGTAGGTTTATGTATGAAAACAAAGATAAGATGGATGAGGTGTGAATAAATTACTGTGGTATGCCTGTTTGTTTTGATTGGAAGGAGTTTGCCATAGTTACTAGACTAAAATGTTATCCTCCTTCTCCTTCTCAAGTTATACCTACTCTGACCCCCCAAAAAAACACCCCGTACACCCACAAAAGGCAAAGACAAGTCGAGTGATCGTGATGACCTAATGTCCATTGTTGGTCCAAGCTTCAAAAACAAAAATTTGATAGAAGCATTGAAAGGTAAAGGACTCTCAAAGAAGCACAAGCAATCATTGTGCTTGGTTTGGTTTGTACATAATATTCTTTGGGCGAGAGACGTTAACAACAACATAAGCCTCGATTTAATAAATCTCTCGAAGGATCTTGAGGCATTTAACAGCTATCCTTGGGGTTATGAAAGATTTAAAATAACTGTCAAATATTTGTTAACTCCGTTAACGCCAAAGACAGTCAATTTATATGGCTTTTCATGGGCCTTCATGGTAAATATTTTTTTATCATAATATTATTCATTTTTTTATTTAATAATGCTTTTGATTTATTGGCGTTATGTTATAGGCTTGGGCATTTGGAGCCATTACTTATTTGAGACAACAAGTGAACTACTAGGAAGAAGTTTCCTGTCCAAGAATCCTAAGATGGTTGTCGGCCAAAACTGATAAAAATGCAATTTTTTTTGATCTTTTCAATCCCCCGAAGGAAGCAGTAAGTCCAATTCTAATCAAGTTTTTATTTTAATTAATGATTATTTTAAATGATTTCATCATCATTCTAATATATATACTGATTTATTTTAGATTGTCCATCTGTGGCTTGTTTTGACCAACCGAGAGTTGAAGATGCCATTTTTTCTTACTTTACGGTCTATGCAAACTTTATCGGACCCTAAGGTCATTGATGGAATAAAAATAAAATTGTTTGGAGCAACAACCATCACAAGAAAAATAATTTTGGAGGGTGGGCTTGTTGTTTTTTATGATGGTAGTGGTAGTGGTAGTGGTAGTGTTGTTGTTGTTGGGGTTAATGATGCTCCTCTTACAGTTTTTGAAACAACAATCTATTATGATTATGATCATACTGGTTGTACAAATTTTTCTTCAGATTTTGCCACATCTAGCGAATGTTTTGTATGCAAATGTCAAGACTGCAAGGAGAAACACGATGGAGTGATTAATGCTATTAATGCACTAACTACTTGTGTAAAGGAAATGACATCTAAGAGGGGTGTTATTCCATCAAAGAGAATTTCATATCCATACACTCCTCTAGAGATCAACTTGTCTAAGAGGATAAGGAAAGATATTTTCAAGGCATCATCAAGCATTGAAAAAAGCAAAATTACAATGCCTCTGTCTTTGTCTTGTACTATTATTCAGCGTGCAAGGGCCACAAGAGAACAACATGAGCTGAATAAGATGAATATACATCATTTGTTCCAACACACAAACAGGCACATATCTATTTCAACAGATGATACATCTGCTGAAAATTATCAAACAGATATATACAGTTGTTGCAACTGTTGTCTAACTTGTTGCATCAGATGTGTTATCTGTTACAACAGATGAGTCTTATGTTGCAACAGATGGGTCATCTATTCAAAATTATCGTACTGCTCTGATTTACCTGTTTGAATTTGTCCCAACAAATGATCCATCTGTTGCAACATAACTCATTTATTGCAATAGATGGACAATCTGTTGTATATCTGTAATTAACACTGACAATTCTGGCTTTCCAGGTGGATGTCATAGTAGAAGCTACTGCTGAAGAGCATAATATCATAGTTGATAATCCATCAACTGCTTCCAAAAAAGAAGAAAAAGTGGAGTCTGTCAGTTGGGAGAACGGAAGAATTACCCATTTGAAGGGTTCAACATCTCGAACGAGACTCCAAAAAAACTAACGCAGTTGATCAACGACTATTTAAAATGGATTGATGATGGACTGTTAAAGCATCATGCCGGCAGGTACATAAATCAATTTTAAAGATATTGGTTTATACAATTCTTATTGTAAGAACATGACATTAACACATATAAATCATCATGTAGAAAATAAAATGATAAACACTACAAAGTGAACGAAATGAGTCTTGGTTTTGATATGTTCGACTTTATTGTTGCACATTCCAGAATGAAGAATTGGTTCTATTTGATGTCACAGTCCCAAACTTGCTGGAATGATGAGGTTTAAATGCCATACATATTACTATTAATTAATATTTTATTTAATTGCATCTGCGTATTAGTTTTTTCATCACGTAATCTAAAATATTTGATAATATGTGCAGCACATCAATGATATTTTTACTACCTCCGAAAGAAGGACAAGTTGCAAACACAAGAACAATACAGATACACGACAGACAATTATTTGTACAAAGTTTACATCAATAATGCCTACGATAGGTATTGCCAACAACAGCTGAAAGTTTTCCGAAATGAGGAATGCTTAATCAACATCATCAAAGGTTTTAATATTCCAGCTGATTTACCTTGTCATTCGGTCGACGAAGTGTACATCCCAATCAATTGTGGTGATAAATTCCATTGGATGTTAGCTGTCGTCTTTCTAAAAGAGAGGCACATCCGAGTTTATGACTCGATGTCGCGAAGGAGACATTCTAGGCCATCGTCTGAGATACAAAAGTTGGCTAAAATATTGCCTACTTACCTTGATATGAGTGGCTTTTAAGATCAAAAGGTTTGTACTGATTGGTCGACAATTGAAGCATACCGAGATAAAATGGGTAACCCATTTGATGTACAATATGTTGAAGGAATTGCTCAACAAACCATTGGTAGCCTGTAAGTTTAAGTTTCATGATTTAGTTTCATTTCACAAATTTCACAATGCTTGCATGAATTACAAGATATGGATTATCTGTTTTTTTAAATATAGGGATTGTGGATTATGGTCTTTTTGTTGTTGCCTACGTCGAGTATTTGAGCGATGGATTACAAGTACCAAATGATGGACTTGATGCAAGATTACTCCGCAAAATATATTCTGCTCTTTTATGAAAATACGGAGAAGCAGAAGAAGCCGTACGCAAGCGACTAAAGATCCACGACGACCAAAGTCAAATTTCGTAGCACCGGATGAAGAACAACTTGTCCATATTCAGTGGATCCTTATAGCTTGAGTCCGTCAATGTAATAACCTATCCTCTTTGGTTTAACGTGTTGATTTATTTGTAGAGTAGATTATTTGTACCCATAATAATTTTTTTACATTTCATTTATTTGTTGAGTTATTTTATGCTGTATATGAATAATTCAATCCTTAATTTTGAACATGTTAATTTAAATGGAATACTAGATTCATATATCGCAACAGATAATACATCTGCTATAACAGATGACATATCTTATCAAACAGATTTAGACATATGTTGCAACATATAGGTTATTTGCTGGAAATTATATAACACGTCTTCCTACTTTTTTTATTTTATCCAACAAGTTACTTATCAGTTGCAACAAATAGATTATATATTGCAACAAATTGTATATCTGTTATGACAGACAGACTGGGAAGATCTGCATAATGCAACAGATGACCAACTTATTCCAACAGATAATCAATCTGTCACAACAGGTACTATATCTATTACAACAGATATATAATTTGTTGCATTATAAAAAATTTAACTTTCGCCAGACATAAAAATCATTGCCACTACATGTAAACTCAAGTGGCTTGCAATAAAAAAATATTATCGTGTTCGTCTCTGTCTTTGTACATATTCTTCTTTATACACGAGATCCAACCATTTAGTTAGTATCCCATAAGCCCAGACCTCTTGCATCTTTCCCATAACGGCATCGTACTTAGCGATCATTTCTGTGTCGGTCAGCAAACACTCGATGTATGCTAGCGAGTACGGCCTGCACGCTACACCAGTTTTATTTTTTTAGAGATGGATGTTCTTATTTCGACCTTTAAAACTCCATGATTTCTTCGTCAAGACTTCTGCCGGCAAATGATCTATCAGCTTACTCTGCGTCAACAACTTAGGCAACAACTTTAAGAGTGGCTGCATATGGGTTAAAAACGTGTCCTCGTTGAAGATAGGTAAGTTGCAATCATAAACCTTAATCTTTCCCTCGTAGAGTAGTATCTCAATAGTGAGAAAATATTTGACTTCCACGTTCATGACTGCAAGGATTCTCTTTGCCTTGGTCCAGCTCTTGCCGCGTGGATATGGCCTCTTCCCTCTAACATATTTAATCACGTCTTTATCCTATTGGAATGTAGAAACTAACTTATCAAATCTCTGTCCACCGAGACCAACTACCTTACAGAGATCATCGTACCTATCCTTGAAATTGTTGTAGAAGTTAAGGTCCATTATCCTATCGGCAGCATCATAAGCATCCGGTACGCTAATTGTCTGCCCCTTATGAGGCAGAGAATTTCATCAACATACTGTGGTATAAGAAGATAATTTTTAAATAGGTTAGTAATTATAAAGAAGAAAAACACAGTGGAAAAAATCTGTTGCAGAGGGTTCTCTGAATCAGTTCACAGATTACCTAGATAACAAAACTTATGCAATAAATGTGTATTATGTTGCAACAGAATACCAAGTTGTTGCAACAGATTACACATCTGCTGCGTAGATTCTTCTTCATTGAGTAGATTGGAAGGCTAGGTTAGCAAAAGTAAACTTACATTATCCTCATACCACTCACGCATATTTGTCATATTCGTGAAGTCTTTGGCAACAAATGAATTCATGGTGTATTCTTTTTGAACCTTTGTCTTGTCATTCATGATTTCTTCCAGTTCTTTATTCTCCTCGTTTACAAGTATCGCGTATATGTCCACCTTCTTCAGTGGACCCTGAACTTCAACAACTTTTGGGGTGGGAGGAGTTGCAATTTTCGCTATTTTCAGAATAGAGAGAATTTGTCTAATATTTCTTCTCTTTCTCCTAACCTCCACTGTAGGAGTGTATTGCTCCCTCACCTTGTTGGATGGTATGACACCCCTCCTAGATTTCAACTCCTCGGCAGCTTTAGAAATAGCCTCTAATTTTTCAAGGATTTTATCCTCTCTGCCCTTGCATACTTTCCATTTGCAATGAGAACATGAGGATGAAGAGGGGTGATAGGGACCACTGTAAGGGTGGAAGGGACCGGTGTAGGGGTGAGAGGGACCTGTGCAAGGGGTGTCTTCAAATGTATTTTTTTTTGTTGAGCACCAACATTCTCATAATCACGACTGGCAGCAGAAGGAGCATCAGGATGGCTACCACCATCATCAACAACTCCATCAGCAACACCCCCAGAAGAAGTACCCGGATCTGTTGTAGTTTGAGGTTGGTCATGAAGAGCTTCAACATTAGGCTGACCTTGCCTAACTACTCTTATTATGGTAGTTTCTCCAGCCAATTCCTTCTTTATTAACTCCACCGTTGGGTTTTCTTTCATATCAACAAGACCTAGAGTAAGAAAAGAAGTCATCCCCAACTAATCAACAATAGGCATGATCCAAGGATGCACAACCTATAAAAAAGACAAGAGGCATTTAAATCATATAATAATAATTTGAAGTCAGATACAACCAACTTATACAACAGACGATCTAGCTGTCGCAACAGTTGATCTGTATGTTACAATAGAATGACAACATATTACATCGAATTACCTATCTATTGCATAATTTGCAGTAGATGGGTAATCTGTTGAGTCGGGTTTAGAGAACTAGAGCAATAAATGGTTAATCTGTTGCAAAATATGGATCATCTATCGCGACATATTACCCATCTATTGCACCAGTTGTAGTTGATGGGTAATCTATTGCAACAGACGACTCATTTATTTTAATATCTTTCTTTGAGGCAAATTATTTTAGTTGAAAGAAGATGTACTGCATTATCCGAAGGGTTAAATAGATCAGCCTCCTGCTCCTTAATATTTTTTTTTATGCCCTTTGCAGCCGTCAACCACCTAAGGATCCTTGGATAATAAACCTTATTCGGGTAATCGTTGAACTGCTTTCGAAGGGGAGAAATGTCTTCACATGCCCAAGCCTGAAAAAAGTAAACAGGAAGCAAGCAAAAAAAGTCATAATATAACTATATTCAATATAAATTAATGGATGAATAAAAATAGTAATCAATTTTACCATGAAAGCCTAAGGAAAGCTGTATAATGTGATCTTCCTTATGGATAGCTTTGTCAGTAAATATTGAACAGTCAAGTAGTAGCTGTCATATCCCTAGGGATAATCGTTGAATTTCTCAAAATCATCAACAAGTGCCAACAAATCATCTTCTATGACTTTTCTGATGTCTCTTGCCAATAAAACGGAATGGACAAACCAAACTAAGCACAATTTATCCCTGTAGTGCTTTGGTATGTCTTTATCCTCGAGATTTTCCATCAAATCCTTCGCTTTGTAGCTACTACGTCCAACAATTCCCAATAACCCATCTTTTTCCCCTTGTGTTTGTTGGACCCTTTGTGGGGTGTTTCCTTGATGAGAGGTTCTTCTGTACAATCGCATCTCAAGCCTGTCACTATGGCAAACTCTTTCAACCCAAAACAAACCGACATGCCATAGTAGTTGATCCAGATTTCATCCATCTTTTTTTTGACCTCCTTCGGATCTTTATCATCCCCAGCATACTTGATCCTGTGCTTGAGATGACCATATACCATGCTCATTGGAAAACAGAGAGTGCAGTCCTCAGGAAGCTCAAGAAAGTATGCAAAACAGCTCTTGTTAAAAAGTTCGTCTATGTTTTCATTCTTCATAATACTCCTAAATTCATCAAAATATTTTCCCAACTGACATTTAAGTACAAAATCACCAGTTACTTTGTCAGGGTTATCCATCGGCATCGCAACTCAAAACCTGTCGATACTAATGGTTTTGACAGGATAATATTGGGATTTCGATATTAATTCACGCCCCATTGGTGAGAAAGAGTTATCACTTTCATCAGCTTCATTTTTTCCTGACTGAGATTGTTCAGGAAGTTCTTACTAATCTATCTGTACTCTAGCCATTTTTGTTGGGTGGTCAAAAGTTGATCCACTTTCAGTTTCTTTTCTTTTTGGAAATATTTTTTAACTACAAACAATAGAAAAACAAAAAAATACATTGCATTTGATGTCTGCATAATTTTTTCAAAAAAGGTAAGACAAATTTCAATAAATTATTCTACGCCACATTACAAAGAAATTCTCCAACAGATAACCCATCAGTTGGAATAAATGGGGAATCTGTTTGAAGATCTATTTAATATCTCCCAACAGATCTTCCACCTATTGCAACAGATAGACCACCACCACCACCACCAATACAACCACCAATACCACTAATACCAACACTAAGACCACCAAAACCACCACCAACATCCACCAACAATACCAAAAAACACTATCCAAAAATACCACGATAGTTAACAAAACACTGAGAAAAAACTAGGATTTTCTCGGGTGCTATCTACTTTTTTAGCATCAAAACACAAAATTGTTAACCCATTATCGAAAATAATATAACTAAAAGTCTTATTTTTCATCAATAACTAAAAAACCCTAATTTTTAGAATAAAGAATAAATATAGAACTCTTCTCGAACTCTGTTACCTGTGAAGACAGAGAAAACAACGGATACAAGTGAGAATGAAGTCGAAAATAACAACTATGTGGTAGGAAATGGAAAGAAAATTGATCTGTTTTAAAGGGTTAAGCAATATGCTGAGTAGTTATTGTCTGTATTGTTGAGAGAAAGAGAGAGAGAAGAGCGAGAACTTGAGATTTAAAATTAGGAAAAGTTTTTCCCGCAAATGGATGATTTGTATGGGTTGATTTGTAATTTTGGAAAAGAATGACAAGTTTTGAAATTGTTAATTTGGTCCGAATTGATCTTAATTAATTTTTAAAATTTTAAAAGATATAGATTTTAAAATATTAAGTTAATGAGAACTCATTTCAACTCAGAATGATCGAACGATGATTTGGTTGGGATGAACGCAATACCAACACCATCCAATTGCAACGACTCAATTGAAGTTGTAGTTGACCCTATGAGCTCATTCATCCCTAGTTCCACCTAAATCAATTTAGGTACTAATAATCTTAATATTAAGTTAATGAGAACTCATTTTAACTCAGAGTGATCGATCGACGACTCGGGTCGGGATGAACACAATACCAATACTATGCAACTGCAACGACTCAATTGAAGTTGTTGTTGACCCTATGAACTCATTCATCCCTAGTTACACCTAAATTAATTTAGGTGCTATTAATCTTAACATTAAGTTAATGAGAACTCATTTCAACTTAGAGTGATCGATCGACGACTCGGGTCGGGATGAACGCAATACCAACACAATGCAATTATAACGACTCAATTGAAGTTGTTGTTGACCCTATGAACTCATTCATCCCTAGTTCCACCTAAATCAATTTAAGTACTATTAATCTTAACATTAAGTTAATGAGAACTCATTTCAACTCAAAGTGATCTATCGATGATCGGGTCGGAATAAATGCAATACCAACACCATGCAATTGTAATGACTCAATTGAAGTTGTAGTTGACCCTATGAGCTCATTCATCCCTAGTTCTACATAAATTAATTTAGGTACTATTAATCTTAACAATAAGTTAATGAGAACTCATTTCAACTCAGAGTGATTGATCGATGACTCGGGTCAGGATGAACGCAATACCAACACCATGCAATTGCCACGACTCAATTGAAGTTATTGTTGACCCTATGAACTCATTCATCCCTAGTTCCACCTAAATCAATTTAAGTACTATTAATCTTAACATTAAGTTAATGAGAACTCATTTCAACTCAGAGTGATAGATAGATGACTCGGGTCGGGATAAAAGTAATACCAACACCATACAATTGCAAAGATCAATTGAAGTTGTTGTTAACCCTATGAACTCATTCATCCCTAGTTCCACCTAAATCAATTAAGGTTCTATCTTAACATTAAGTTAATGAGAACTCATTCATCCCTAGTTCTACCTAAATCAATTTAGGTACTAGCTTAACATTAAGTTAATGAGAATTTTTTCAACTCGGAGTGATCGATCGATGACTCGAATCGAGATGAATGCAATACCATCACCATACAATTGCAAAGACTCAATTGAAGTTGTAGTTGACCCTATGAACTCATTCATTCATCCCAAGTTCCACCTAAATCAATTGCAATGAAATTTATTGGAACAAATGACTGAGCTGTTGGAAATTTCTAACAGTATTCATATCTGGTGCAACAGATGAAATATTTGATTTAATTATCAAATAGACATTTGCATCTGTTGTGACAGATGACTGAGATGTTGAAATTTTTTAAACATTTATTGATATTTATTATTACAAATGATATATCTAATTTAATTATCAAATGGACATTTGCATCTGTTGTCACAGATGATTGAGCTATTGGGATATTTAAACAGATATTGATATCTATTGTAATAGATAATATATCTGATTTAATTATCAAATGGATATTTACATTTGTGAGTTGTTGGAATTTTTAAACAGATATTTGTATCTGTTGTAATAGATAACTATACTGTTGGAATTTTTAAACAGATATTGCTATCTGTTGCAACAAATGCCATATATGTTTGAAAATATTTTTTTCTTTTAATTTTAAAACAAACTTCTGTCCGAGTAGATAAAGTAGTACTACAAAATGCGATAAAAATGAAGAGTTTCTTGGATGACTAAAAAATGAGTTCATTGAGTAGTCTTATTTTGTCTTTTCAATATCACTAGTCTTCATCGTGCCCCACAAATTATTAATGAATATTAATTATCTTAATTAATGAATATTGAAACCCACGTCTACGTAGACAATACATCTAGAATTATCTCATCTCTCCTTCAGCTTCAGCTCTAAATTTATTTTATTCATCTCTCATCTTTTTATTTATCTCCTCTTTAGGGTTATCACAACCTTTTTTTCTCTTTTTTCTTCTCTTTCTCATAAAGATCCTTTCGGATCTAAACTGATTCATATTTTTCCTTGACTGAAATTGTTGTTTTGATCCACTTTTGACATTAAGGTATGGTTCACTATTGCTCTTTCATTCTCGTCTTCTTCTTTGCAAGTTATTTATATTTATTTTTTATTTAATTACCATTTACCCATATCATATTTATTTAAAAAATTTGAAGAAACTTTTAAGTGTTGAATAAACGAACCGAGAATTTTTATTACAATATGCAAAAAAAGTCATTTGTTGGGAGAAGTGTAAAAGCCTTGTTGGCAGTATCATTTTTTTGTATGTATTTTTTTTTATTATTGTTGATGTTGTTATTGATGTTGTTGGTGGGGTTGGCATTGTTGGAACTTATGGTGTGGTGTTGTTGATGGTGTTAGAACAAAGGATTCTGCTTTTTATGATTGATGATGTTGTTGGAACAAATATTGTTGTTTCTTTGTTGTTGATGTTTTTTATTTGTTGTTTCTTTGTAGTTTATACTGTTGTTGATGTTGCGACAGACGGAGTAACTGTTGGAACAAATGAAACCACCAGCAAGGCTGTTTTGATGTATTCCAACAGACTCCACATCTGTTGCAACAAACTTCACATCTATTGTATCAGACTCCACATTTGTTGCATCAAACTCCATATATGTTGTAATAGACTTCACATTTGATGCAATAGACTCTACATCTATTGCAACAGATGGATAATGTTCTTTCTGTGACATTAATTTTTTCTCTTCTTTGTAGATATAAGGAACTAAAAGTTGATCAACTTTTGCCCGACTATCACAAGAGGCTGCAGTAAAGATGAATTTGGAGAAATAAGTTGCATGTATATGAAACCACTTCATATATGGGATGTATGTATTACTGATAATGTTATCGTGGAAACACATATAGATTACACTGATTTTGTGAATGCTATTTTTACTGATTAGTCATAGATCATTCAAAAAAGATATCTACAATTTTACAGTTAAGTTTGGTAGCTCCGAGCAGATAAGGCTGAGGGACCATGAATATGGTTTTGATACCCTGTTAAGATTTAATGTAGGTTGTTGCTCATGTTTATGTGTCAAGCATTGTGAAGGAATCTAGTTTTGGTGTCATTGTAAAGACAATTCAATAGCGATTGGACTAACTTTTAGGGTGCATTGGACAATGAGAAGGCCTTCGAAGCCTAGTACTACATCTAACAAAAATGGAAAATCAATATAGTTATTGCCCTAGCCCAAATTTATATGGTTGGGTTGCTCAGGGTGATGAGTATGCGTCAGAAAGTGCGGTAGGAGAATGCCTTCGAAGAAAAATGGGTGGTTGATGAAAGACTATATCATCTGAGAGCTAATTGAATAAGATACATAGGATAGAAAGTAACTTCTAGCGAATCTGGCCTATGAAATTATCTTAAAACATGAGAAATTTGTATCAAGTGTAAATATAAAATTGTATTCGATAATGAAAAATCCATCTGTTATTTCTCTAAGTGAAAAATAGTATAGATTGTCACTTTGTCAGAGAGCTGCGACTAGGTAGCGTGGTCAGGATTATCACCAAGATAGAAAATAGCAGAAGACCAAGAAAGCAGCCTTATGGGTATCGAGGGTTGAAATGATGTTCAAAAACTTTCGCCAATAGCAACTGCAGTTAAAGTAAGGAATCTAATCGAAGGCGGTAATTTCTGAATTTTAAATTGCATCCCATGCCTTCTTGTTTATGGTTTCGATTAGGTCCACTGTTGTTGACCTGATTGGAATCACAAATGAGATTGAAAGGCAAATTGAGTATCATTACTTCCTTAGCAATATGGTTATAATTGATTGTGTTTTATAGCCTTAGCATGCTTTCAACATATCTTGGAGAAGATCAGAGAGACTTGCTCTAGTAGGTGAATTTCGATATTTTTTAAGTTTGCCTCTAGCTTGCTGATTTGGTATTTAAGCTTGTCGTTGTCGTCTTTGAATTTGGTATAAAGTTCCTGATCTTTTGTAAGCTCGATCAGGAACACCATCTTCAAAGTTTTCGCATTTTAGAAGCCCTTCAAAACACTTTCTTTAGAAGCCTTAAATGATACATGTAGGATAGCTGTGTATGTTTTCAGGTCAAAATGTGTTGATGCACACTCAAGATCTGGTCCCAACCGTTGAACAACTCACTTTTATCGAGCGTTGCTCAATGCATCTTGCTCAACCAACCTTCAAGAAAATTGATAAATTAATAAGCAAGGAGTTACGTAATGTTTGATCTAAACCGACTCTACCAAGCCTATCAAATATTACGTAACTCCAGGCTCATTACCCTATAAAAAAACTTTGCACGAGTTATTGCACAAATCAAACGAGTTCAATCTCTCAACCTTTTTATTGTTCATTCTTCTCCAATATAGATGACAAAATATCCACCATGTAAGGGTCTACACCATCGCCAGAAATGCTTGTCAGGGCGCAAGTCTTCAAAAGGCATCAACAGTAATCTCTCAATATCAAGTGATATTGAGAGATTCCTAGTCATGCCTTCCCAAGACTTTCGTTATGGCAAGAATTTCTACTGATGACAAGATATCCGCCATGCTAAAGTCTATACCGTCAGAAGAAATTCTTGCCTGAGCGAAAGTCCTCAAAAGACATTATTAATAATCTCTCAATATCAAGGAAGTCTTATACTAAAGTCTTCAAAATACATTAAAAAAAAGGAAATTTTCAGCAATGACTACACATAATTACAATCAACAACCTCACTAGATTCTCTCCTCGTTCAAAAGAAAAGGCAGAAATAATTTTATTTGCATTCGCATGTTATTTATTTAATAAACCAAACAAAGATGAACTAAATCTAGCATTAGTTCATTTTTGAATGCTAGATTTAGTTCATCTTTGTTTGGTTGTTAAACAAATAAAATGCGAATGCAAATAAAAATATTTCTGTCTTTTCTTTTTTACGAAGAGTGAATCTAGTAAGGTTGTTGATGTCGTAATTATGTGTAGTTGTTGCTGAAAACTTCCTTATTTTTGAATGTCTTCTAAATAATTTCGTACAAGACTTCCTTGATATTGAGAGATTACTAATAATGCCTTTTGAAGACTATCACTCTGGCAAGATTTCTGCTGACGGTGTAGACTTTTGCATGGCAGTTATCTTGTCATCAACAGGAATTCTTTTCATAGCGAAAGTCTTGAGAAGGCATGACTAGGAATCTCTCAATATCACTTAATATTGAGAAATTACTGTTGATGCCTTCTGAAGACTTGCGCCATGGCAAACATTTCTGGTGATGGTGCAGACTTTTGCATGGCGAATATCTTGTCATCTATATTGGAGAGGAGCGATCAACAGAAAGGCTGAGAGATTGAGCTCGTTTGATTTTTCCACTAACTCGCGTAAAGTTTTTTGATAGGATAATGAGTCTGGAGTTACGTAATGTTTGATAGGCTTAGTAGAGTTGGTTTAGATCAAACGTTACATAACTCCTTGCTTATAATTTATCAAATCCTTTGAAGGTTGGTTGAGCAAGCTGCATTGAGAAACGATCGATAAAAGTGAGTTGTTCAATGGTTGGGATCACATCTTGAGTGTGCATCAACACATTTTGACCTAAAACAAACACAATGAGCCTTCATGTATCCTTTAAGACTTCTAAAGAAAGTGTTCTAAAGGCCTTCTTCAATGCCACAACTTTGAAGGTAGTGTTCCTGATCGAGCTCACAAGAGAGAAGGAACTCTATACCAACTTCAAAAACGGCAACGAAAAACTTGGATACCAAATCGGCAAGCTTAAATATTATCGGGATTCACATACTACAGCAAACCTCTGATCTTCTCCAAGAAATGTTGAAAGCATGCTAAGGAAAGAAAACACAATTAATTAATCCATATTGCTAAGAAAGTAATGATAATCAATTTGCATTTCAATCTTGTTTGTGGTTCCGATCAGGTCAATAGCAGTGGATCTAATCGGAACCACAAACAAGAAGGCATGGGATGCAATTTAAAATTCAAAAATTGCCGCCTTCACTTAGATTCCTTACTTTAGCTGTAATTGTTGTTGGCACAAGTTTTCTAGACTTACTGTACATCATTTCAACCCTCGATGCCCATAAGGATGCTTTCTTGGTTTTCTGCTATTTTCTATCTAGGTGATAATCCCGACCACGCTACCTAGTTGCAGCTCCCTAGAAAAGTGTCCATCTGCATTATTTTTCTTTCAGAGAGATAACAAACGAATTTACATTACCGGATACACTTTCATATTTGCACTTGATTCAGATTTCTCATATTTTAAGATAATTTCATCGGCCAGATTCTCTAGAAGTTACTTTCTACCCTATGTCTCTTCTTCAATTAGCTATCAGATGATATAGTCTTTTAAAAACTCCTCTTTCCCTCGCAGGCTTTTATCAACTCCCCTTTCCCTCGCTAGCATTCTCCTTCGGCTCCTTCTGGCGTTTAATCATCTTCTCGATCAACCCTTCCATATAAATTTGGGCTAGAGGAATTTCTATTGATTTTTCGTTCTTGTTTGATACAGTGCGAGGCTTCGAAGGCCTTCTCAGAGTCCAATGCACACTTAAAGTTAAGTCCAATCGCTATTGGATCTCTGCAATGACACCAAATATTGATCCCTTCTCAAAACTTGACAAGCATAAACACGAGCAACAACCGTCAGTAATTCATAACAGGGTATCTGCACCATCTTCATGGGCCCCTCAGCCTTATCAATTTGAACCCATCAAACTTAACTGTATAATGCAGGATTTGTTTTGAACGATCAGTGCCTAATCGGTTAAAAACTGCATTCACAAAAATATTATACTTTGTGTGTGTTGTCCCGGTGACATTATCAGTAATACTTACTTAACTCTCACACATATGATAGTGGATCCATCTGCACGCTCCTTATTTTTTCTAGCCCATCTATGGCTTAAATTAAATAGACAGATGACTAGCAAGTTGCAACAGATGCCACATCTGTTTAAATTATGAAACAATTGCAGATATATCCATCTGTTACAATAGATTGTCAATATGTTGTAAGTTATCTGATAGATGGAATATATTTTGCAATAGATTACCCATCTGTTAGATTTATTTTAAAGTAATTTTCTTTTCTTTCTGAAATACAATAAAAGATAAATGTTGTATTTAGATTCATTTTTTTTAATTTACATATTCGAACAGTCGCCCGTTTTATTTAATTAAGGGATATAACAGTCGTGGCTTTTTGTTTGACTAACCCCTTCTAATTCAATCATTTATAAATAGGTCCTTTCGGCCTTCTTACTCACCCTGACTCATTTATTCTACTACACTTACAATACAAATATGGTTGATCCAAATTCATTCAAGAAGATTCATATTGAGTCCTTGCAGGAACTTCAAAGGCAGTTTGATGAACTCCAGAGGGATTTGGCCGACTTCGGAGCAAGGTTGAGGAGGGCCCTGCTGCTGCCGAATGAAAATTGTCCGATTGACAATAATAATAGTAATAATAATAATAATAGTAATGATAATAATAATAGTAGTAATAATAATTAGGTTATGTTTTTTATTTTAGCATATGTATGTATGTATTTTCCTCCTTTTGTATATCGGATCTACCCAAGGGATTCAAAAATCTATGTTTGGACATGGTGGTCGACTTTGAGTTTTTAATTCTTATTTAGTATTTACATAAATATTGTCATGTGACCAGGAGGTCACGGGTTCAAGCCTTGGAAACAGCCTCTGACAGAAATGCAAGGTAAGGCTGCGTACGATACACCCTTGTGGTGGGGCCCTTCTCCGAACACCGCGCATAGCGGTAGCTTTAGTGCACCGGGCTGCCCCTTTTTAGTATTCAATTATCTTTTTATTTGTTCCTTATTCTCAACATATCGACGGAGATTAATCTTATGCGACAGATCGATCATATGTTGTAGCAGATGATTATTGATAAAAAAGGTTATTGTTATTGAGAGGGTGAATAGACATTACTTTTTGATTATTTAATATGAAAAATGGTTCGTAAATAAATAATAAGGAAATAAATGATAAACACAATTTATAATCGTAACAGAACGGTTATTTAATTTTAATAACTGATCGTGGCTCTTCGACATATTTGTTTTAAAATCTATTTTTTTAATTTATATTATAAAAAATTACCAAATTTGGATTTAGAAAGATATGTTGATTATTGAAAAAGATAGTTTATATGTGCAACAGATTGTCGATTTGTCGCAACAAATGATAATCTGTTATCACAGATGGGTTATCTTATGCAATAGATATATAATCTGCTGCCACAACTCAATAAAAATGGTTACTGAAAAGCACTTATCAAGTCTTAACTTTTCATAGTAATCAAAAAGTCATCAGTTTGAATATATTTAATAAATGGAGGTGAACAGTCATACTTTTTGTTTTTGAATCTGTGTTTTTAATTTATATAATAAAAAAGTCACCAAATTTGGATTAAAGATAAAGCTATGATGATTATTAAAAAGATAGATGTTACAACAGATATATTATCTGATGTAACAGATTATAGATTTGTTGCAACAAATGGTATATCTATTGTCACAGATGGGTTATCTGATGCAACAGATAACTAATCTGTTGCCACAACTCAATAAAAATGGTTACTGAAAAGAACTAATTAAGTCATAACTTTCTACAATAATAAAAAAGTCACAAGTATTAATAAATGAAGGTGAACAGTTTCGCCTTTTTATTTTTGAATCTATTTTTTTAATTTATATAATAAAAAGGTCACCAAATTTGGATTAGATAAAGATATGATGATTATTAAAAAGATATATGTTGCAACAGATATATTATCTGATGCAACAGATTGTAGATTTGTTACAATAAATGGTAAATTTGTTGTCACAGATGGGTTATCTGATGCAACAGATAACTATCTGTTGCCACAACTCAATAAAAATGGTTACTGAAAAAAACTAATTAAGTCATAACTTTCCACAGTAATAAAAAAGTCACCATTATTAATAAATGAATGTGAACAATCACGTTTTTTTTATTCTTGAATCTATTTTTTTAATTTATATAATAAAAAAGTTACCAAATTTGGATTAAAGATAAAGATATGATGATTATTAAAAAGATATATGTTGTAATAGATATATTATCTGATGCAATAAATTATAGATTTGTTGCAACAAATGGTATATCTATTGTTACAGATGGGTTATGTGATGCAATAGATATATAATCTATTGCAACAACTCAATAAAAACGGCACCAGTATTAATAAATGGAGGTGAATAGTCGAGCCTTTTTGCCTAACTCATTCAAATTCAATCCTCTATAAATAGGCCCCTCCTTACTCGTTCATTCTACTACACATATCTATATATTTCTTGCTCTTGTCTTTCATATTACACCTTCAACTACTTTCTCTTCAAGGACTTGATAGCTTTTCCGTCTCTAGTAAGTCTTTTTTCTTGCTTTTTGTGTAAATATATGTTGTATTACTTTACTTTCAGATTCTTTTCTTTACTTTTGTTTTTGCGTTTTTTGTCAATTTATACGTGTTATAGATATGACTGATCTAGTATGGGATGTTGCTATTTTACGAGACGTCGTACGAGAACTGCAGAGGAAGGTTCATGATATACAGTGGGAGTTGGCCGCTGTCAGAGTAAGGATATTGCGGAAGATCCGCAGGATGAGGAGGGCGCTGCTTCTGCTGGTCGAAGATTCGCCGACTGGCGATAATAATAATAATGACGAAGATGATAATAATTAGATTATTTTGTTTCTTTCTTTTTAAGTCTATGAATATGCATTTTTATTTGTTTTAGTTTAATAAAAAATTATGTTTGATCAACTTTGACGTTTTAGTTCATATTTAATTTTCATTGTCTATTATCTTCTCAACTAACATCTCGACGATTGGACGTACGAAATAATTTTAAATCCAGTCGCAATAGCAAGATTTAAGTTTTATCTGTTGGGTTTGTGGAAGGGGCTGATTTGTGTTGTTCCAAATAGATTACTCATATATTGCAACAGGTACACAGCCTGTTTCAACAGATAACTAGTCTGTTGCACGACTATAACGTTTTAATTCATACTCCCTCCGTCTCAAATTAACCCATCGCAAATTGAGATAACACATTGATTAAGAAAAATAATTAATAACATGCCTAGTTTACCATAATACCCATATTAAATGATGTTTACATTTTAATTTGAAGAAAAAGTGATTAATGCAAAGGGTAAAACATAATTTTTTTTTATCTCTTCTTGATTGATGAAAAAAGACAAGTAAAATAAGAAATCAAATTAGAAAATTTGGGACGGGTAATTTGAGAAGGAGGGAGTATTTAATTTTCGTTCTGTCTATCATATTCTCAACAAACATGTCGACGATTGAACGTAAGAAATAATTTTGAATCTAGTAGCAGTAGCAAGAGTTGAAATATATTGGTTATCTATTGGGTTTATGGTAGGGGCTGATTTTTGTTATTCTAAACAGATTAATTATCTGTCGCAATAGATAATGACGGGTTATTTGAGACGGAGGAAATATTTAATTTTCATTTTGTCTATTATCTTCTCAACAAACATGTCGATGATTGGACATAAGAAATAATTTTGAATCCAGTAGCAACAACAAGAGTTGAAATATATTGATTATCTGTTGGGTTTGTGGCAGGGGCTAATTTGTGTTGTTCCAAACAGATTAATCATGTGTTGCAGCAGATAAGCAGTCTGATGCAACAGATAATCAGTCTGATGCAACAGATAATCAGTCTATGCAATAGATAACTAGTCTGTTGTAACAAATAAACTTTTGTTGCAACAGATTAATCATCTAATGCATCAGATGAGTCACTATAAAAAATAGATCTAATTGTAGGAATTTATTTGCGGGATTATTTTAATCCTTGTAAAATTATATTAAATGTGAGGTTTAAAAATATGCCACTAAAAATTATAGATTTGTAGGGGTTTTAACTCCTGCTATGCATAAAAAAAATATAGCAACAAATTGAAGAATATTTCCCCTCTTTTTTTTCCCCCAAAAATATTTCTCTCTCTCATTTTCCCCAATTTGAGAGAGTGGGAGTTACTCTTCGTCGGCCATTGATTACACAGTGGGAGGTACGCCGGCCATTGCTACACAAGTCTCTGGTCGGCCATTTCCTTCCCAGCTCCCAGGTAATTTATTTTAAATCTTAGTGTTTGTTTCACTAGCGGCGCCGCAGTGGAAAGTCGTCGCCGAAAGGCTTTTTCGGTGATGATATCTGACCCACTTGAAGATCCCAGGTCATTCGTTTTACTACGTTCGACCCGACCCTATAACAAAGATTTGGGTCCTCCAAAGTTCAGACAGAGGAGTAATGTTTTCTTATTTATGCTACTTGAATTTTTGTTGGAAGTTAGAGAATTGGAGTAAGGTGTTATGTTAACAAAATTGTTGTAGAGGGACTCTTTCACACAAATAGTCTGACTGATTTACCGTTTACTTTTTTCTAGCCGGTATACATAAATTATGCATTGGTTATACATGATCATACACATATTGTACATGAAGTATACATATAATATACATTCATTGGCTATTTTTTGTTTAATCAGTCTGGTGAATGACTATTTAGGTTAATTCTTCTTGTTTTTCTCTGTTACAGGTTTGATCAAGTGAATTTCAATCTTTTGTGTGCGGCAGAAAGTTCATTGCAGTCGAGGATTAAAGGGTATTTTTGTGTTTTTTGAGGTTATTGGAGAGGGTAAAAATGGATGCAACGTTAGGCCAGGATGTGCTGGCCAAGTCACTAAGCCGTCGGTCCATGAGTTAGAGTGAAAGGACGCTGAGTTTTCGATCAGTAAGTTCAAGGAGTTGGGCATCAGCTAGTGTTAGAGAAGTAATGTTTACTGCAGCAGGAGGTGATGCATTTAACAAAAGTACAAGGGATAATGACGAAGAACAAGAGCTAAGATGGGCTGCTATTGAAAGACTTCCAACTTATGATAGGCTAAGGAAAGGGATTTTGAGACAAACATTGGATGATGGAAAGATTAATTATCATGAAGTTGATGTTGTTGATCTTGGATTACAAGATAGGAAATAGATATTAGAAAATATTCTTGAAGTTGTCAAGGAAGATAACGAGAGGTTTCTTAGACGACTCAGAGACAGGACTGATCGGTGAGTATGAAAATGAAAAAATGTTGTAAGAAATTTATTGATCTTAGTGCAATTATGTGTTAATCATGTATATATATTGTATGTATGGAACAGGGTTGGAATTGAGATTCTGAGAGTTGAAGTTTGATTTGAGCATCTTTGTATTGATGGAGGTGTATATGTTGATCTAGAACATTCCCTACTCTCCGGAATGCTTCCATCAATCTCGTAGAGGTACTATCTGATTGTTTCTCTTGCTTGTTTATCTTATGATCTTGCTATTGCTACTGTCTGTTATTGCTGATTCTTTTTCATCTCTCCTTGAGTCGAGGGTCCATCGAAACAACCTCTCTACCATCACAAGGTAGGGGTAAGGTTTTCTTACATACTACCTCCCCCGACCCCACCTGTGGGATTATACCAGGTTTTTTGTTGTTGTTGTTGTAGTTGAAGTTTATTGACAAGAATTCCTTTGTTCCTTTAGTTCTGTTTTTCTTGTTTAAGTTTTATTTTGCTCAAACTTTTTTCTTTGTTGTGCTTGTTAAAGTTTAACTGATATAATTTGGTACTTGTACTGGTGAATTCATTTCTTTTTCTTATTTGAATTTCATAGGGGTTTCTTGAAAAGATTAAGATTGTTCCTTCAAAGAAAAGGATTGTCAACATACTGCGTCATGTGAATGGAATTGTAAGACCCTCAAGGTATGTTCGTCAGACTACAGTTGCTTTTAGAGTTAACTTATGAATTTTAGGTATATCTCAATTAGCTTACCATTGGGTAATATTATAGTTTATCGCTTTATTTAGTATGGTTGGGATGGGCATTATGGAGATTGGTACTCCTGTATTGATTCTGTGGTTCTTGCATTTTATAGGATGACATTACTTCTGGGGCCTCCTGGTTTTGGAAAAACAACATTGCTAAAGACATTTGTTGGGGTGCTAGACAAGGACCTAAGAGTGAGTGACTTTTGAACTTTCAATATGTGGCCTGGAAGTTTTAACTAAGTTATGTGACAATATATTCTTTCAGGTGAATGGAAGAATCAGTTACTGTGGTCGTGAACTGTCAGATTTCATCCCACAAAGGACATGTGCTTACATTAGTCAGCATGACATTCATCATGGAGAGATAACTTTCAGAGAGACGTTGGATTTTGCAGGACGTTGTTTAGGAGTTGGAAAAAGGTATGATCTCCTTACTGAATTGTCAAGGCGGGAAAAGGATGCAGGAATCAAACCCGATCCTGAAATCGATGCCTTTATGAAAGCTACAGCTATTGTGGGCCAAGAATCTAGTCTTGTCACAAACTATGTTCTTAAGGTTAAACTCCTGGTTGAACTCGTAATCATATTTGGGTTGCTGTGACATAGTTAGGGCTCGACGGGGATGTTTAAATCTCACAGGTGGTGGTGAATACTTACCTACTCACTTCGCTGCTAGCTAGGTTAACTCTTTGAAATGATTTCAACAGGACGAGTTTCTAGTTTGTGAAACTTACTTGGTTCATAGCTAAGAAATGATCACAAAATATAGGACTTTATGAGGTGTACTTTGTCGAGAAGATCAACCAAAGTGGTTTCCAGTTTAAGAAGCATAATCATTTCATAGTGGTAGCCTTTTTCATTAGAATAAAATTGCAATACAATCCAACTAAAGAAGAAAAAAGTTAAAATTTTGTAGATATTTTCTTCTTTTGGTCACTTTCCCAACAATCTAAAGTGCAAAATATAATCTAACAGAGATTATTAGTTGGACGGATATCATCTTGAAACACTGCATTCTCTAGGACTCCATGTGCACTTAGCTGAGCACAGAAAACTATGGAAGTGAAGGATCTATGTAGATGCTATCAACTAGTTAGAATTAAGGGTTAGTCGTTACTAAGATACAGAGTAACAGTAGGTCTAGTGTTTGTTAGGAGTCCATTTTAGCTTGATTAGAGATTCGTATGTTATTATAGGGGTAAGTGCAAAATTTAAATAACCTCTAATTTATCTTTATATTGAGTATTTGAATAGAGTCAACCCATGTATAGCATGCTATATGGGTTCCCATGTATAGTATGCTACAAACAGAAATGAAGATGATGATCTTGCTCCAGACCGAGCTACTGCAGAAGTAATTGATACCACGGCTTTGAATTTGTCTAAACATGTATTCCCACCAGTTCTTGAGTGTGCTTCTTTAAGTAGTCAAAGTCCAAATGGGAAGTTTTGAGAAGCTTCGGTTACTGCTTTAGGTGTCATATCTGAGGGTTGTTTGGAAATTATGAAGAATAAACTAGAACCCATCCTACACATTGTCTTGGGGTCTCTGAGAGATCCTGAACAAATAGTAAGAGGAGCTGCTTCATTTGCCTTGGGCCAATTTGCTGAGTATCTGCAGCCCGAGATAGTTTCTCACTATGAAAGTGTCCTCCCATGCATTTTAAATGTTGTAGAGAATGTATCTAATGAAGTTAAGGTGCGAACATGCTAAGACATAGTTAAGTCCTTCCAATGGTGCCTATTTTTAAAAAAATTGGTTTCTGTTCCTATTTAGAAGAAGTCCTACTATACATTGGCCGCATTTTGTGAGAACAGTGGTGAAGAAATTCTTCTTTCCTGGATCCTTTGATGGGAAAATTACTTGGTGCTCTCCAAAGTAGCCCTCATAAATTGCAGGAAACTTGCATGGTAAATGTCTTTTCAGATGCTTAAAAATAGTTTCTTTCTAGTCTGAATTGGTTGGGATAGTTGCAATGTCTGTTGGCAGGTCAAGGATGGAACCACTTTTGCCGCCTTTCATTGAAGCTGCAATTTCAGTGAGAAACTTTACAAGTTTCTCATTGGCAGGTCAAGAAACTATTTGTCTCATTGGAATTTTAGATTATAATTATGGATGAAAAATATTGAATCTTCCTCTGTTGATGTATTAGTTGAAGTCTGTCTTTATCCTTTTGAAATTCTTATTGAAATTTGTGGTTCTAAACTAGCCTTTTTTACCCATGAATAGAGTAGTTCAATATCATTTCTTGCAATTCTTGTTCTTTCATTGGTGATGGGCATCGTCTTGAACTATACAATGTTCTTGTGCACCATTGTTAACTCGGCTTTAACTACCACAGTTGTCAGAGTCCTCAAGGGAGTCGAATCTACGGTATGCATACATCTTCAAGTTTTCTTTTATTTCTTTGACTACCATGATCATTGGGTCCTATATATGTTTCACATCAAAATTGTCCCATGTTTCACTTCAGACACTTGGATTTGTCATGTTGGGAGGAGTAGAAGTACATGCTTTGAATGCCACTGGTTTGGTGATAAACACAACTGGTGGTGTGTGGTATTTAGTAGCCAAATATCAAGAGAAGAAGAGAAAATTGCCCAAGATAATGTCTGATGTCGAAGGTCATTGTAAATAAAAAGCTTACAAGGTGGTTCCATAGAGTTCAATATTTTGACTTCTTTTTCCTTCACAAATTGTGAATAGGAACTACAGTTGCATTCACCATTGATTTTGTCAAGGTAATAAAACATTAAGTTTTCTACAATTGTGGGGAATAGAATCAATTTGATAGTACCATGAACATGTACTTGTGATGTTATCTGTAAACATTGGAGATGTTGTATTACTACTATCTTTTGTCTTGTCCATCTGTTCAGTTTTCCCCATCTATGTTTCTTGTGCTTCGATTATCTACTGTGTTCTCTTTTTCGAATGCTATGTAATGATAGGGTAAGGTCTGCGTACACTCTATCCTCCCGATCCACTTGTGAGCTTATACTGGATGTGTTATCTGTTTTGTTTGAGAAGAACATGAGCACATACATATAAAAATAATCCTAGATAAGATATATGAATTCAATAAATATTGGCTTGTACTTTATGTCTAAAGGAGCAATTAAATATGAGCTAAAATTAGAATTTATAATTTCTTATCGGAAATTAATGGGCCCCACTGAATTAAAAAAAAAGTATAAATCACATAAATCCCCACTCTAGTTAAACTAATTACATAACATCCCTTAATGCTTTCTCTCTCCTGGATTAGGTAAATATACTCATACAGTCGGTAGTTCCTCATACATAGTTCGAATGTATGATAAAACTGTTAATTCTATATTTAAGGTAAGATAAATCAGATATTATTTTTCAATTCCTTAATTTACGCCATTAATTAGCTAATATTAAGTAGTGTATGATTAAAAATAGTAACTGAAATTTAAATTCAAATATTTTCTTTAATGGCACGGTAAAATAATCTTCTTTGTAGCAGCCAAAAAAACTAAAATATTCTTCTACTGCGTTCTTCAATTCTCTAAAAATCAATATAAACATCCCAATATTGTTGTGACATTCAGGTATTTGGGAGTCGAAAATTAGTTATCAATCCTACAAAAGTAACACAATTATTCTTTTGGAAAGTATAATATCATTAACTTTTTCTTTTTTTTTGACATCTCACCGTTAAACCCAAAACCATGCTAAACTTCATACGCCATTAATAATGGTAAAAACTAAAAGCTCAATCAAAGAAGCAGCAAAAACATGGTGTTGATTTCAAAGTAAATATATTTTTACCAATAGATTCTTGACAATTATTTTCTAATCGTTCTTTGATTTTTGTTGAACTGAGTTTTTTTTTTTTCAAAAAATAAGAAGGAAGATAATATCTTTCTCTTCCTTAATTAACATCATTAATTAATTATCATTATGTGGTGTATGATTAAATATAATAACTGAAATTCAAATTTAAAAAATATCTTAAACATCACAATTAATTTTCTTCTTTGTTACATTACGTTTTGAAAAAAAAAAGGTCAATATCTGCTTTCTTCAATTCTCCAAAAAATCAATATGAACATCCCTATATTGTAGCGTCATTAGGATATTTGGGAGTTGAAAATTATTCATCAATCCTACAAAAGCGACGCAATTATTGTTTTGGAAAGTATAACCTTCTTATACAAATCAATACATAATCTGAACCAATGTATAATGAAATCTTATACATAAAAGCAGAAAGACAACAAAAAAAATGCAGCCTAATACAATAGTTTCACATGTATGTGTAAACCTTATACAATTAATAATATAGTATTAGTACATGTATAATGAAATCTTATACATAGAATCATAATGCCAAAACAAATAAAAGACAACCTCATACAACAGTTTAACATGTATGTGTAAACTTTATATAAGTAATAAATATAATCTAATACTGTTTCACATGTATACGAACACCTTATACAATTCACTATATAATCTTAACAAATATATATGAAATCTTATACATAGAATAGTTGCTAATACATATTTTAATAATAACTAAACCTTCGACAGATGTGGTCATCCAGAATCATCAACCTTTTTCTTACTTGACGATTTTGGAGCTTTCTTGTTTGAACTTGAACCGACAACTTCCCTCAATTTCTTCATTGTTACTGGATTGTTTTAGTGTTTTGAACGGTTCTCTGCGAAATTGGGTTCTTCATAATCAAAAGAACCAAGAACGAAACTAACAACGGGAATAACAATATGCGAGCAGACTCCATTGCAAAAAAAATTATACTTTACGGGTTAACCAATTTAAAAAAAAAAGCAAATAAAGCAAAGTTCGAAAAGTATAATATCATTAACATTTTTTTTGTGACATCTCGCTGTTAAAACCAAAACCCTGCTAACCTTCATATGCCATTAACAATGGTGAAAACTAAAACTCAAACAAAGAAGCAGCAACAACGTGGTATTGATTTCAAAGTAAATATATTTTGCCAATAGATTCTTGACAATTATTTTCTAATCATTCTTTGATTTTTGTTGAATTGAGTTTTTTTTTTTTCCAGAAAATAAGTAGGAAGAGGTGAACTTTGTTCAGTTAATGATTGCTAACTGAACAATTTTAAATTCCTCAGATCACGTTAGCTTGATTTTAGGCGTAAATAAAGGAGCACGAATATGGAGCAAAAATCGTGCACTAAAATAGGAGCAAAAAATGGTATTTTGATATGTATGAGGGGGATGAGAGAGAAAGAGTAAATTTAAGGGATTTAAATAATTACTTTGGGATTTTTGTAATTTCTTTTCCAATATGGGATTTTATGTAATAAGATAAAGTTACCTTGTGTATATATGTAATTTTTAGTAAAAACTGCCGCAAATTATTTGTGACGGCTCGTATTGTGGGGTTTTTGGAAACCACCGAAATCGTAATTTGCAGGGGTTTAAAACTCTCGTAAATCTTAAAATTAACCTCCGCAATTTGACCCACTTTTTGTAGTGGGTGATCTGTTTAAATTGTGGACACTTATGTTGGATTATGATCGGGTTCTATCCATTATTGAAAAAACAGCAGTAACTGTGTACCCAAATGACAAATTCGAATAAAAAACAGTAACTGTGTACCCAAAGTGGAAAGTGATGTAGGAAACAAAATTTGACCTAAGAAATTGGTCAGATAGCAGCAGTAGCGGTAACAACAACAACAATGGTCGACAAGAAGAAGATGATAATGAAGCAGGAGCAACAATGAACAACAATAATCGTGAAGAGAGAGAAAATAACAACGGATGAGAAGAGAGAGAAACACGTTTTTTTCTCCTCTGTTTCCTATTATGTTAACTAACATTTGGATCAAAGTATATAATTAAAAAACTTGTGGGTTATTTTCAAACTTCCCCAACTCTCTTAATCCATAATAAAGTAATTGTCACTTCCACTCAATAATTAAGACTTATGTCACCTATACCTCATTTTAAAACTCTTTTGTCACCTACAGTCCAAAGCTTGATATCCAATTAAAGAATAGACATATTTTCGGTTAAGTTTGGAATTAGAAAATTTAACCTAATTAAGGGTATGTTTGGTATGATGGAAAATATTTTCATAGAAAATAAGTTGGTGTTTTTCTTATTTTCTTATGTTTAGTTGCTGAGTGAAAAATATTTTTCAAAGAATATTTTATGGTTTTGGTTGGTGAATAGAAAATATATTTTTTTCTACCTAAATTTTAACTTTACATGAGCGTGTGACCCTCTAATTAAAAATATAATATATTTTCTAAAATATAATATTTAGCTACATACTTTTAATCATTTGGTCAGTTTGTATGAGATGTGACATCAACAATTATACATTCATCTGACCAAATTTAGAAAATAATATAATTTTTTATAACGTATTAATAAAATAAATTTATAATTACGTATTTTTCTTTTTTTATTCATTAAAAAGTAATTTCTTAATACGATTTATGAAAGAAAAAGTCAAAAAGAGTGAGCTAGGTGGTACTTGATTTGACAAAACAAAGCAATAATTTTTTTTTAATTTCTTTTTTTGATAAAAAACGTGATAAAATGTTATAATTCAAAATTTGAAGGTGGCAGAAATGCGGATGTTGCGCTGGATGTGTGGGCTTACTAAGGGTGATAGAGTTCAGAATGAGACTATCTGGGAGAAGGTTAGAGTGGGTTCAGTGGAGGATAAGATGTGGGAAGTCCGATTGAGATAGTTCGAACACGTGATGAGAAGGGGCACGGATGCACCGATTCGTAAGTTTGAGTGACTAGCTTTGGATGGCTTCAGACGGGATAGAGGTAGGCTAAAGAATTAGTGGAGAGAGGTGATTAGGCGGGACATGGAGCAGTTACAACTCACTGAGGACATGACCCTAGATAGGAACTTATGGAGGTCGCGTATTAGGATAGAAGGCTAGTGTCAGTTTGGGTCGGTAGGGTAGGGCGTAGCTTGGTGGGTGTATTATTCTTAGTATGCTACCTTGTTGCATGCTGTATTGCGATGGTGTATTATTCTTTGGTTGCTATTCCTTGTGGGTGGTGTATTTATGTCTTGTCATCTTGTTACGTGTTTTTTTGCGGATTTGATTAATATTCTTTGTCCTGATCCGGGGGTCTATCGGAAACAGCCTTTCTACTTCTCCGGAGGTAGTGGTATGGACTGCGTACATCTTACCCTCCCCAGACCCCACTATGCGGGAATACACTGGGTTTGCTGTTGTTGTTGTTGTTGTAATAGAAAAGTTTAAAAAGTTATAAAGTTTTAATTTATATTTTGTTTAAAAAAACTTAGTGTACTATCACATCACTTCTTTATGTCAAATCATGTAAATATAATAAATTATTACGTTTTACAAAAAAATTTGTAAATCGTAATAAATTATTATGTTTTATAAAAAAGTTTAGTAAAACGTAATAAATTATTAATATGTTTTACTAAAACTTTTTGACTGTACACATCCGTTATCAAACCGTTAAAAAAAGGTATAAAACATAATAAATTATTGCGTTTAACCTATTTTGGTAACTTATTAAATAAGCGACCTATTTTGATCACTTTATTCATACTTTGATTTAATTTGGTTCTAAGTTTCCATAAGTCACATATCAATATTTTTTAGAAAATAACTTCCCTTGATCCATGAGGGAAGTCATTTTCTTTCAAATGGAGGAAAACGAGTTCCTTTGAAAAATATTTTTCCAAAGTTACATTACAACCAAATAAGGGAAAATAGAAAAATATTTTTCATGATACCAATTGTTGGGGGTGCGGATAACTTTAATAGATCTATTGTAGCTATGGATCTATTTATGTTCATATCTTGGGGGGGATTAAATGATATTTGATTAAATGTTTTACTGTAGTATTCTTTAATTTTTTTCTCTTAATCTTTGTAATTCTTCTATATTATTTTTTAGGTATTCCCAATATTCTATATCTTTTTTTCTAAAATATTCGATTAAATTCTCTTTCATAAGCATTTCTTCTAATCTTATTTCTTCCATATGTTATCTCCATTATTTTAAATACTCATAGTTTATCATTTTATTCTAAAAGTAGTTGCTTGTTTACTAATTTCCGTGTAATATTCTATTATAATTGTACTATAATTTATATCTGAATTAAGGTTATTAATGCTATTAATTATCTCTCTTTCTTCTTCTCTTAATGAGTTTTTTATGTTATATAAACTATTAGCTGTACTTTTTTCTAAATTTTCTAAGGTTTTTTTTATCCATATTAATTTTTCTTTTAGATTTTCCATTATTTCTTTGGGTCGGTTTCTATAATTAATTTCTTCATATATGTCACTATGGTTTTCTCTACTTTTTCTAATATATTCTAACATTTTAGTCTGAATAATATCCATCTGGGTAATTATTTAGGTATAGTTGTTCTATCCAATTTATAATTTCAATTTCATAATCTAATATTTTTTCTAATATTATTCTCTTAATATCTATAATTTCTATATTTCTAAGTATATATAAGATTAATATTTTAAGATTATCTGTCATTTAAAATTGGTTAAATACTTTATTATAATATTTTTTAGTCTTTTGTTTTAATCTCATTAATTCTTCTATATTTTTACTGAGAAATTATATATATTTTATATCTATTTTCCAATATTCTAAATATATGTCATTTATCATAGTTGGTGTGTGGGTTTGGTATGTAAGTATTTATAAGAGTAGTTAGGCAGGTGTGGTATATAATTAATTCTAGTCATAAAATATCTATCAAATATTTTTTCCAATATGATTTTTCTTATATCCACTATTTCTATATCCTTAAGTACATATAAAACAAGTATTTTAAATTTATTTACCATTTCGTCAGATAAATTAGTATTCATTTTTCATATGATGCTTTTCCAAAATATTTCCTTCAATCATATACATAACAAAATATGATCATTTTAGATTACTATATACTAGACTATTCTTAAATAACATATTCTCCGGTCACTATTAGCATGGTAATCTGGATACTTTTCCCTTAAACAACACCTCTACTCTGGCTACTCCCCTATCACGGCTTTCTTGCCTCACCGGTTTCACCTTTAGGATGACATAGTTCTTAGGGATTTTTCTCATTTTTCACTTTGCTAATAAACTTCTTAACATGCTATTTTTCGAATAATTCTACTATAAAGTAACTACATGAACTTATTTTATCATATCATGATTGTTAGGAATTTATGAATTTAGCTATTCATAATAGTAAATGAATATACCTGTTCTGGTAGATTTGATAATTCTAAGCTTTGTTCCTCCATAGATTTTTTTCCATTGAAATATACTTGTTTTTTAATAAATAATCAAAATATTTATTGTGGACAAGAGAGAGTTTTTGCTTCAACGCATGAAGGCTTATCTTTTTCTGCCTTCGATGCCTTCATTTATAATGAATGATTTACATAGTTCTTACTTACTAATGTTTTACATGTTTCTCAAACTTTACGTCCTATTCTATCTTTACAAAAAGTCTAAAAACTAGACTAAAAAGTCTAGACTATTTTATACAAAGTCTTTATCTACCTAACCTAATTATTATACTTTACAAAAAAGTCTTCTAAAGTATAAAAAAGACAAAAACTTTACAATAATTTACAAGTTACGTAGAAAATTGTGAAAGTTTGTTACATATCGCTTTCACAATTTAATAGCTTATCTTTTATCTCCATTATTGCTTCCGTTGATATCTTCTTCTTGTCGTATCTGCTGCTTTTCTATCTTCTTTCCAGCTGGCATGCTTATCTTCTTGATTCTTTTATTCTAGGCGGACTTCTGGGATAATATTATCTTCTCCATTACATCTCGAACATTGATGGTCTGGATATTTGTGTCTAATTATCTTGCAATATCTTGTTAATAATTTATCTGAAATAAATCCTTTCCTAATTACTCTTGCAGTAGATTGTTTTTCTGGGTTAAGTAACGTCATTATCCATTGTCTAACATCTTCCATATCTGCTTGTCGTAGTTCTTTTGAATTTGAATAAATTATCTGATGGTCTCTTGAATAATAGCTCTATATTGGGTTTCCATTGGTATAATTATTTGCTAATTCTTGAATAATTGTAGCAGTCCAATTAGTCGTTTATTTGCGTAAAAATCAGGTATCTCAATGCGGGGTATCTCTAGCTGTTGCATAATATCTTCCGGTATAATCATATCTCTGGTTAATCCTATTTTTACAACCTGTATAACTGGTTTGATCTCGTCGTATAATATCTCTGCTGGTGCAGTATAACACTTTATATAAAATAGACTTCCTTTGGTTATTCTTTTATAGGTGGTGAATATTTTATGTAATTCTTCCATAGCTGTTAGTTCTTCTCCGTCTTGGGTATATATGATATTTAATAATCCATAATCAAAACAAGTTTTTATTAAGCTTGGGTTGGTTTTGGGTAGTGCGATTAGCTTGTTGTAACCTTGTAAATTTTGGGTTATATAGTTTGTGTTTGGTCCTTGGGTATCTGTAGCTTTGGTGTTAAGGTTTAGAAAAGTTTGTACTTTGTAGATATTTTCTATGTATTCTCGGGTAATATAGTTATAAGCTTTTTTATCTTGGTTCAGGCTATCTCGGTATGTGGTAATTTGTGGGGGTGAAAATAAGGGGTCTTTTTGTGTTTTTGATATAAATGGTTTCTCAAATATCTTATTCATGTTCTTGTTCTGGTATCTTTTTCTATTAACTCCTTTGCTTGTACCTACAATTGTAGATTGATAAACGTTATGGGTTTTATGGAGTGTCCCAACGTCTCCTTCTAGCTCTGGAATTTTAATGTCATCCGATCGACATAGCTCAGCACACTGCTGAGTTAGCTGATTTGCAGCTTTAGACTTCAGTTTAACTTCATTAGTCTTTAGTTTTTCTATTTCATTACCCATACTGTCCACTTTCATTGAAAACGTAGTTAGGGTTTTGAGTATCTTTTCTAAAGCATTATCTTCTATTATATCAGTCTGTGTAGCTTTGTCTTGATATGTAATCTGCAATAACGTTTTGTTAGTACTAATTACTTCAATTGTAATTGTAAATATAATATAGTCAATACTAGTCTCCAGATCTCTTTTGTCGTAATTGAATTTTGTATTTTCTTTGTTAGCCATCATCGTACCTGGGTATTATCTGTTCTCACAACAAATTTGTTATATACAATGTATGGTTCAAATGCTAATAAACATTTATATAATGAACATAATTCTTTTCTATTTATTTCTGTTTCATTAAATGTTCCTGAATAATATCTGAAATGATGTTCTATTTAAGTACTCCTCCATAACTACATTCACTAGCATATGCTTCTACTATATATATAAACTTTCTATTTTCGTCTGGAAATTGTAATTTTGGTAATTCTTTACAAAGAATTTTTATTTTTTGGACTTGTTTTTTATCTTCTTCATTGTAATTATATTCTACATCTTTTTTTAATTTTTTCTGTAAGGGCTTTAGGTTTTCTGCTAATTTTGGTATATATTCTCTTACTTGGTTTACTAATCCTAAAAATGTTTTTAATTTCTTTTTTGTATCTAATTCTTCTTTTGAATTTATTATTTTTTGTACTATATGTTGTTGCATTTTTACTCCACTTTTATCTATTTGTATTCCTAAAAATTCTATTTGGTTTTTCATAATTTCGGCTTTCTTTTCACTTAAACTTATTCTCGATTTTTCTATTATATCTGTAAATTGTCCTAATAATTTTAAATGTTCTTCTTTAGTTTTTGTATATAATAATATGTCATCTATGTATACTATACAATTAGGTAATTGTTTAAAATAACTATTCATAAAATGTTGATATCTACCTGGTGCATTTTTATATCCAAATGGTAATACATTCCATTCATAAAAGCGGTTAATTCCTTAGATTCTTCTTCTAACTTTAAATGGTAAAATCCTAATTTATAATTAAATTTACTAAAGTAGTTATATCCTTGTATTTTTCTTATTTTTAATATCTTGTTTGGTATTGGATAATTATATGTCATAGTTTTTGCATTTAAATTTCTATAATCAATAACCATTCTACTTTTACCTCTTTTTTGTTCACTATGTTTATTTACTATAAATGCTGGACTATTGTGTTTACTATTACTTTTTTGTATATATTGTTTTTCTAGTAATTCATCTATATGCATTTTAAATTCCTTTAAATTGTCAAAATTATATGTTAATGGTTTTTGAGTTATTATGTTATTTTTATCAATTAATTCAATTTTTATAGTAGTTTTATATTTTTTTCATCCTTTTAATGGATCTTCACTATATAATTGTTCTAATTTTTTCTTAATTATTTCTATCTTATTTACTGAAAATATAGTTATTTCCTTTTTATTTATAAAAAATACAACTAGTTCTATTGTGTCTTCGGTATTTTTTTATATTTTCTAACTTTTGTATAATTTTTTCACTTCTTCTATCCAATCAGTTTCCTTTCTTATTTTATTAATAACTTTTTTTGCTCTTACTTTTTGTTTACATGGTGTTGTAAACCACCAATCTGTTTTAGTTATTATATGTGGGTATAATTTATCTAAAAATGGCATTCCTAAAAGCATATCTTTTGATGTTAGTTCATAATTATAGATTTCTTCTATTGTTATTATTTTATCCCATATTTGTATTTTTACACTTTTCGCTTTATATGTAATTAAACTTCCTTCATTATTAAATCTTTTGACTACTATTGGTGTTTTTAATTTATCCCATTTATTTAATGATAAACAGTTGTATCTACATAAGTTTGCTTCTGCTCCTGTGTCTATTATAGATGTATAATAGCTATTATAATATCCAAGAGAGTTCATGGCAAAAACCAATCAGAATGAATCTTTGGAAAGGGATGTGGTGGATACTCAGTAAGCTTGCCATGAGGTAGTGATGCCAAAAGTTCCTCGAGCTTCTACTTTTATTTTTACAAGTACATATATTTTCATATCATGTTAAAGTTCTTTTTATGAATAATCTTTCTTTATTATACATTATGGATAATTGTGTATGTTCTATATTGTATGGTTTTACTTGTTCTAACCATTTTATTCCTAATATTATATCTGATTTTTGCATTTCTTTCTTTATTTCAAACTCTATTTTTATTTTTCTAACTTCTATTATTATTTCTTTTTTCTGCCGTATCCTTAATGTCTATTAGGCTCCTTGGTAAATCTGGGCATATATTACTATTAGATTTTATTTCTTCGTTGTTTACTAGATATTTTGCTTTATAATTTTCTTCTTGTCCTGTGTTTAGAAGTATTAAATATTCTTTTTCATTTATTGTTCCCGTTATATAATATTGTTTTAAATTAACTGTTGAAGTTGTTTCATAACTTGTTCTTTTTGATGAACTTGATGATTCTGGTTTTTCGTGAGCTATTCTTTTTTATGTACTTATCCTATCATTTATTATTCCTAAATCTTCTTCTATATCTATATTCTTGTAGCTATAGTCATTATTATCAATTATTTTTACGAATTGTTCAAAAGAACTTTCTATTTGTATTTTATTAATTTTATTTTTTCCTGTTATTTTATGTTTTGTTGTTAATACATATAGATTTTTACATCTTGCTGTAAATATTTTACTTCCTGGGGTTAGTTTTATCCCTGATATTTTCCAATATAATACTAATGATTTATCTATATTTTTATCTGTTATTTCTACTGAATAATTCGCACTTATTATAAATTTAAATTTTTGGTATATTAAATTTCCTTTTATGGCAGTTATTATACTTTTTTCTATAGGTTTTATAATCCTATCATCAGCTAAATATAATTCTATTGGTGAATCTATTCCTTCTCTAAAACATGATATTATTAATATCTCTGTTCCTCTAAGGTGTACATATTTTATTGGGTCTTTAATTTTTATATCGTTTATTTCTTTATTAATTTATTTTTTTTGTTACTAGTGGTATGCTAGCTCTTCCTTTTGCATATCTACAATCTATTACATGTTCCTTTTGACTTACTACGTAGTATTCTTCTTTTCTTCTACTAAATATGTTTTTTATTGTTGGTATTTTAAATATTTTTTCTACACTTAAGTCTAACTCTTTTCCTTTTATTTCGTCAAATATATTACGACAAATATTATTTTTTGATCTGTTCCTTCTTTATTTAAATATTTTTCCTTTGTTATTATTTTTATATCTTCTTCAGTTATTTGGTTCATTTTTATATCTATTTCATTATCTATTTCATCCTCTGAAATTTCATATATACTATCTTCACTTTCTAATTCATAATCTATATAATCTATCTGCATATATTCTGTATTTTTTATTTTTATTTCTTTTATTTGTTTATTTTTTGGGATTTTTGGTAATTTACAATCTCTAGCTAAATGTCCTAGTTTTTCACAATTATAACAAGTACATTCTTTTATAGATTTCTTTTTCCTATATGGTCTTTTATGTGAATAATTTTTTACATAATATCTTTTTCTTGGTTTCTTATATTTATATTTTGATTTTTTGTATTTCTTATATTTTTATGTCTTTTTCTTTTCTTATAATATCTTTCTTCACATCCAAATTGAGGTGCTATGTTATCTTTACAACATGCTAAATTTCTTATTAATGTTTTTTCCATTTTTATTTCTTCTCTATATTTTTCACATAGATTTCTATACCATTATTGTAAAAAATTTATTCTTGCTCCTAGGGTATCTACTATTTTTGCTTCATCCCAACTCTTTATTATTTTTGAACTAAATGGTTCAGGTAATTTGCTAAAATATAATTTTCGTATTTCTTTACTTTCTTCTATATTATATGTTCCCTTATAATAATATTCTTTAAATGTGCACGTATATTCATCTATATAGCACATATTACATATTGCTAATTTGAACATTAAATTCCTATTCGTATCTTTTTCTTTATTTTGTTCTGCTTTTTCTGTTGTCATACTGCTATATTCATCACTTATAGCTATTTCATATTTTTTCAATATTTCTGTTGGTAATATTTTTGTAGGTGTTAATGTTCCTTCTGTTTTTGTATTAGATCTTAATACTTTTTTACTTGCTTTGGCTAGGTTTAAAAACCATAATTTTACTGTTCCTATTAATGTCTTTTCTATATATTCTGGTGTGTTTGTTGTATCTATTTTATTATCTAATAATTGTTTTGACATGTATTCTACCCATAGTTGTATTGTTTTATTTGTGTCTATTACACAGTCTAAATCTAAAAAGTTATAATTAGTTATTTGTTTTGGTGTCCATTTATTATATTCATCCTTTGGATTATATCTTTTAAACTTACTTTTGTAATTATAGGTTGATTTTCTTATATCTGATGTACTAGGTATTATATTTTTATCTAGAGTATTTACTTCTGTAATTATTAATTCTAGATTTTTTTTATTAATTACTTCTTGTTTTTCATTAATTTCTAGTTTTCCTATGTTTTCTAGAATTTGTGTATATGTTTCACTATCTTCCGAATCATAATTATCTGTTTCTTCAACATCTATTGTATTTATTTCTAATTCACTGGTTTCTGATTCTTTATTTTTTATTTCTATTTTTTAAAAAATTAATTTATCTCAATTAATAATTTATTCTAATTATACTATAATTTATATCTGAATTAAGGTTATTAATGCTATTAATTATCTCTCTTTCTTCTTCTCTTAATGAGTTTTTTATGTTATATAAACTATTAGCTGTACCTTTTTCTAAATTTTCTAAGGTTTCTTTTATCCATATTAATTTTTCTTTTAGATTTTTCATTATTTCTTTGAGTCGGTTTCCATAATTAATTTCTTCATATAGGTCACTTTGGTTTTCTCTACTTTTTCTAATATATTCTAACATTTTAGTCTGAATAATATCCATCTGGGTAATTATCTAGGTATAGTTGTTCTATCAAATTTATAATTTCAATTTCATAATCTAATATTTTTTCTAATATTATTCTCTTAATATCTATAATTTATATATTTCTAAGTATATAAAAGATTAATATTTTAAGATTATCTGTCATTTAAAATTTGTTAAATACTTTATTATAATATTTTTTAGTTTTTTGTTTTAATCTCATTAATTCTTCTATATTTTCACTGAGAAATTGTATATATTTTATATCCATTTTCCAATATTCTAAATATATGTAATTTATCATAGTTGTTGTGTGGGTTTGTTATGTAAGTATTTATAAGAGTAGTTAGGTAGGTGTGGTATATAATTAATTCTAGTCATAAAATATCTATCAAATATTTTTCCAATATGATTTTTCTTATATCCACTATTTCTATATCCTTAAGTAAATATAAATCAAGTATTTTAAATTTATCTACCATTTCGTTAGATAAATTAGTATTCATTTTTCATATGATGCTTTTTCAAAATATTTCCTTCAATCATTACATAACAAAATATGATCATTTTAGATTACTATATACTAGATTATTCTTAAATAACATATTCTCCGGTCACTATTAGCATGGTAATCTGGATACTTTTCCCTTAAACAACGCCTCTACTCTGGCTACTCCCCTATCACGGCTTTCTTGCCTCACCGGTTTCACCTTTAGGATGGCATAGTTCTTAGGGATTTTTCTCCTTTTTCACTTTGCTTATAAACTTCTTAACATGCTATTTTTCGAATAATTCTACTATAAAGTAACTACACGAACTTATTTTATCATATCATGATTGTTAGGAATTTATGAATTTAGCTATTCATAATAGTAAATGAATATACCTGTTCTGGTAGATTTGATAATTCTAAGTTTTGTTCCTCCATAGATTTTTCCATTGAAATATACTTGTTTTTTAATAAATAATCAAAATATTTATTGTGGACAAGAGAGAGTTTTTGCTTCAACGCATGAAGGCTTATCTTTTTCTTCCTTCGATGCCTTCATTTATAATGAATGATTTACATAGTTCTTACTTACTAACGTTTTACACGTTTCTCAAACTTTACGTCCTATTCTATCTTTACAAAAAGTCTAAAAACTAGACTAAAAAGTCTAGACTATTTTATACAAAGTCTTTATCTACCTAACCTAATTATTATACTTTACAAAAAAGTCTTCTAAAGTATAAAAAAGACAAAAACTTTACAATAATTTACAAGTTACGTAGAAAATTGTGAAAGTTTGTTACATGTCGCTTTCACAATTTAATAGCTTATCTTTTATCTCCATTATTGCTTCCGTTGATATCTTCTTCTTGTCGTATCGGCTTCTTTTCTATCTTCTTTCCAGCTGGCATGCTTATCTTCTTGATTCTTTTATTCTAGGCAGATTTCTGGGATAATATTATCTTCTCCATTACATCTCGAACATTGATGGTCTGGATATTTGTGTCCAATTATCTTGCAATATCTTGTTAATAATTCGTCTGAAATAAATCCTTTCCTAATTACTCTTGCAGTAGATTATTTTTCTGGGTTAAGTAACGTCATTATCCATTGTCTAACATCTTCCATATCTTCTTGTCGTAGTTCTTTTGAATTTGAATAAATCACCTGATGGTCTCTTGAATAGTAGCTCCATATTGGGTTTCCATTGGTATAATTATTTGCTAATTCTTGAATAATTGTAGCTAGTCCAATGAGGGTTTATTTGCGTAGAAATCTGGTATCTCTATTCTGGGTTTCTCTGGCTGCTGCATAATATCTTCCGGTATAATTATATCTCTGGTTAATCCTATTTTTACAACTTGTATAACTTGTTTGATTTTGTCGTATAATATCTCTGCTGGTGCAGTATAACACTTTATATAAAATAGATTTCCTTTGGTTATTCTTTTATAGGTGGTGAATATTTTATGTAATTCTTCCATAGCTGTTAGTTCTTCTCCGTCTTGGGTATATATGGTATTTAATAATCCATAGTCAAAACAAGTTTTTATTAAGCTTGGCTTGGTTTTGGGTAGTGCGATTAGCTTGTTGTACCTTGTAATTTTTGGGTTATATAATTTGTGTTTGGTCTTTGGGTATCTGTAGCTCTGGTGTTAAGGTTTAGAAAAGTTTTTACTTTGTAGATATTTTCTATGTATTCTCGGGTTATATAGTTATAAGCTTTTTTATCGTGGTTCAGACTATCTCGGTATGTGGTAATTTGTGGAGTGGAAATAAGGGGTCTTTTTGTGTTTTTGCTATAAATAGTTTCTCAAATATCTTATTCATGTTCATGTTCTGGTATCTTTGTCTACTAACTCCTTTGCTTGTACCTGCAATTGTAGATTGATAAACGTTATGGGTTTTATGGAGTGTCCCAACGTCTCCTTCTAGCTCTGGAATTTTAATATCGTCCGATCGACATAGCTCTGCACACTGCTGAGTTAGCTGATTTGCAGCTTTAGACTTCAGTTTAACTTCATTAGTCTTTAGCTTTTCTATTTCGTTACCCATACTGTCCACTTTCATTGAAAGCGTAGTTAGGGTTTTGAGTATCTTTTCTAAAGCATCATCTTCTATTATATCAGTCTGTGTAGCTTTGTCTTGATATGTAATCTGTAATAACATTTTTGTTAGTACTAATTACTTCAATTGTAAATGTAAAATTTAATATATTCAATACTAGTCTCCGAATCTCTTTTGTTGTAACTGAATTTTGTATTTTCTTTGTTAGCCACCATCGTACCTGGGTATTATCTGTTCTCACAATAAATTTGTTATATACAATGTATGGTTCAAATGCTAATAAACATTTATATAATGAACATAATTCTTTTCTATTTATTTCCCATTTTATTTATGTTTCATTAAATGCTCCTGAATAATATCTGCAATGATGTTCTATTTTTTCATTTTCGTACCTATATTTAAGTATTCCTCCATAACTACATTCACTAGCATCTGCTTCTACTATATATATAAACTTTCTGTTTTCGTCTGGAAATTGTAATTTTGGTAATTCTTTACAAAGTATTTTTATTTTTTGGACTTGTTTTTATCTTCTTCGTTGTAATTATATTGTACATCCTTTTTTAATTTTTTCTGTAAGGGCTTTAGGTTTTTTGCTAATTTTGGTATATATTCTCTTACTTGGTTTACTAATCCTAAAAATGATTGTAATTTCTTTTTTGTATCTAATTCTTCTTTTGAATTTATTATTTTTTGTACTATATATTGTTGCATTTTTACTCCACTTTTATCTATTTGTATTCCTAAAAATTCTATTTGATTTTTCATAATTTCGGCTTTCTTTTCACTTAAACTTATTCTCGATTTTTCTATTATATCTGTAAATTGTCCTAATAATTTTAAATGTTCTTCTTTAGTTTTTGTATGTATACCATACAATTAGGTAATTGTTTAAAATAACTATCCATAAAATGTTGATATCTACCTGGTGCATTTTTATATCCAAATGGTAATACATTCCATTCATAAAATCCTTGTGGTACCGTAAAAACGGTTAATTCCTTAGATTCTTCTTGTAACTTTAAATGGTAAAATCCTGATTTACAATCAAATTTGCTAAAGTAGTTATATCCTTGTATTTGTCTTATTTTTAATATCTTGTTTGGTATTGGATAATTATATGTCATAGTTTTTGCATTTAAATTTCTATAATCAATAACCATTCTACTTTTACCTTTTTTTTGTTCACTATGTTTATTTACTATAAATGCTGGACTATTGTGTTTACTATTACTTTTTTGTATATATTGTTTTTCTAGTAATTCATCTATATGCATTTTAAATTCCTTTAAATTGTCAAAATTATATGTTAATGGTTTTTGAGTTATTATGCTATTTTTATCAATTAATTCAATTTTTATAGTAGTTTTATATTTTTTCCATCCTTTTAATGGATCTTCACTAGATAATTGTTCTATTTTTTTCTTAATTATTTCTATCTTATTTACTGAAAATATAGTTATTTCCTTTTTATTTATCGAAAATACGACTAGTTCTATTGTGTCTTCAGTATTTTTTATATTTTCTAACTTTTTTGTAATTTTTTACTTCCTTCTATCCAATCAGTTTCCTTTCTTATTTTATTAATAACTCTTTTTGCTCTTACTTTTTGTTTACATGGTGTTGTAAACCACCAATCTGTTTTAGTTATTATATATAGGTATAATTTATCTAAAAATGACATTCCTAAAAGCATATCTTTTGATGTTAGTTCATAATTATAGATTTCTTCTATTGTTATTATTTTATCCCATATTTGTATTTTTACACTTTTAGCTTTATATGTAATTAAACTTCCTTCATTATTAAATCCTTTGACTACTATTGGTGTTTTTAATTTATCCTATTTATTTTCTGGTAAACAGTTGTATCTATATAAGTTTGGTTCTGCTCCTGTATCTATCATAGGTGTATAATATCTATTATAATATCCTTCTACTATTATTTTTACAAGTACATATATTTTCATATCATGTTAAAGTTCTTTTTATAAATAATCTTTCTTTATTATACATTATGGATAATTGTGTATGTTCTATATTGTATGGTTTTACTTGTTCTAACCATTTTATTCCTAATATTATATCTGCTTTTTGCATTTCCTCCTTTATTTCAAATTCTATTTTTATTTTTCTAACTCCTATTATTATTTCCTTTTCTGCCATATCCTTAATGTCTATTAGACTCCTTGGTAAATCTGGGCATATATTACTATTAGATTTTATTTCTTCATTTTTTACTAGATATTTTGCTATATAATTTTTTTCTTGTCCTGTGTTTAGGAGTATTATATATTCTTTTTTATTTATTGTTCCCGTTATATAATATTGATTTAAATTAACTGTTGAAGTTGTTTCATAACTTGTTCTTTTTGATGAACTTGATGATTTTGATTTTTCGTGAGCTATTCTTTTTGATGTACTTATCCTATCATTTATTATTTTTAAATCTTCTTCTTTATCTATATTCTTGTAACTATAGATAATCATTATTATCAATTGTTTTTATGAATTGTTCAAAAGGACTTTCTATTTGTATTTTATTAATTTTATTTTTTCCTGTTATTTTATGTTTTGTTGTTAATAAATATAGATTTTTACATCTTGCTGTAAATATTTTACTTCCTGGGGTTAGTTCTATCCCTGATATTTTCCAATATAATACTAATTATTTATCTATATTTTTATCTGTTATTGCTACTGAATAATTCGCACTTATTATAAATTTAAATTTTTGGTATATTAAATTTCTTTTATGGCAGTTATTATACTTTTTTCTATAGGTTTTATAATCCTATCATCTGTTAAATATAATTCTATTGGTGTATCTATTCCTTCTCTAAAACATTCTTTTATTAATATCTCCGTTCCTTCAAGGTGTACATATTTTATTGGGTCTTTACTTTTTATATCATTTATTTCTTTATTAATTATTCTTTTTGTTACTAGTGGTATGCTAGCTCTTCCATTTGCATATCTACAATCTATTACATGTTCCTTTTGACTTACTACGTAGTATTCTTCCTTTTTTCTACTAAATATATTTTTTATTGTTGGTATTTTAAATATTTTTTCTACACTTAAGTCTAACTCTTTTCCTTTTATTTCGTCAAATATTTTACTGTCAAATATTTTTTTTTGATCTGTTCCTTCTTCATTTAAATATTCTTCCTTTGTTATTATTTTTATATCTTCTTCAGTCATTTGATTCATCTAATTCACTATCTATTTCATTATCTGTTTCATCCTCCGAAATTTCATATATACTATCTTCACTTTCTAATTCATAATCTATATAATCTATCTGCATATATTCTGTATTTTCTATTTTTATTTCTGATACTCATTTATTTTTTGGGTTTTTTGATAATTTACAATCTCTAGCTAAATATCCTAGTTTTCCACAATTATAACAAGTACATTTTTTAATATATTTCTTTTTTCTATATGGTCTTTTATTTTTATAACTTTTTACATAATATCTTTTTCTTGGTTTCTTATATTTATATTTTGATTTTTTGTATTTCTTATATTTTTTATGTCTTTTTCTTTTCTTATAATATCTTTCTTCACATCCAAATTGAGGTGCTATTTTATCTTTACAACATGCTAAATTTATTATTAATGTTTTTTTCATTTTTATTTCTTCTCTATATTTTTCACATAAATTTCTATACCATTGTTGTAAAATTTTTATTCTTGCTCCTAAGGTATCTACTATTTTTGCTTCATCCCAACTCTTTATTATTTTTGAACTAAATGATTCAGGTAATTTACTAATATATAATTTTCTTATTTCTTTACTTTCTTCTATATTATATGTTCCTTTATAATAATATTCTTTAAATGCGCACGTATATTCATCTATATAGCACATATTACATATTGCTAATTTTAACATTAAATTCCTATTCGTATTTTTTTCTTTATTTTGTTCTGCTTCTTCTGTTGTCATACTGCTAAATTCATCACTTATAGTTATTTCATATTTTTTCAATATTTCTGTTGGTAATATTTTTGTAGGTGTTGATGTTCCTTCTGTTTTTGTATTAGATCTTAATACTTTTTTACTTTCTTTGACTAGGTTTAAAAATCATAATTTTACTGTTCCTATTAATGTCTTTTCTATATATTCTGGTGTGTTTGTTATATCTATTTTATTATCTAATAATTGTTTTGACATGTATTCTACCCATAGTTGTATTGTTTTATTTGTGTCTATTACACAGTCTAAATCTAAAAAGTTATAATTAGTTATTTGTTTTGGTGTCCATTTATTATATTCATCCTCTGGATTATATCTTTTAAACTTACTTTTGTAATTATAGGTTGGTTTTCTTATATCTGATGTACTAGGTATTATATTTTTATCTAGAGTATTTACTTCTGTATTTATTAATTCTAGATTTTCTTTATTAATTACTTCTTGTTTTTCATTAATTTCTAGTTTTCCTATGTTTTCTAGAATTTCTGTATATATTTCACTATCTTTCGAATCATAATTATCTGTTTCTTCAGCATCTATTGTATTTTTTTCTAATTCACTGGTTTCTGATTCTTTATTTTTTATTTCTAATTTTTCTTTAAATTAATTTATCTCAATTAATAATTTTTGTTCTTTATCCTTTTCTTCTTTTTCTTTCTGTCTCTTTTAATATAAATCTTTTAGCATTTGTAGTTCTTTTTCTAATTCAGCAATCCTACTATTTTAGTTTTTTCTATTTTTCGTATTTCTTCTGTGGTTTGTTGTTTTATTTTATCTATTTTCTTTTTTTTCTGTCTATCTCTTCGTTTTCTCTTTCTATTCTTACCATTACTGTCAACTTATCTTCTAATTTTAATTCTTCTTTTTCTAACATTAAATATAAATGTTCACTTATTTTCTTATATCTCCTTCCTAAATTAGAGAATACTATTTTTATTTTTAATCCTTCGTAATTTTCATATGTTTTTTCATCTATTTCAAGTTCTTCTTTGTTCATTTTATTTAAATGTATATAGGTTATGTTGATATATATATTCTAGACTATCCATTGTTGATTCTAAATTTGATGTTTCTTTTTTTGTGCATTTATTGAGTTTTTGTTAACTTCGATAATTATGTTATACTGTAGTCTTTCTATCCTTATTTTGAATTCTTTACGTTTTTCAGATATTATTTGTTTTAATTCTTTATATTGTTGTAGTTTTTGTACGTTATTCATTTAAATAAGTTATATTTTGATGAATATCTAAATCTAATAAATTAATCAAATAACTCCAAATATATACTACTTCCGTAACTTTAATCAACATGGGCTCTGATACCAATTGTTGATTAAAGTTACGAAAGTAGTATATATTTGGAGTTATTTGATTAATTTATTAGATTTAGATATTCAACATTTATATTCTTACCATGGCTGTCAACTTATTTTCTAATTTTAATTCTTCTTTTTCTAACATTAAATATAAATGTTCACCTATTTTCTTATATCTCCTTCCTAAATTCGAGAATACTATTTTTATTTTTAATCCTTTGTGATTTTCATATGTTTTTTCATCTATTATAAATTCTTCTTTGTTCATTTTATTTAAATGTATATAGGTTATGTTGATATATATATTCTAGACCATCTATTGTTGATTCTAAATTTGATATTTCTTCTTTTTGTGCATTTATTGAGTTTTTTCTAACTCCGACAATTATGTTATACTGTAGTCTTTCTATCCTTATTTTTAATTCTTTATGTTTTTCAGATATTATTTATTTTAATTCTTTATATTGTTGTAATTTTTGTACGTTATCCATCTAAACAAATATTATAAATATTGTTTTGGTGAATATCGGAATTTAATTATTTCATAATTAATAAATTAATCAAATTAATCCAAATATATACTACCTCGGTAACTTTAATTAGCATAGGCTCTGATACCAATTGTTGGGGGTGCGGATAACTTTAATAGATCTATTGTAGCTATGGATCTATTTATGTTCATATCTTGGGGGGTGATTAAATGATATTTGATTAAATGCTTTACTGTAGTATTCTTTAGTTTTTTCTCTTAGTCTTTGTAATTCTTCTATATTATTTTTTAGGTATTCCAAATATTGTCAGACTAAGAATATCTGCAGGATAATATTTCAAAAATTCAATAAACTCTAATTTCTAATTTATGAAATTAGTTCTCAATATAAAAACAAACAATCAGTTGCTGTAATTCTAATTTGTAAATCTTCAATTAAGATGGAGTATTATGAGGTTGGAGTCAATTACGTACCATCAATTTGCACAAGCTATCAATTACTTTTTTCACATAAATATGGACTATTGACAGATAAAGTGAACAATTGCTCTTTTAAGTGTGCAATGAAGACAATGGAGAGGATCCTGAGAATTGGGTTATAAAGCTGTAGTAATCACGCAAATTAGGTTATCTATGTAATTTTGAAAGGTTGGGCCAAATTATGTAAGAATTTTATCTCAATGTCCATAGAGTGTAATCTTCCCTACTATTATTATACTCCCCCGTTTGGTTTTACTTGTCACATTTTGAGTTGGTACACCTATTAAAAAAATAATTAATAATATGACTATTTTATCATAATACTCCTATTAAATGATGCTTATATTGTATCTTAAAATTAATTTGAAAACAAAAACTATTAATGTCAAGGGTAAAATAGGAAAAAAGTTATTTTCACTTGATATGTCAGAAATGACAAGTAAAAGTAGAAATCTAATTATAAAATTAGTGACAAGTAAAAGTGAATGGAGTACTAGATATCGAGGAGCTCGTGTTGGCACGAGGCCAATATATATTCATTTTTGGTCTCAATTTATATGACACAAATATAATTTAGATAATTAATTATTAAAATAATTTAAATTTTTAATTATTGTGATTTAGAATACTTTTTCTTCTATTTCAATTTAAGTGAAATTGATATAATTTCCAAAGTCAACCAAATATTTTATTATATTTTAGATTTTTTAAGGTGTTAATTATGTGATTTATAATGCTTTTAACATAATTTTCCAATAAGATATGAATACTCTCTCTGTCTTAGTTTACATGACACAGATAAAATTTTGATAGTTGATCAATTTTTTTTTATATATACATATTAAGTTCTTAATTACTGTGATTTACAGTACTTTTATCTCATTTTCAAATAATATATGTTATTTTATGTCTTCTTCAGTCCCATCCTTATTTATATGACACTAATATAATTTCTATAGTCAACCAAATGTTTAATATTGACATATCATTTTTTTTTTATGAAATGCTATTAATTTTTAATTCTTAGATGATCATAATAATTAATTAGGAGTGATATTATAAAATTACTATTGAAACAGCGAAACAGACATGTCTCAAATGACTTATAATAACTAGTTAAAAGTGATATAATAAAATTACTATAAAATGTACTTGTGAAAAAAAACTTAAATGGACCTCATATAAGACATCAAGTTAATTTAAAATATCAATAGTTAGTTTATTATTTTATGTCTAATTTACCCTTTTTTATTAAATATTATTAATTTATTAATACTTAGATGATTTATAATAATTAACTGGGCTTGATACAGTAAAATTACGATTGAAGCAGCTGAAGAAGACAACACAAAATATCAAGAGTTAATTTATTATTTTATTTCTATTTTACCTTTTTTATTAAATATTAATAGTTTTTTACTACATAGATAACTTATAATAATTAATTAGGGTTGGTATTGTAAGATTACAATTGAAACAACTGAAGCAGACATGTCGACCTCATACCTGCTTATTGCCCCTTATTATTAGTAGTAAAATGATGGCGACACTGACACATAAATTGAAATAAACATGGTACCAATATTAATAATGTTATTATTCTATAATCTAATATCTAATCTGTGTTATTATTTTAAAAAAATAAATTAAAAATTGAAAAATCAAGATAAACAAATAAATAAGAAATTAAACTCAATATTATAAGTTATGTTTAAAAAACTAAATTTAACTTTGTCGATGAATTTAATAAGTATCATAACTGCTAATAGAAATCTATTAATAATACCTAATAATCATTCATAATTCAACTTAATTTGTTCCGTATGTTAAGTATTGGTATTATTAGTAGGGCTGGGCATAAAATACCAGAAATTGAATTATCGAATCGAACCGAAGAATTTGGTATTCGGTATTTTGTAATTCGGTATTTGGTATGGTAATTGGGAGTAAAATTTTAAAATTACGGTATTTGGGTTCGAAATTGGTAAAAGATATTACTACCATTTGGTATTTGGTATTTACTGAATACCAAATTATTGTTAACTGACCATAGTCTATACTCATAGGCCACGAGTCTAAATTAATATTCTACAAAAGGTAAAAAAAAGTCCACAACTTAAAAATTTATAATACTATATTAATTTTAAAATTTTAAAATGAAAATCACTTTTAAATTTTTTATTGTTAGCAGCAGTGGACACCATGTTCAAACATGAAGTTATTGTTTCATATTACTCCCGTTTTCTTCATTCTGGTTCTATCTATCAAGACAACCTGAACTTGTCTAGTCTTGATGCAACTTTTAGGTATATCTAAGTTATGTCCAGTGGGAGAGTTGATGCAGAGATACTCATTTCTTGCCATATCTAAGTAATCAAAAAGGTTTGACACTATGTTGTATGATTTTAAGATACTACGTTGTATGATTTTAAATATCTCATAAGTTATTCTTGATGAAAGGGCTAGTGGATTCTTTTATTTAAACTCACTCACTACGAGGCAACTATTTGAGGAACATGTGTGGCTATTATCTTTCGGAGTCATTTCTGTATTAAACAGTTATTATGTTAAATCAACAGAAGATGAATGAGCTATAAAACATCACTGATGAAGTGTTAAAAAGTGTTGTTTCCATAAGGCATAGGGCAAAAACATTATCTTGTGTTTTGATTCAGTTCTAAAGTAAACTGTTATCGTTGGCCTAGAGTAGAGTTTACCAAATTTAACTTTAATACGATATTACCAAATACCGTACCGAATCGAAGTTTAATTTATCGATTACCGAATTATCAAATCAAAGTTTAATGGTATGGTATTTGGTAAGTACTTTCATTTACCGATTATCGAATATAAATTATGATAATACCGAACCGAATACCGAACGTCCACCCCTAATTATTAGTAATACAACTAAATAGTACTCTCTCCATTTCAACATAAGTGAATTGTTGGAGTATTTATTAGTGTTTTAAAATAAGTGAATCATTGAATATTTTTTCAAATTTACCCTTATGATTTGACAATCAATTAACTTTTGAAAAAGTATTATAAGTTTAATTTTTTTATTTTTTTTTGGGTAAAAATGAAAAATTATGTTAAATTTATATTTTAATATTTTTTAAAAAATTTATGTATCAAAATCCAATAATTCATTTATTATGAAATTGAGGGTGTAATCGGCAACAAGAATAGTGAGCAACAATGCGATGCAAAGGGAAAGTCAGGAATGGAGGATTTGGCTGGACACATGCCGATTATGAATTGGTTGTTTCGAAAAGGGTGTGCTAATGGATGTTGACATTAGCAAAAAGGACAATTTCGTCGAGCTACTAAAATAAATTATGCTACGGTACTTTATCTCTTCAGGCCAATCATTTTAATTCTTTCGAAATGAAATGACGAAAATACCCCTCCATATGTTACAACAGTCATGTTGACCTGCTATGTGCTTGTCCTCATTTATTAGATAGACTATGCAGCTTATGCTGTGCTACGCACGACTCAATGTTGATCCTTAAATTTTTTACGTTATGTATAATTCTATCATTTAATTAAAAACTTCATTTGTTTGATTAATGAATTCTAAGTTAGACATATAATATTATATTTAGATTATTGAAATTTGTATAACGATATTTTAAGTTGTTCAAAATTTTGTGACATTGATAGTCAATTATATATTTTTAAATAATTTAAGTTTTAAATTATTGTGATTTATAATATTTTTTCTTTTATTCTACTAATTAGGGGTGTCTTTGGTATGATGGAAAATATTTTCCATGGAAAATATTTTCTTGAAAAATAAGTTGGTTTTCTACTTATTTTCTCATGTTTGGTTGGTGAGTAAAAAATATTTTCTGAAAAATATTTTATGGTGTTTGGTTGGTCAGTAGAGACTATTTTTTAGAAAAATATTTTCTAGTGTTTGATTGGTGAGTGAAAAAATATTTTTTTAGAAAATACTACTAACCGTTAACTAGTATATCAATGTCTCTCGCAACTCAACAATTTGTAAAGCATAACAAATAATATCAATATCGAATACTAAAATATTACAATCACTAAATTTAAGCAACTATTAATTAGCAAATATAGGAGACACTTTTCAATATTTTATCAGGACAATCTCAAGATACTACGACAATCTCAAGATACTACAATCAATAGAAATATAACGGAACGACAAACTTATTCAACCTCGTGAAACAAGTTACATCGATGACAAAATGAAATATGCAATTAGCAAAAGTAACATAGGTAAGTCTTCTTCTGTGCATATGAAAATAACAATACATTCAACGAACATTGGAAATGGAAAAAATTCGGACTTCACTATTTTTTATTTCAAGCAGTGAAAAATTAAAGCAAAGCACAATGAAAAATATTTTCGAGTAATGTAAATTTTTGAGAAATGTGAATTTTTTGAGTCATGTGAATATGAGTGTTGTTGGGAGTGGAAAAGAGGGATGGAGGTGGGGTCATAGGTTACATTTGTCATTTTTTGGAAATGACTTCCCTTGGCCCACGAGGGAAGTCATTTTCCCTCAAATTGAGGAAAATGAGTTGTTGTAAAAAATATTTTTCAAACATTTTATTGCAACCAAACAAGGAAAAATAGGAAAACATTTTCCAGAAAACATTTTCCATCATACCAAACACACCCTAGAAGTGACATAGTAAAATTATTACAAAAAATACCTGTGAATTTTTTTAAGTGGTTCCATATAAAACGTAAAGTTAATTTAAAACATCAAAAATTAGTTTATCATTTTACATTATTTTTTAATATTTAAATGACTTATAATAATTAATTATGGATAATATAGTAAAATTACGCTTGAAGTAGTTGAAACAGTCATGCCATAAATATCTATTTTAGTTTTTTAATTAAATATTATTAATTTTTTATTATGTAAATGACTTATAATAATTATTTAGGGGTAATGTAGTAAATCACAATTAAAGTAGCTAAAGCAGACATGTCGACCATGAGCAACCTGCTTCAACTGCTTACTGTGACTTCTTATATAGGATACTAATAATATAATTTTTTAATGCTTAAATAACCATAATAAGTAATTAAGTATGATATAGTAAAATCACGATTGAAGTCGCGAAGCAGGCATATATTAGAAGTGATATAGCATAATAACTTCAAAAAGTTACTTGTGAAAAAAATCTAAGTGGACCTCATATAAGACGTCAAGCTAATTTAAAATATCAAGAGTTAATTTATTATTTTATGTCTATTTTACCTTTTTTATTAAATACTATTAATTTTTTAATACTTAGATGACTTCTAATAATTAATTAGGGGTGATATGACAAAATTACGGTTGAAGCAGCTGAAGCAGACATGTCAGAAATGTTTATTTCACTTATTTGTATTAAATATTATTAATTTTCTAATACGTAAATGACTTATAATAATTCATTAGGAGTGATGCAGTAAAAACACAGTTGAAGCAGCTGAAGCAGGCATGTCGACCTGCTGCCTGCTTCAGCATGAAACTCCCTCTTATATATAACTAACTTAAATGACTTATAATAACATCAAAAAATAATTTATTATTTTATGTCTATTTTATCTTTTCTTTTTATTAAATATTATTAATTTCTTAATACTTAAATGACTTATAATAATTAATTATGTGTGATATAATAAAATCACAGTTGAAACAGCTGAAACAGTGATGTCATAAATGTCTATAATAAATTTTTATTAAATATTTTTAATTTTTTAATATGTAAATGACTTAAAATAATTAATTAGGGGTAATACAGTAAAATCATAATTGAAGTAGCTGAAGCAGGCATGTCGACCTCCTGCCTGCTTTAGCTGCGAACCAACTGAAACAGACATGTCAAATTTTTTTTTTTTTTATTAAGTATTATTAATTTTGAATACGTAAATGACTTATAATAATTAATTAGAGGTGATACATTAAAATTACGATTGAAGCAACTGAAAAAAACATCCTTGAATAATAATAAGTGGAACTTTGAGGAACCTAGTAGTCATTTTGAAAACTACCCTTTTATTAAATATTATTAATATTATAATATTTAAGTGAAATAATTTATAATAATTAATTAGGGGTGATACAGTAAAATTACGCTTGAAGCAGCTGAAGCAGCCAGGACGACCCTAAGCTGCTCCAACATTGCCACTTCTATTCTATAGTAAAATGATTTCAATTTCGTCAAGCTACTAAAACAATTATACTACAGGGACAATACTTTATCTCTTCCGACCAATCATTTTAATCCTTTCAAAATGAAATGACCAAAACACCCCTCCATATGCCACAACAGACATAATGACCTGCTGTGTGCTTATACCCATTTATTAGATAGTGCTAAATACCGAAGGCCCATGCTAGCATGAGCTCAATTTATGTTATTTTTTATTTTAATTTATGTGACACAAATAAAATTTAGATAACCAATCGTTAAAATAATTTAAATTTTTAATTATTGTGATTTATAATACTTTTTTTCCTATTTCAATTTAAGTGACATTAATATAATTTCGACAGTCAGCCAAATTTTTTTATATTTTTAAAATTTTTAACGTTGTTAATTATGCGATTTGTAGTAATTTTTTACATTATTTTTCAATAAGATATGAATACTCTCTCCATCTCAGTTTATGTGATATATATATATATATACACACACAAGAAAAACGCTGATAGTAACCTCCCAAGTCAACAAAAATCTGAATCTCGTAGGCGAAGTAGGTCTATCACAATCACGAACCGCTGCAATCTTGGTTAGATCAATCATAATGCCCTCCTTAGTTACGACAAGACCTAAGAAGGAAACAGACTCCAACAGAAACTCACACTTGGAGAACTTGACATACAACTTCTCATCTCTTAATCTATGAAGCACAATCCGCAAATGCTCCTCATTATTAGCCTCACTCTTCGAATACACCAAGATATCATCTATAAATACAATGACAAAGGCGTCGAGATAGGATCGGAACACCTGGTTCATAACCTCCATGAATGCAACACCTGTCAACCCAAAGGACATGACCAAGAGCTCATAATGACCATATCAAGTCCGAAAAGCTGTCATTGGAATACCCAAAGCTCTAATCCTCAACTGGTGATAACAGGACCTCAAATCAATCTTTGAAAACACCATGGCACCATGAAGCTAGTCAAATAAATCATTAATACGAGGAATAGGATACTTATTCTTAACCATCAACTTATTCAACTACCGATAATCAATACATATATACATAAATCCATCTTTATTCTTCACAAACAAGACAGGCGCACCTAAGGTGATACACTAGGTTGCATAAATCCCTTATCCAATAACTCCTGTAATTAATCCATCAATTTCTTCAACTCGGATGTGGCTATCCTATATGGAGGAATAGAGATGGACTTGGTGCCCGACTCAACATCAATGATAAAATCAATATCACAATCCGGAGGCATACCAAACAAATCCATTAGGAACACATCTATGAACTCATGAACAACATAAACAAAATCCAAAGAAGGAGGTGAAACAATACTACAATCATGAATATGATCCAACTAAGACAAACATCCTCTCTCGATCAAACTATGAGCCTGAACATAATATATAAACCTTTTAGGACCTGACTAAAGCACACCCTAACAAGCTATCCTCGGTACACTTGACAAAGCTAAAGTCACTTTTTTAGCAAAACAATCTAGAACAACATGATAAGGAGCCAACAAATCCAAACTCAAAATAACATTGAAATCAACCATATCTAACACATAAAAATCTACCCAAGTCTCATGCCCAAAGAAATTCACAAAACAAGATTGGTACACCCGATCCACCATTAAAGAATCTCCTACCGGGGTAGATACACGAATTGGCATGGCAAGATGCTCACTAACAGAATCAAAAATAAAAAATAATATGAAGACAGATAGGAAAAAGTCAACTCAAGATCAAATAACACAAATATAGGTCTGACATAAATAGGGACGATACCTGTTACCATAACATCTTGTAACACCCCGAAAATTCAAACTAATATTAGAACCATGCTTCAAGCTTATGAAAAATTAAAACTCATGTTTTGATAGTATTATAAGTGATTTGGACATATATTAAGCCCTCAAATAACTCCTACCTTGTAGACAAGTCAAAACATTCCTTAGCGATTAATTTTTTTTGAAGAAAATAACTGTAATCATCTTCAAACAAGCATAACCTTTTTTATACTAAGATATTTTGAGATAAAAATCCACCAACATATATATAATTGAATTATCTTTCCAACGCCACTGGTTTTGCCTTAATCCAATATCAGAGTAAAAAGTTATGCTCGTTTTACAAGAGAGGTGTCTGTCTGCTAAGGCGCGATGGCCAGGGTGGCGGATCGTCGCATCAGTGATGGCCCGTTGCATCAGATTTTCACCCTTAAGTATAAAGGTCAAAATTTGGTCTTTTTCTGATGGTTGGAGTGACGGTCCGTCACCCAAACCATCACCCGGGACAGTTCGACACTATAATGATGTTTTAAATTTTTTTTTTGGCCTTTTACCACTCTTTTAACCCTAAAACTATGTTGTTTCACCCTCTTAACATCAGCTATCTATCTTAAATACTACCCTAACCTATCATAACTCAAAAATCATTCTTCACAAAGCAAAAATGGGTGATTTTCTTCTCCCCAAAAACCAACTAGGGTTCATCAAATTCAAGTTCAATACCAAGAATAAATTCAAGGCTTCAATACTCAGGTATGTCTGATGTTTATCCATGGTCCTCTTTCACCCATGGATTCCAAGATTTTTTTTTTAAAATCATGAGTTTATATGTTTAAGTTGAATTATCTAGCTCTTATTGATTTCAATTACAAGCTATATTTATAAGCGTTTTCAAATGGAAAGAGCCATTACATGTTTTGAATATTAAAATCTTCACGTTAAATCTCTAATTTATGATTCTAATCTTGTAATCATGTTATTCTCGCATGCTTTACCCATTTTCATGCTTAAGTTCATGACTCTCATGTGTTTGATAAATGCCTAAGTTTTGAGTTTTGAGCAATGATCCCCTACTATGGTTTTAGAGATTTTATATGGCATTATTATTATTTTCATTCAGTGCTAGTAGGTTATGAACACCCGATACCTACGTGTTTCACACGTTTTTAGAATATCAAGAAATAATTTCAGTCACACCATGAATGTTACCAGTTATTCAATTATTATGATCACGATGAGAACTATCAGTTATGTAAAAATGATCAGTTAAGCTTAGTTCAGTTCAGTTCAAGTGTCATTTCAATTGGGAGTAGGATTTAGCACTGAGCGAATGTAGAGGTGGCGACTTCCCTATCAATTAGGTAGATTCGTTAGTACCAATCCCTGTATTTCAGAACTATGTAGACACTGTAGGATACGAGGAGTCACCCATCAATTTAGGCTTGAATTCCTCTCAGGGGTTACCCGTCAATTTAGGATTGAAACCCTGGTCCTTTGGGACATCAGATTAGTGGATCCACACAGCCAGTGTTAGTACCCGTGGCACGGTACTGACACCCTTCCAACTGGGGTTACAGGTTTGACCCCAATTACCTCAGATTGGGGAATGTTGGTCATATGATACCTTCCACAGTCTTAGTACCATATTCAGTGTATTTTCAGTTTAGGTTTCCTTGACTAAGGGTACAAACTTTCAATAATTCCAGTTTTATGGCTTTAAGTCTTTCAAATTACAGATTTATCTTAGTAGCATAACAAATATATACTTAGTCTTGCATTCTCAGATTTTTTACGTTTATGAATTCATGCACAGTTAACCCATGCATATCAGTTTGTCCTTATCTCATATACCAGTACATTCAAAGTACTGACCGCATACTCTTCTTTGCGCTATGATGTTTTATATCATAGGTTCGGACGCTCAGTTTCTCGATCATAGTTAGACAACTCAACATAATCCAGTAGCAGTAGTGGTGAGTCCTCATCCATCAAGGGAATGTTATAATTATTCAGTATCTCAGTATTTCTTATTTCCAGTCAGTCAGAGTTAGTTGGGGGCCTGTCCCATCAACTTCTCAGTTAGTTAAGAGGCTTTCAAACATTCAGACAGTCAGTTAGACAGTTTTATCAGTCTTATAAGATGTTTCAGACTTGTGATTTAATCCTTTTTCAGTATTCAGACTTTATGGCATTATCAGTTATTTCTACATATGTTCTTTATTATTATTTTATTCAGTGCTTATTGCAAGTACCAACTCATGGGCTAGCTTGTGGTCACTATGACCGTCAACACCGTTTTCACTACCAGGGCGTAGCCTCAGGTCGTGACAAAACTTGGTATCAGAGCCTAAGGTTTTATGGTGTCCTAGGAAGTTTGAAAGCCGCATTGAGTAGAGTTTTATGCATAGGCATAAAGTGCACCACACTTATGGATAAGAGGCTACAAGACGTTTAAGGAAAAGTTTCTCTTCTTTCATTATTCATGTCACGCGAAAGAGCATGAGCTATATCTAAACTCTCTTTATGACTCATCCTTCATTCTATTTGTAGAACATGCCTTCTAGAAGGAAGAATGGAAGAAGGGATGTAGACCAGCCCGCACCACCTCCTGTTCAGAAAGATCCCCTGTACGATTATGTTTCTCACACTGAGTTCAGGGCCGCTTTCATAGCCTTGGCCCATTCTGCAGCTGTTCAAAAAAATCAACAGGCTGTTGCTCTAGCTAATTCAGTGGCATATACAGTTGCAGCTAGGATTCGGAATTTTACTCGAATGAATCCCCCTTTGTTTTTGGGATCCAAGTCTAAAGAGGATCCATATGAGTTTTTGGATATAGTGCAGAAGATGACTGATATCATGGGCATCACTTCGAGTGAGAATGTAGAGTTGGTTGCGTATCAGTTGAAGGATGTAGCTCACACCTGGTATAAGTAGTTAAAGGAGGATAGGGGTGTTAAGGCAAGGTTTGTAGAGTGGGATGAGTTTGCCACAACTTTCTTAGCCATGTTCTTTCCTTTAGGGTTGAAGGAAGCTGAGGTGAAGGAGTTCATCAATTTGAAGCAAGGTAATAAGAGTGTGAAGAATACTCGCTTAAGTTCATTCAGTTGGCGAGGTATGCTCCTTCGATGGTGGTAGACAATAGGTCTATAATGAGTAAGGTTGTTTCTAGTATAGCTGATAGTGTGGTCAAGAAGTGTAGGATATCTATGCTGATTAAGGATATGGACTTATCTAGACTTATGGTTCATGCTCAGCAGATTGAGAAGGAGAAGCATAAGGAGAAAGAGAGAGAGAATAAGAGAACCAGAATAGGTAGTTTCAACTTTTCTCAGCCAAGGTCATAAAGTGGTAACCATTCTCCGTTCCATCAAAAATTCCCATCTCCATCTCCATCTTCAGCTAGTAAGCCAATGCTTAAGTTTAGGAATGACAGTCGAGATAGAGCACCCGACTCTAAGTCCCAGAGTAGTGTGAACAATGGTTGTACTAATCCGCTTTGTGGGAAGTGTGGTAGGAATCATTAGGGCGTGTGTAAGTCTGGTAGTGCTATGTGTTTTAGATGAGGCAAGCAAGGCCATAAGATCCAAAAGTGTATGGTGGTGGCCTAGAGGGACAGAAATGATTTCTAATAGGGCTAGCATACTTCTTCAGCAGCACCCGTAGGTCGCCTAACTTAACAGGGCGCCACTTCGAGTGCGACTAGTGGGCAACGCCAGAATAGACTGTATTCACTCCAGTCCCGAAATGGTTAGGAAAGTTTTCCTGATGTGGTTACGGGTACGTTACAGGTTTTTCATCTTTATGTGTATATTTTATTAGACCCCAAAGCTTCACTTTCTTTTATAACCCCAATATAACTGTTAATTTCTGTGTCAATCTAGAATTATTAGCAGAGCCTTTCTTAGTATCTACCCCAGTGGGTAAATCTATTATATCCAGACGGGTATACAGAAATTGCTCGGTTACAGTATCTCAGAAAATCACTTCAGTAGATCTTATAGAGTTAGAGATGACTAATTTTGATGTCATTCTCGGCATGGATTGGCTCCACTCATGTTATGCCTCAGTTGACTATAGAAATAGAGTCATTCATTTTTAGTTTCCCAATTAACCAGTTATTAAATGAAGGGGTAGTGCTTCAGTGCTTAGGAGTGAAATTATTTCATATCTTAGAACTAGAAAGATGATATCTAAAGGATGTGTTTACTATCTTATTCGAGTCAAAGAATCTAATTTTGAGACCCCCAGTCTCGAGTCAGTTTTAGAAGTAAGGTAATTTCCAGATGTGTTCCCTGAAGATTTTCCCGGAGTTCTTCCTAAAAGAGGAATTGACTTTGGAATAGATCTCCTTCCAGATACCCAACCTATTTCTATTCCCATTATAGAATGTCTCCAGGTGATCTTATGGAATTGAAAAATAAGTTGAAAGACCTCTTAGATAAAGGATTCATCAGGCCTAGTACTACCCTATGGGGCGCTCCAATCTTATTCGTGCGTAAGAAAGATGGTTCTCTCAGAATGTGTATCGATTACCGTCAGTTAAACAAAGCCACAATCAAGAATAAATATTCACTCCCCAGGAATTATGACTTGTTCGACCAACTTCAGGGTGACAGTTATTTCTTTAAGATAGACCTTAGATTCGGCTATTATCATCTTAGAGTCAGAAAATGTGACATTCCAAAGACAACCTTCAAAACTCAGTATGGTCACTTTGAATTTCTAGTTATGTCTTTTGGACTAACGAATGACCCTGCATATTTCATGGACCCGATGAATAGAGTGTTCAAACAATACTTAGACATGTTCGTCATAGTCTTCATTGATGATATTCTTGTCTATTTCCATAGTGAAAATGATCATACGGACCATCTGAGAATTGTGTTGCAGACCCTTAGAGCTCACCAATTTTTTGCCAAACTTAGTAAGTGCAAATTTTAGCTTAGATTAGTAGATTTTCTTGGTCATATTGTTTCCAGTGATGGCATTAGAGTTGACCCTCAAAAGACTGAAGCAGTGAGAAACTTTCCCAGACCCATCTCTTTATCAAATATTAGAAGTTTATTGGGTTTGGCTGGATATTATAGATGGTTTGTTGAAGGGTTTTTTTTCTATTGTATCCCCCATGTCTTGATTGAATTAGAAGAAAGTCTAATTTCAGTGGTAAGATTCATGCGAGAAGAGTTTTCAGGATTTGAAGACTCGGCTCACCACAACCCCAGTCTTGACCTTGCCAGATGGTTTAGATGGGTTCGAAATTGAGAAGGCATCATGCAGAAGCTTAGAGTTTGAAAACTAATATGATGATAATTCAAATGACACAAAACTAAACTAAAAAAGCATAATATTATTGATATAGTTTGGCCAATCGACCTACATATTAAAAACTAAACTAAAAAAAACTTAAAATATATTAGGAGAAATCTCCCCCTAAACAAGACTCTTAAAAGACTACATTGTGGATGCTATTGTGTTATGGTATGAGAAGGGGGTCTTCTATTTATAGATGTCCAAAACCTTTCATCCAATAAAGAGGTTAGCCAAATATGGAAAAGTTTTATATTTTACTTTCAGGAAAAGTAAAAGTAATTATGGTATTACTCTTTTTTCCTTTTAAGAAAAAGTAAAACTTAAATTTGGTAAGAAAAATCAGGCAAAACCCCTAACAAATCTTCCCCTTTTGGTTTGATTTTCTGGAAAAATATTCTTGATCCTCTTTCTTCACACGATCTTCATAAATCACTGCTACTTACCATCATTAAAAATTGATATGTGTTAAAAATTGAAGCCCTATGCGTTAAAAATAAAAGCATGGGTTGATATTATTGGAGCCCTGTGTTATAAGTAAACAGGGTTGAAAGTGGAGCCTTGTGCACTGAAAGTGAGCACAGGTTAAGAGTGGAGCTCATGTGTTAAAAATAAATGCACGAGTTGAAAAAAGCCCAAACGTTAAAGTAAGTATGGGTTGAAAATTGGAGCCCATAAACATGGGTTGAAAATTGATTTTGGTTTTAAAGATGGATTAGAAGCAGGATGGTTGAAAATTTATTTGAATCTTTTTCTCCACATGTAGCCTTTTTTGGACATATATCTTCATTATCATCAAATCGGTTGCAACTTTGATCTCAATATGTCCTTAATCTGAACCATCGAATCATTGAACCATAGGCTTTGATACCACTTGTTGGGTTCAAAATCGAGAGGGCATCATGTGGAAGCTTAGAATTTGCAAACTACTATGAAGATAATTCAAATGACACAAAACTAAACTTAAAAAACATAATATTATTGATATAGTTTGGCCAATCAACCTACATATTAAAAACTAAATTAAAAAATAACTTAAAATCTATTAGGAGAAATCTCCCCCTAAACAAGACTCTTAAAAGACTACATTGTGGATGCTATTATGTTATGATATGAGAAGGGGGTCTTCTATTTATTAATGTCCAAAGCCTTTCCTCCAAGAAAGAGGTTATCCAAATAGGAAAAGTTTTATATTTTACTTTTAGAAAAAGTAAAAGTAATTATGGTATTACTTTTATTTTCCTTTTAAGAAAAATTAAAACTTAAATATGGTAAGAAAATCAGGCAAAAATCCTAACACAACTTTCATGGCCCTGATGAACAAGGTGTTCAAATAGTACTTAGACATGTTCTTCATAGTCTTCATTGATGATATTCTTGTCTATTCCTGTAGTGAAAATGATCATGCAGACCATCTTAGAATTATGTTGCAGACCCTTAGAGCTCACCAATTTTTTGCCAAATTCAGTAAGTGCAAATTTTGGCTTAGATCAGTATTTTTTCTTGGCCATATTGTTTTCGATGATGCATTAGAGTTGACCCTCAAAAGACTGAAGCAGTGAGAAACTCGCCCAGGCCCATCTCTTTATTAAATATTAGAAGTTTATTGGGTTTGGCTGGCTATTATAGATGGTTTGTTGAAGGGTTTCTTCTATTGTATGCCCCTTATCTTGATTGACTCAGAAGAAAGTCAAATTTCAGTGGTAAGATTCACGTGAGAAGAGTTTTCAGGAGTTGAAGAATCGACTAACCTCATCCCCAGTATTGACCTTCCAAGATGGTTTAGATGGGTTTGTAGTTTACTATGATGCTTCCAGAGTTGGTCCTGGTTATGTATTGATACAGAGAGGTAAGGTCATACCCTATGCCTCTCGACAGCTTAAACCCCATGAAAAGAATTATCCTACCCATGATCTTGAGTTGGCAGCTGTGGTTTTAGCCTTGAAAATTTTGAGGCATTATATTTATGGGGTTTATGTTGATGTGTTCACAAATCACAAAAGTTTACAGTATGTGTTCTCGTAGAAAGATTTAAATCTTCATCAAAGAAGGTGGCTTGAGTTGTTAAAAGATTATGATATGAGTGTGTTGTATCATTCAGGAAAGGCCAATGTAGTGGAAGATGCCATTAATATATTTTCTATGGGTAGTGTTTCTCATGTTGAGGAGGATAAGAAGAAGTTAGTCCAGGAGGTTCATCAGCTTGCAAGATTAGGTGTTCAGTTGGTTAACTCAGTTAAAGGCAGTGTATGGGTTCAAAATAGTTTGAAATTGTCATTGTTTGCCAAAGTGAAGAAAAACACGATAGGGACCCTGGTCTGGTTAAGTTGAAGGAATAAGTTAAAGATCAAAAAGTAGAGGTTTTCTCCTAAGGGGGAGATGATGTGTTGTGTTGTCAGGGTAGGATGTGTGTTCCATATGTTGATGGTTTGAGGCAGCGGATTTTAGTAGAAGCACATGGTGCGTGGTATTCCATTAATCCAGGAGACACTAAGATCTACCGTTATTTGCAGAAAGTCTATTGGTGGAGTGGTATGAAGAGAGATATCACTGAGTTTGTAGCTAAGTGTTCTAATTATTAGTAGGTTAAGGTTGAACACCAAAGGACTAGTGATACATTGTAGGGGTTCAGCATCCCCACTTTGAAGTGGGAAGTGGTGAACATGAGTTATGTGATGGGTTTGCCTCGTACACATCGTCAACATGATTCGATATGGTTCATTGTAGATAGAATGACTAAATCAGCTCATTTCTTGCCAGTTCATACTTCGTACTTAGCTGAGGATTATTCTAGGCTTTATATAAGGTAGTTGGTTAAGTTGTACGGGATTCTGTCGTCTATCATATCAGATACCTGTGTTATTGACTTTAAAGGTAGTTGGGATGGCCACTTACCTTTGATTAAGTTTGCCTATAACAATAGTTATCACTCCAGTATTCAGATGGCTCCATTTGAGGCTCTCTGTGGAAGAAGATGTAGACCTCCTATTGGTTGGTTTGAGGCAGGTGAAGCTACTTTGATAAGACCAGATTCAGTGTTTGATATGATGGAGAAAGTTTAATTGATTCAGGAGAGGATAAAGACAACCCAAAGCCGTCAAAATTTTTATGAAGACGTGAGAATAAGGGATCTTGAGTTTTAGGTTGGTGGGTTGGTTTATTTGAAGAATTCGCATATGAAAGGAGTGAAAATATTTGGCAAGAAGGGGAAACTCAGTCCCCATTTTATTGGCCCTTATAGAATCTTGAACCATTTTGGAAAGATAGCTTATGAGCTAGAGTTGCCTGCATATTTGACATTAGTTCATCCGGTGTTCCATGTTTCTTTGTTAAAGAAATGCATTGGTAATTCAGCTGTAGTTGTTCCTTTAGAGAGTATGGATGTTCAGGATAGACTTTCCTACGAAGAAGTTCCAGTTGAAATCCTTGATCGCCAGATTCGTAGGCTAAAGGAATAAAAAAGTTCCCTTGGTTAAATTTCTATGGCGGAATCAGTCTGTTGAGGGAGCTACTTGGGAACCAAAAACAGATATGCAAACCAAGTACCCTCATATTTTCTCCTCAAACCCAGGTTTATCTTGAGGTAACAATCTTCCTTAGATTGACTCCTTGTCGTTCTCAGTTTCAGTTATGTAACTAATCTCATGTCATTGCATACATTCATGAAATTAGTTCAGTTTATGTATAACATCTCAGACTCAGTTATGTAATCATGTTTCAAGTCATGCATGTTTAGTATATGATCCCAGCTTCCTGAGTAGTCCCAGTCTAACCAGACTCATTCGAGGACGAATGTTCTCAAGGGGGAGATATTGTAACATCTCAAAAATCTAGACCAATAGTAGAACCATGCTTCAAGTTCAGGAAAGATAAAAAATCATGTTTTGATAGTTTTATAAGTGATTTGGACATATATTAAGTCCTCAAATAGCTCATACCTTATAGACAAGTCAAAAGATTCCTTAGCGATTAAATTCTTGTGAAGAAAATAACTATAATCATCTTCAAACAAGCTTAATGTTTTTTATCCTAAGAACTTTTGAGCTCAATACCCACCAACAAATAGATAATTGAATTATCTTTTCAACACCACAGGTTTCTCCTTGATTTGATAGCAGAATAAAAGGTTATGCCAGTTTTACTAGAGAGGTGTCTGTCTGCCAAGGTGCGATGGCCAGGTTGACGGACCATTGCATCAGTGATGGCCCGTCATGCTAGACTGTTACCCTTAAGCAGAAAGGTCAAAATCTGGTATTTTTGGGAAGGTTGGAGTGACGGTCAGTCACGGGTGTGACGATCCGTCACCCAAACCATAACCCGGGACAGTTCGACATTGTAATGACGTTTTTAAATGTTTTTTTCATCTTTTCCCACCCTTTTAACCCTAAAACTACATCGTTTCACCCTCTTAACATCAGCTATCAAGCATAAATTCTACCCTAACTTATCATAACTAAAATCATTCTTTACAAAGCAAAAAGGGGCGATTTTCTTCTCCCAAAAAACCAACTAAGGTTCATCAAATTTAAGTTCAGTACCAAGAATAAATCCCAGGATTCAACACTCAGGTATGTGTGTTATTCATCCATGGGCCCTTTTCACCCATGGAGTCCAAGAATCTTTTTTTGTTTTAAATCATGAGTTTCCTTGTTCAAGTGGAATTATCTCTATGAAGCTCTTATTGATTTTAATTACAAGTTATGTTTATAAGTGTTTTCAAGTGGAAAGAGCCATTAAATGTTTTGAATGTTGAAATCTTCATGTTAAATCCCTAATTTATGATTTTACTCTTGTAATCATGGTAATCTCGCATGCTTTACCCATTCCTATGCTTAAGATCATGACTCTCATGTGTTTGATGAAATCCCTAAGTTTTGGGTTTTGAACAATGATCCCCTACTATGGTTTTAGAGCTTTTATATGGCATTATTATTATTTCCATTCAGTGATGGTGGGTTATGAACATCTGATACCTACACGTTTCATATTTTTTTAGAATTTCAAGTAATGATTTCAGTCACACTATGAATGTTACAAGTTATTTTGTTATTATGATTATGATGAGAACTGTCAGTAATGTAAAAATGATAAGTTAAGCTTAGTTCAGTTCAGTTCTAGTGTCAGTTCAGTTGGGAGTAGGATTTAGCATCGAGCGAATATATAGGTTGCGGCTTCCCTATTAGTTAGGCAGAGTCGTTAGTAGCAGTCCCTGCATTCCAGAACTACATAGCCAGCATAGGATATGATGAGTCTCCCATCAGTTTAGGCTTGACACCCTAGTCCTTTGGTACATCAGATTAGTAGATCCACAGAGCCAATGTTAATACCCATGGCATGGTACCGACACCCTTCCAATTAGGGTTACAAGTTTGACCCTAATTAGCTCAGATTGGGGCATGTCGGTTAGATGATACCTCCCATAGTCTTAGTATAGTATTCAGTGAATTTTTAGTTCAGGTTTGCTTGACTAAGTGTACAGACTTTTAGATATTCAATTTTACAACTTTCAGTCTTTCAGATTACAGATTTATCTCAGCAACATAACAGATATACATTTAGTCTTGCATTCTCAGATTTTTCACGTTTATACATTCATACACAGTTAACCCATGTATATCAGCCTATTCTCATCTCATATACTAGTACATTTAATGTACTGACCGCACACTCTTCTTTGTGCTATGATGTTTTATATCATAGGTTCAGACGCTCAGTTTTCCTACCACTGCTAGACAACTCCGCATAATTTAGTAGCAGTAGTGGTGAGTCCTCATCCATCGAGGGAATATTATGATTATTTAGTATCTTAGTATTTCTTATTTCCAGTTAGTAAGAGGCAGTTGAGGCCTGTCCCATCAACTCCTTAATTAGTTTAGAGGCTTTCAGATAGTCAGTTAGATAGTTAGATAGTTTTATCAGTCTTATCAGATGTTTCAGACTTGTGATTTAATCTCATTTCAGTATTAAGACTTTATGGCTTTATCAGTTGTTTCTGCATATGTTCTTTATTGTTATTTTATTTTGTGTTCACAATAAGTACGATATCATGGGTTAGCTTATGGTCACTTGTGATCGTAAACACCGTTGTTGCTACTAGAGGGTAGGCTCGGTTCGTGACACATCTGAAGCCTCTACCTCAAGTCTAGCTGGTATAGTATAGCACTCTCCATAACCTCCAACCGGATGAGTAGACCCACGACTACCATCACGGGCTCCACTACCTCTAACCCTCACACCTCTGGTAGAATCCCTACCTTTTATAGCTGAAATAGGAGAAGCTCTACTCACATAGCGGGGATAGTCCTTGGCCAGATGGGCAACCTTATCACACAGAAAGCAAGCTCTATAGCCTGACTTAAAAAGAGTAGGTACAACTGGGCACAAATGGAAACCCTGAATGCTGGACAAGAAGACCCACTACTCAAACTCTATAAGGCTACTTACACTAGTCTACCATGATACCCTCGCAAATTTCTGAAATCTATGCCCAGAAATGCCTGACCTCTAAATTCACAAAAATGACGTACCTTCTTGGCGCCTCCCTCAGATGCTCTCAGAATACCCTCGATCATCCTGCATGATCTACTATACTCTGAAAGGATGCTCCAAATACAACTATATGAGATGTCGCCTACTGAAGAAAAACATCCAATCCCTTCACAAACTTCTAAGTCTTCTCAGACTCGGTGGAAATGCTAGCATAAGATTATCTGGACAAGATATGAAAGTGTGCCTCATACTCTACTACAAACATGGATACCTGCTCCAAGCGATCGAACTCATCTCACATATGATCCCTCTGACTGTAAGGCATAAATTTTTATAAAAAGGCATCGACAAACTGATCCCACATTATCTCAGGAGAATCAAGAGGTCTAAAACCAACAATCGATCTCCACCAATCTTTAGCAGCATCTTTCAACTGGTAAGTACTATAAGCAACTCCATGCGACTCAAGTAAACCCAATTATGCAACTTCTCTATACAATCAATCAGGAACTCATAGGAATCCTCATCCACAACACCATTGAATCTAGGGGGACCCGAACAAGTAAATCTCCCAAACCTCTTCTGATCCTTAGAAGACATCACTATACTCACAGCTAGAGGAAGCACGGTGAATCTAGCGGGATGAGATTCCATATGGTGAGGTAACATAGATGAAGGTTTAACTCCTAATCTCTAAAAACTATACTCAGATATCGGTACTGATGGAGGAATAGTACTCGGGGTCTAAAGAATACCCAAAATAAAAGCAGGTGCAACTGAATGATCCACGCTCGGGACTGGAGGAACACACGGCATAACCAAAGGAAACCCCTCTAAACGGGTCACCAAACACACTAACAATTCCTCTAAGACTAGGGCAAACAAACTCTAAAGAACTGGAACTAAACCTGTACCCCCAACATGCACAACCTGAGGCTCAGGAGAAATTCCCCTAGCAATTCTCTTGGACGGGGATGATCCATGGACCCATCTACTCCCTCGAGTACATCCATAACCCGAGGTTCTCCATCTAGGTGAAGTCTTTATATGTTTGACTCGTGGGACCTAGTCAAAGCCATCTACACAAAAAGTGTGAAATATGACTTAGAATACAAGGTATAAAAAAAATTATCGCGATAAAGAATAAAATGAGGGTAGTTTTTCTAAAGACGTCCTATAGCCTCTCAACGATAGATACGAATGTCTACAGGACAATCTGCGAGACTCTATTAGAAATCCCATTCTTAAACCGTTGAGATCAATGAACCTGGCTGCTCTGATACTAATTTGTCTGGACCCAAAATAAGGGTCATGATGGAACTTATCACGGCAAACCATGACAAGTAAGCATATCACCTAAATTGATACAAAAGGGGGAAAAATAATAATAATAACAAGGTAAGGCTTCTATAATGAAGCTTAATCCTACAATATCACAAATACGGAAAGAAATAAACCAAACTACCATACATCCCAAAACCTGGTGTCAATAGTGTAAGAACTACGAATACAATCCGAGAATCTAATACAAGGACAACCAAATAGGATACAACTATGTCTCTAAAATACAATAAAGACATAGTCTAATATAGATAAGATAGAAATAAACTTCGGATGCCTAAATTCAACCACTACCTTAAAAGCTCCAATAATTGCCTGAATCAACCAAGCTGGGGTGCACTCAAACTAGGACTGCACCAAAAGGGCAGAGTAGGGTGAGTATGGCCACTTGTACTTAGTAGGTATAATAGGCTGATCGAACAAAGTAGATAATAAAATATACAAAATACACACAAAAAGCACGTCACCTGCAATAAGAAAATATCCCACTATGACAACTCTTACCGCTTGCACTAGCAGTCTTATAATATCCATATACAATACAACAAAGCACGAATACGATTAAGCATTTATACTATATATAAGCAAAAGAACAAAGAGAACAACATATAAAGTAAAAGTATGAGAAGATAGAACAATGTATAGGTAACAAGTCAAAACAGAATAAGCAATTACATCACAAGCATAATAAAGTAAATATAAAAATTATGATAATGATGATGATGATGATTATGATGATGTAATGCACGCGGTTATCGCACAACCTCAAGGCCGTTGCACAACCTTTGAGACTATCACACAGTCTCTATGTACACACCACGAAGCTAAAGCTATAAGACGTAGGACCCATAGGGGTTTGTTAACCCATATAAAATACATATTCCATATATACTCCCCGACATATCCCATGATGAGTGTTTTATAAGATGTCACAATATCTTTTCCCCGGCACATCCCTTCAAGAGGGTTTTTAAAAGGTGTTGATAGTGTTTCTCAGTATTTCAATGGTGGTACCATTTGTTTCTTGAATGAATATGATATAAGGATATAATGCTCACAACTAAACACAATGAGTATTTTCACAACCAACCAATATGCTAATCACGTGAGTAAAATATCTACTCAATATTTCAAACCATTCATGAATTTCCACATGATTCATATGCCAATAGAGTGTGAATACAACATAATACACATTTGGAACCATAATATGCTTTTCATCAACAAAACATAATTATTCTCATGTATATAGGCTATAAACATCACATAGGACCCCACACGGTCACACATAGCACATAATTTACCAAATACACCACATAATATCATATATTAGTCCCCACATGGGCCAACACAATAATATAGCCATTTTTCATGCTTAACATGTATTTTGTATACAAATGAAATACCTAGCCCAGTCTGAAAGAGTTAATCTATAACCTAGCTCGAATGTCGAAACTGGTCCACTACACTTTAATCCCAAAGCCCTACTCCTCACAAACAGACCTAGAATAAACTAAAACTTCAAAATATAGAATCTACGCATCCTAAAGAAACCAACAACACCCATATTGCCTAGTTTTAAGTCGAGATTATAACGGACCACCGAAATGGGTATTCAAAAATAAGGGTAAAATCATAACTTTGTTTCAAAAATATGTCCTCCATGTTTTTAGGAGTCAACAACTGAAAACTCAAGTGTAAACAAGTTAAAAACGAGATTCAAACCAAGGAAAAACTATTTTTGAGCTTTACCAGGTAAAACCTTTGAAATCTATTTTGAAATCACAATTTGAAGATGTTTTTAAGATGAAATTGAGGAAAAATAATTATAGAATTAGGAACATTATTAAAGTGAAGAGGTGTTGAATTGGGGATTAATTTGAAGAAATATAATTTCGGGCCTTTGGGGCCAAAATCCCCATTTTTCCACTTTTAAATTCAAATTAAAACAAGAATCTAATGTTAAAGATGGAAAAAGTAGTTGAAATGGGTGTAATGGAGCTTACCCAAGCTTAGAAATGGAGAAAGTTTCTCAAAACCACGAAACACTAAGATCCAAGTCTAAAAAATGGTGAAAATGATGAGACATGGGTATTTATGCCTAGTACCTGTGATGGTGGACCATGGGTCATGATCGCGGTATCTCATCTATCAGGGGTATCATGTTCACGAGTAAGGGTCGTGATTACAACATTCAGACTATTGGCCCTATCTTTATTGCAACATAATTTAATGATCTTTGGTGCATCAGATATCTCATGCATCCGCTAGGGATTTTGGATCATTTTGAGTCCACACGAGCTCCTCGGGGTTCATTCAGAATCTTGTGAATGAAAATAAACTATTCTACCTTATCAAATTCGATGCTCTAAACTCAATGGAAATATCAGATTTTCAAAATGATGCCATTTTTTACAAAGTTGACTCCTAAAATCTAAAATTACAACTTTCCAAATCGATGGTCAAAATGATATGTAAATGCAATAAGACCAGAACAAATGTGTTAACACCCTAAAATAGACGCTTCGAATCTGCTATAGCATTCAACTTTGCCATTCGTCTCGCACATCAAAAGATATCAATTGTAGTCCACTATAAGGCTCTCAAAGCCTCTAAAAACCACAATATAACATAAATGGCACCTAAATGCACTGGGAACCATGCCAATCATCCCTATACACCATAAATACCACAATACAACTATGGGGAGGTGTAAAAGAGTTAAATCACATAGAAACACATATTTCACCAAAATTTAGGTCGCTACATCATTCAACTAAAAATATAGTTTATCCTCAAACTAAAGGCAAAAGAAATATCTTTATAGGCGAAGAGTTGGTGATAATAACTACGCAAGTCAGACACGATCTCCCAAGTATCCTTATCTACAAGTCGATGTTGCCAAAAAACTTTAACTAGTAGGATAACTCTACAATGCAACCATCTAACATCCCTAGCCAAAATGGAGACTAGTTATTCATCAAAAGATAACCGCTCATCTAACTGAATCGAGTCCCAATGAATGACATTAGACTCATCAGGAATATAACAACGAAGCATACAATCATGAAAAATGGATGAACAACTGATAAATTTGGAGGCAAAGCTAACTCATAAGCCACATTACTAATAGTCTGAAGAATCTCAAATTGTAATACCTCAAGTCTGCACCCCAGACGTCACACAGTGCTTACAACCCCGAAGGATCACAAGCTAACCCATGACTGGTACCTACTATGAGCACTGAATAGTAATACTGAAAATATATGTGAAAGTAATCTGAAAATGCCATAAGGTTCATAAACTGAAAACAACTACTGAATACTAATAACAACATCTTAAAACTGAATATTGACTATGCTAGTAAAAAAACCTCTAACTTTCTGAAAATGGAGTTAATGAGACAAGCCATCAACTAACCTCGACTGAAATGACTACTGAACTACAAAAGTAATAAAATAATAACTCTGTCCTAGAAATATGTGGACTCAGCACTATATAAGCTGCTGATAGCCTGAGCTGCTATATACAGTCAGAAACCTGGGTGTCTGAACCTATGATATGAAATATCATAGGCAAAAAAAGAGTATGCGTCAGTACTTTGAATATATTGGTATGCTAAGTGAGGTAGGCCGATATATATGGGTTCATATACATGAGATGATAACTGACTAAATAAACATCATAAAGTAACTAACGAGTATGCATGTGAAACTATAACTACTGAATATACTGAACATGCGATACCCTGCATGTAATTATACATCATGTATCTGGGATTATACTGAAACTAAATACTGAATTTTGATGGTTGAGTAACTGGTAACTGATAACTATTAACTAACAACCCTTGTTCTGTAGAACTGCCTGAGTTCTTTAACTGAATACAAAGCTGAAACTATAACTGTGGGAGTATTCATCTAATCGACATACCCCAATTATAGATTGATTTGGGGTCCCACCTATAACCCCAGTTGGAAGGGTGTTAGCACCTTTCCACGGGATACTAACAAAGCTGGGTCAACCCTAATCTAATAGGAAAACTCATGAAATATATATATGATTGTGTCTACCCTAATCTAGCAGGAGAATGACTTACCCTATGCTGGCTACGTAGTTCTAGAATGCAGGGACTACTACTAAGGGTTAAACCCTCTGTTAGAAGGAATGCCCTAATCCCTAGGTTCGCTCAGTGCTTAATCCTACTACAAACTAAATGGGCACTGAACTGATTACTAGACTATACTAGACTTGACTGAACTGATACTGATCGTGTTGACTGATTGAACTAGACTGAGTTCACTGAGTTCTGTTACCTGACTGAGCACTTCTGTTCTTCACCTTGACTGGGACTAGTCTATAACTACTGCGACTAAGTAAACAGCTAGATTTAAGGAAATAAATACCCCAAGGACTCGATAGCATCAATAATAATAAAACATAGCAATTCTTGAAAACATGACAATAGCTAATTGTTCACATTGCAATCACTGAGACATTTCGTCAAGGACTTGGAAGTCATGAACTTGTACATTAATGAGAACACATTCTAACATATCATAATTACACTATTCAATTCACATGGACATGCTATCAAACACTTGTAAGGCATAGCTTTAGTATGGGAGTAGTTTAAATAGGTAGTAATAGCATGAGTTCAATACTAAGATCACCAATAGATCACAAATGCACATTTAGTTCACTTAGGCAATTTGTCAAACACTTAGGAGGCATAACTTTATACTTGGATTGAACAACATACTAATACATCATGACTAAAACAACCAATTCACAACTCAAGGGTTTTGACATGGAAATTACATCAATCATATACATGCCATCTTATATTCTTGAAACTTACTATTAAATCTTGAGTTGAAACCCATACAAATACACAAATATGAACATAATACAATTCATAACATGGGAATCATAATTTAAGTTTTTATAAAGGGGTTTTGAACTCCAAGGGTGGAAGGAAACCCAAGGATGAACACCTAACATACCTTGATTGTTGAATTCATGGGATTTGTGAAGAATGAATGTATTTTTCCCTTTTGGAAGGTTAATTTCATGTTTTGGATGAATTGGGTGAGGGGAAAAGGCCCCAATTGCCCTTGTAAAGTTAACTTCATAATTGGAAACCCATTTTTGACCTTCACTACATAATGGTAATAGCCTCATTGCTATACTCACTACGACATGGTGCAATTGCGGTGAGTTATTGGTTTTGACAACTGCCGGTTTGGCCTTCACTGCGATGCGGTGAGGCTCCCATCGTGATTTACACCACAATGTGGTGGAATCGTGGTGGCTTACTGGAATTAGACAACTGCTTATCTGCTGCTCACCACTATGCGATGGCTTTCCCATCGCCATAGTCACCGCGATGTGATGTAATCGCGATGACTTGCTATTTTTGAAATTCGAACATGGTCCAACCCTCATCCAAAAAATTCGAAACTTAATCGAGACGACATATAAATAATCCTGATCATGAATTAATTCAAAAATCAATATTCTAAGTTTGAAAAGATCGTAAATGAAGCTATTGAAGTATCGAGACAAAAAAAATGAGATTAAGTGTCAACACTTAGCTGGATTTTTTTTCTAAGTATGGGACCTCTTTTGGCATGCTATAAAGGACTAAAATGACTAGGACTTTGCGGGACTGAGGAACTGTACTTTCACTGACATGCATAACTGAAGCATGACTAATTCTGGAGACATGACACATAACTGAACTATTTCATGAATGCATGAATGATATGCAAATGTTATACAACTGTAAATCAGCATGGATTAGAGTAAATCTAAGGAAAATTATTACCTTAGGCTCAGTATGAGTCTGCAGAGAGGAGGTGAGGGTTCTTGGTTTGCATGTCTGCTTCTGCTTCCCAAGTATCTCCCTCAATGTACTGATCCCGCCAAAGAACTTTGACCAAAGAAACTTCTTTGTTCCTTAGTCTACGATATGATAATCAAGAATTTTGACTAGGACTTCCTCATAAGAGAGACCGTTCTGAACATCTACACTCTCTATAGGGACTATAAGTGCTGGGTAACATATGCACTTCTTTATCAAGGAAACATGAAACACTGGATGCACTAATGCTAAGTCTGCAGGTAACTCAAGATCATAAGATACCTTACCGAATCGACTCAGAATCCTATAAGGACCCACATATCGGGGACTGAGCTTCACCTTCTTGCCAAATCTCTTCACTCCCTTCATGGGAGAGATTTTCAAATACACATAATCACCAATCTCAATTTAAGATCTTTCCACCTCATATCTGCATAAGATTTCTGTCGGCTTTGAGCTGTCTTAAGCCTCTCTCTAATTAACTGCACTTTCTCTAAAACATCAAATACCAAGTCAGCCTCCACTACCGTGACCTCTCGTACTTCAAACCAACTAATGGGAGATCTATATCTTCTCCTATAAAGAGCCTCAAACTGAGCCATCTGTATACTAGAATAGTAGCTATTATAATACGCGAACTCAATCAAAGGCAAGTGATCATCCCAACTGGCCTTAATTTCAATAACATAGGATCTCAACATAGTTTCTAAGGTCTGAATGGTCCTTTTTGCTTGACCATTTGTTTGAGGGTGGAAGGTTGTACTGAAATGAACTTGGGTACCAAGACACTTTTGGAAGGCTTTCCAAAAGTGAGAGGTGAACTGCATACCTTTATCTAAAATAATTGACAACGAAACACTGTACAGTCGAACCAACTCTCTAACATAGAGTTTGGCATAATCCTCAGCCGAATAAGAGGTATGAACTGGCAAGAAGTGGGATGATTTAGTCATCTTATCCATAATAACCCAAATAGAATCATGCTATCGACGAGTATCAGGCAAACCCATCACAAAGTCAATGTTTACTTCTTCCCACTTCCAAGTGAGAATACTAAATTCCTGCATAAACCCACTAGGCTTTCTGATGTTCAATCTTAACCTATTGACATGTTGAGACTTTAGCTACAAAATTTGCAATATCTTTCTTTATGTCACTCCACCAATAGACTTCCCGCAAGTCGCGGTACATCTTAGTGCCCCCTGGATGAATCGAGTAGCACACATCATGCGCTTCTACAAGAATTTTCTATCTCACCCCATCCACACATGGAACACACAGTCTACCCTGACAACGCAAAACACCATATCTTTCTTGAGAGAAAACCTCTATATTTTGATCTCTGACTGACTCTTTCAGCTTAACTAAACTGAGATGCCTGTCCTGCTTTTCTTTCACTTCGGAAACCAAAGATGATTTTAAGCTATTCTTAATCCAAACACTACCCTCAGCCGAATCAACCAAATGGACACCTAGCCTGGAAAGTTGATGAACTTCCTGAACTAACTTCTTCTTACCATTCTCAACATGAGCAACACTGCACATGGACAACCTGTTGAGGGCATCTGTCACTATATTAGCCTTACCCGAATGATACAGAATACTCATATCACAGTCTTTCAACAGCTCTAACCATTTTCTCTGATGCAAGTTCAGGTCTTTCTATGAAAATAAATACTGCAGGTTTTTGTGGTCTATGAACTCATCAACATGCACCTCATACAATTGGTGCCTCCAAATCTTTAAGGTAAACACAACACTGCTAATTCTAGATCATGGGTTGGATAATTCTTTGTATGAGGCTTAATCTATCTAAAGTCATAGGACACAACCTTACCCCCTGCATCAAAACACATCCCAAACCAACTTTGGAAGCATCACAATAAATAACAAATTCATCTGAACCATTGGGCAAAGTCAAATTTGGGGCTATAGTGAGTCGAGTCTTCAACTCCTCAAAATTCTTCTCACAAAAATTTGCCCAATTAGAGCTTGACTTTCTTCTGAGCCAATCTAGACCTTGGGAATGCAATAGACGAAAATTCTTCAACAAACCGTCGATAATAGCCAGCCAAACACAAGAATCTCCTGATATCTAATGAAGAGATGAGTATAGGCCAGTTTCTCACTACTTTGGTATTTTGAGGATAACTCTAATGCCATCACCAAAAATGATATGACCAAGGAAAGCTACTGACCTTAGCCAAAATTCTCACTTACTGAATTTGGCGAACAACTGATAGGCTCTGAGAGTCTGTAATACTATCTTGAGATGGTCTGCATGATCATTTTCACTATAGGAGTAGACAAAAATATCATCGATGAAAACTATGATGACATGTCCAACTAATGCCTAAACACGCGGTTCATCAAGTCCATGAAATCTGCTGGGGCATTGGTAAGACCAAATGACATGACTAGGAATTTAAAATGACCATACCAAGTTTTGAAAGCTGTTTCAGAATATCACATTGTCTGACTCAGAGCTGATGATAGCCTGATTCGAGGTCTATCTTAGAGAAATATCTGGCACCCTGAAGTTGGTCAAACAAGTCATCGATTATAGGAAGTGGGTATTTATTCTTGACGGTGACTTTGTTCAACTGATGGTAGTCAATACACATTCTTAGTGAATCATCTTTATTACGTATGAATAGAACTGGTGCACCCCACGTGGAGATACTGGGCCTGATGAATCCCTTATCTAAGAGATCCTTTAACTGCTCTTTTAACTCTTTAAGTCCAGCTAGGGCCATTTGTATGGCAGAATAGAGATGGGTTAAGTATCAGGATGAAAGTCTATTTCGAAGTCAATTTCCCTTTCAGGAGAAACTCCAGGTAGATCTTCGGGAAATATATTAGGGAATTCACTTACTACTGGAATTGACTCAAGATTAGGAGTCTCGAAACTAGAATCCTCAACTCAAACAAGTTGAAATACACACCCCTTGGATATCATTTTCCTCGCTCTAAGGTATGAAACAAGTTGACCCTTAAGCGTTAAAGCACTCCCCCTCTATTCTAGGACAGGTTCATTTGGGAACTAGAAATGGACAACTCTATTTCTATAATCAACTGAAGCATAGCATGAATGAAGCCAATCCATGCCAGGAATGACGTTAAAATCCATCATCTCTAACTCTATTAGGTCTGCTGAAGTAATTTTCTAAGATACCACAACCGAACAGTTCCTGTATACCTGTCGGTCTATGATAGATTTACCTACTCGGGTAGAGACTGAGAAAGACTCTGCTAGGATTTCAGGATTGACTCCAAAGTCAACAGCTATATAAGGAGTTACAAAGGACAAAGAAGCTCCTGGATCTAGAAAAGTATAAACATGTAAATGGTAAACTTGTAACACACCAGTGACCACATCATGAGAAATTTCTTGATCTTATCGGGACTGGAGTATATAGAGCTTGTTTGGGCATTTCCCACTGGTGGAAATGGAAGCGACACCCTACTAAAATAGGTGGTCGGACTGAGCTAGGGGATGATTATGCTGACTCTGTGAACCCACCTGAGGACACTCTCTGATTCTATGACCTAGCTTGCCATACCCAAAACATACATTACTGCCAGCCCTGCAAATACCCTGATAGTTTCTGCCACACTTCTGACAAAAAGGATTTATTCAGGTACTTCTTACACTACCCTAAGATTTAGAGCCTGGCACCCTATACTTATTACCATTTCTGAATTTAAGCACTGGAGCATTGGTAGAGGACGGAGTTGGGATTGAAGTTTTTAGGCAGAACTAAGAATGATTACCACCCTCTGACTTTAGCTGGGTGAAGTTGAGGATACCTGTTCTAGCCTTCTTGTTTTCTCTCTCTTTATCCTTAGCTTTTTACTCCTCAATCTATTGAGCATAGACCATTAACTTGGACAAGTCCATCTCCTTAATCAACATCATGATCCTGCACTCCTTCACCATACTATTAAATACACCCGACACGAACTCGCTCACCTTAGATCTGCTATGAGCTACCACATAAGGAGCATACCTAGCCAACTGAGTAAACTTGAGGGAATACTCCTACACTATCATACTACCCTGCTTCAGATTGATGAACTATAAAACCTTAGCTTCCCTCAACTACAACGAGAAGAACCTATCTGGAAAGGCAGTAGCAAATTTCTCCCATTATATGGGACCTGCATCTGCGCCCCTATCTACCTTCCACTATTTGAACCATGTATGAGCCACATCCTATAACTGTTAGGCAGCTAACTTACCACTCTCACACGCAGTTACCCCCATGATATCTGTTACATTTTAAACCATATCAAGGAATTCCAATGGGTCCTCTTCAGACTTAGACCTTGTAAATGATGGGGGGTTCATTCGGGTGAAGTCCTGAATTCTAGCTGCAACAGTATTGACAACTGGGCTGGACTGAATACCAGCTATGCGTTTATTCTGGGCTGCTACAGAATTATCTAGAGTGGTGAAAGCTTCTCTAAATTCTACGTGAGAAACGTGCTCATTCAGGGGATCTTCCTGAAAAGGCGGAGGTGCTGGCTGATTTCCAGTCCTTGTTTCGTTAGCCCTTTTGGGGGGCATACTCTGTAAACATAAGGAAAAATTGGATTAGATAGAGTGTTCAACTTGAGTTAATGCTCACTCGCACGATATGAACACTGAAAGAAGGGAACTTATTCCCAAAATACCTCATAGCCTATTGTCCATAAGTCTGTCGAGCTACACACCCATGCATAAAACTCTACTTGATGCGACTTTCAGACTTCCCAGGCCAATTTAGAACCTTAGTCTCTAATACGAAGTTTGTAACACCCCGAGTCTGTACCCCAAACATCACATAGTGCTTATGATCCCAAAGAATCACAAACTAACCCCCCATACTAGTACCTTCTATGAGCACTGAATAGAAATACTGAAAATATATGTGGAAGTAATCTGAAAATGCCATAAGATTCATAAACTGAAAACAACGACTGAATACTAATGATAATACTAATAATAACATTTGAAAAATTAAATACTTATAGTGCTAGTCTGAAAACCTCTAACTATCTAAAAATAGAGTTGATGGGATAAGCCCCCAACAAACCCCGACTGAAATGACTACTGAACTACTGAAGTAGCTAAATAATAACTCTGTTCTCAAAGGATTAACCACTATATTTGCTGCTGATAGCCTGAGCTACTAAGTACGGTCAGGAACTTGAGCGTCTGAACCTATGATATATGACATCATAGAGCAAAGAAAGAGTATATGTCAGTACTTTGAATATACTGATATGCTAAGTGAGGTAGTCTGATATACATAGGTTCATATGCATGAGATGATAACTGACTGAATGAACATCATAAAGTAACTGAACGAGTATGCATGCAAAACTATAACTACTGATATGCTGAACATGCGATACTGTGCATGTAATTATACATCATGTATCTGGGATTATACTAAAACTAAATACTAAATTCTGATGGCTGAGTAACTGGTAACTAATAACTGATAACTATTAATTGACATCCATTGTTTTGTAGAACTGTCTGAGTTCTTTAACTGAATACTAAGACTTAAACTGTAACTGTGAGAGTGTTCATCTAACCGATGTACCCCAATTATAGATTGATTTTAGGTCTAACTTATAACCCCAGTTAGAAGAGTGTTATCACCTTGCCATGGGATACTAACAAAGCTGGGTCAACCCTAATCTGGCAGGAAGACTCATGAAATATATATATGATTGCATCAACCCTAATCTAGTAGGAGGACGACTTACCCTATACTGGCTACGTAGTTTTGTAATGCAGGGACTGCTACTAAGGGTCAAACCCTCTGCTGGCAGGGTTGCCCCCATCCATGGTTTTCTCGTTGCTAAATCCTACTCCCAACTGAATGGACACTAAACTGATTACTAGACTGTACTAGGCTTGACTGAACTGATACTGATCTTGTTTACTGACTGAACTAGACTGAGTTCTGTTAACTGACTGAACACTTCTATTCTTGACGTTGACTGGGACTAGTCTATAACTACTGCGACTAAGTAAACATCTAGATTTTGGGTAATAAATACCCCTAGGACTTGATAACATCAATAATAATTAAAACATAGCAATTCTTAAAAACAAGGCAATAGTCAGTTATTCACATTGCAATCAGTGAGACATTTCGTCAAGAACTTGGAAGTCATAAACTTTTACACGAATGAGAACACATGCTAACATGTCATAATTGCACAATTCAATTCACATGGACATTCTATCAAACCTTTACAAGGCATAGCTTTAGCATGGGAGTAGTTTAAACATGTCGCAATAGCATAAGTTCAATACTAAGATCATCAATAGATCACAAATGCACATTTAGTTCACTTAGGCATTTTTTCAAACACTTAGGAGGCATAACCTTGTGCTTGGGCATGAACAACATGCTAACACATCATGAATACAACAACCAATTCACAACTCAAGGGTTTTGACATGGAAATTACATCAATCCCATACATGCCATCTTATATTTATGAAACTTACAATTAAATATTGAATTGAAACCCATACAAATACACAAACATGAACATAATCCAATTCATAACATAGGAATCATACTTTAAGTTTTTAAAAAGGGTTCTTGAACTACAATCGTGGAAGGAAACCCAAGGATGAAAACCTAACATACCTTGGTTGTTGAATTTATGGGAATTATGGATGAATTCTTTAGGTTTGGACTTAAAGTAGATGGACCTAGGGTTTTGTTCTTGTGAGATTTTGTGAAGAATAAATGTATCTTGCCCTTTTGGAATGTTAATTTCATATTCTGGCTGAATTGGGTGAGGGGAAAAGGACCCAATTGCCTTTGTAACGTTAAATTCATAACAGGAAACCCACTTTTGACCTTCACCGAATTGTGGTGATAGCCTCATCGCTATACTCACTGCGACGCGGTGCAATCGTGGTGAGTTACTGGTTCTTATAACTGCTAATTTTTCCTTTACTGCAAAGCGGTGAGCCTCCCATCACAATTTCCACCACAACGTGCTGGAATCGCGGTGGCTTACTAGAATTAGCCAACTGCTAATTTGCTGCCCACTACGACACGATAGCTTTCCCATCGCCATAGTCACCAAGATGCGATGAAATCTTAATGACTTGCTATTTTGGAAATTCGAACATGGTCAAACCCTCGTCTGAAAAATCTAAAACTTACTCGAGATGACCTATAGATAACCTAAGTGTCAGAATAAGGGCATTTTGCGACTGAAACTTAAAATCGTCATAACTTCTTACCCGGTTATCGGATTTGGGTGAATTTTATATCGTTGGAAAGCTAATTCAATTTCCTATGCAATGGAAGACTCTAAAATGGAAAATAATAAGTGTTTCAAAAATTTCATATAGGAATACTCATGTATTGGGACTTAGATTATGCTAGGGAAATATGGGGTGTTATAATATCCCCCTCTTGGGATCATTCATCCCCGAGTTAAACTGGTTAACTTGAGGAAACTGATGGACTGAGCTTAAACACTGAATATGCATGTATGATACATGGAATGCATGACTGAATTGACTCATGAATGCATGAATGACATTAACATGATGTGCGGCTGAAACTGAGCACGATAGAGAAAAAAATCTTAAGAAGATTGGTACCTTATATTGAATCTGGATTTGTGGAGAAAAGATAAGGGTACTTGGTCCACATATCTGCTTCTGATTACCAAGTGTATCCCTCAGCAGACTGATTCTGCCAAAGAACTTTGACTAGTGGAACTTCTTTGTTCCTTAGTCTATGAACTCGATGATCAAGAATTTTGACTGGAACTTCCTCAAAAGAAAGACTGTTCTAAATATCTTCACTTTAGAAGGGAATGACTACAGCTGGATCACCAATATACTTTTTCAACATTGAGACATGGAACACTGGGTGTACTGAGGCTAAATATGAAGGCAACTCAAGCTCGTAAGCTACCTTTCCAAAATGATTGAGGATTCTGAAGGGACCGACATAGAGAAGACTGAGTTTCCCCTTCTTGCCGAATCTCATTACCCCTTTCATGGGAGAGATTTTCAAGTACACCAAATCACCGACCTCAAACTTGAGATCCTTTCTCCTCACATCAGATCAACTGAACCTTCTCTAAGCCTTTCTCTGATCAACTGAACCTTCTCTAAGGTATCAAACACCAAGTCAGGCCCTACTACTGTAGCCTTACCTACTTCAAACCAACCAATTTGAGATCTACATCTCCTACCATAGAGATCCTCAAATAGATCCATACAGATACTGGAATGATAGTTGTTATTGTATGCGAACTTAATTAAAGGCAAATGGTCATCCTATCTACCCTTGAAATTAACAATGCATACTCTTAGTATATCCTCAAGATTCTGAATGGTCCATTCTGCTTGGCCATCTATTTGAGGGTGGAAGGCTGTACTGAGATGGACTTGGGTACCAAGACCCTTTTGGAATGCTTTCCAGAAGTGAGAGGTAAACTGGGTACCTCTATCTGAGATGATAGACAAGGAAACACCATGCAACCTAACCAACTCTTTGAGATAGAGATTGACATAGTCCTCGGCTGAATAAGAGGTATGGATTAGGAAGAAATAAGCTAATTTGGTCATCCTGTCTATGATAACCCAAATAGAGCCATGCTGATGACAGGTACGAGGCAAACCTGTCATAAAATCCATGTTCATTTCCTTCCATTTCCACATGGGAATGCTTAACTCTTGCATAGACCCACTAGCTTCTGGTGCTCAACCTTGACTTGCTACCATGTAGAGCACTTAGCTATAAACTTTGCAATATCTCTATTCATCCCACTCTACCAATAAATCTCCCACAAATTGCGGTACATCTTAGTGGCCCCTAGATGAATAGAGTAACACTCACCATGCGCTTCTGTAAGAATTCGTTGCCTTAAATCATCCACACTAGGCACACACAATCTACTCTGACAACGCAACACACCATCTCCACCTTGGGAGAAGACCTCCACTTTCTGATCTCTAATTGATTCTTTCAACTTATCTAGATAGGGATCCCTATCCTACTTTTCCTTCACCTTGAAAACTAGAGATGACTCTGAGCTACTCTACACCCATATACTACCTTCTACTGAATTGAGTAAATGGACACCTAGTCGGACAAGATGATGGTCTTTCTGAGATAACTTCTTATTACCATCCTCAACATAAGTAATAATACCCATAGACAATCTACTGAGAGCATCAAACACTACATTGGCCTTGCCCGGATGATACAAAACACTCATGTCATAATCCTTTAATAACTCTAACCACCTTCTCTGACGAAAATTCAAATCTTTCTAAGAGAACACATACTGAAGGTTTTTATGACCTGTGAACACATCTACATGCACCCCATACAAGTAATGCCTCCAAATCTTTAAGGAAAACACTACAACTGCTAGCTTAATATCATGAGTCAGATAATTCTTCTCATCGGGTTTAAGCTGTCTGGAGGCATAGGATACTACCTTCTCTCTCTGTATGAGGAAACAACCCAAACCTACTCTGGATACATCACAGTACACAACAAAAAAATCTAAACCATTCGGTAGAGTAAAGACTGGGGCTGAGGTGAGTTGAGTCTTCAACTCTTAAAACTCTCCTTGCATGAATCTGACAACTAAAACTTAACTTTCTTCTGAGTCAATATGGACATGGGGGATGCAATATAAGAAAATCCTTCAACAAACCGATGGTAATAGCCAGCCAAACCCAAGATTGACTCCTGATATCTGATGCAGAGATGGGTCTAGCCTAGTTTCTCACCACCTCGATCTTTTGAGGATCGACTCTAATGCCATCCCTAAAAATAATATGTCCAAGAATAGCTACTGATCTTAGCTAGAATTCACACTTACTAAATTTAGCAAATAACTAGTGAGCTCTAAAAGTCTGAAGCACTACTTTAAGATGGTGTGCATGATCATTTTTGCTATGGGAGTAAACAAGAATGTCATCAATGAAGACTATGACGAACATGTCGAAGTACTGCTTGAACACGCGGTTCATCAAGTCCATGAAGGATGCTGGGGTACTTGTATGACCAAAGGACATGACTAGAAATTCGAAGTGACCATACCGAGTTTGGAAAGTAGTTTTCAGAATATCACATTCCCTAACCGTAAGCTGATGATAGCTTAATCTGAGTTCTATCTTGAAAAAGTAGTTAGCACCCTGAAGTTGGTCAAATAAGTCATCGATTCTAGGAAGTGGATATATATTCTTGACTGTAACCTTGTTCAACTGATGGTAGTCAATACATATTCTGAGAAAATCATCTTTCTTATGCACGAATAGAATAGGTGCGCCCCATGGGGAGATGCTGGGTCTGATGAATCCCTTATCTAAGAGATCCTTTAACTGTTCTTTCAATTTTTTGAGTTCAACTGGAGCCATTCTGTATGACAGAATAGATATAGGCTGAGTATCTAGGAAAAGGTCTATTCCAAAGTCTATTTCCCTTTCGGGAGGAACTCCGAGGAGATTTTTAGGAAATACATCTGAGAATTCATTTACTACTAGAACTGATTCAAGAGTTAAAGTTTCTGAGTTAGAGTCTTTGAATCAAATAAGATGGTAAATACACCCCTTCAATATTATTTTTCTAACCCTAAGGTATGAGATCATCTGACCCCTAAGAGCTGTAGTACTACTCCTCTTTTCAAGGATTGGTTCATTTGGGAACTAAAAATGAACTATTCTATTTCTACAATCAACTAAGGCATAGCATGAATGTAGCCAATCCATGCCAAGAATGATGTTAAAATCCATCATCTCTAACTCAAGGAGATCAACTAAGGTAACTTTTCAAGATATTATGATCGGACAGTTCCTATATACCTGCCTAGCTTTAATGGAAACACCTACTGGGGTAGGCACTGAAAAGGGGTCTGCTAGAGTTTTGGTACTGACTCCGAAGTTGATGGCTATATATGGAGTTTCAAAAGAAAGAGAAGCTCCAGGATCTAGTAAAGCATAAATATGTAAGAGAAAGACCTGTAACGTACCAATAACTATGTCAGGAGAATTTTCCTGATCTTGGTGGGACTGAAGAGCATCTAATCTATTCGGACATTGACCACTGGTAGCACTGGAAGCGACACCCTGCTAAGTCGGGCGATCGGATAGAATTGACGACTGATGGGACTGGACCTGTTGGCTCATATTTCTTATTTTTTGTGGGATTCGACCCCAACCTAGTTGGGTTTTATATTGACAACGATAGTTTACATTCTCATTTAGAGGTGTAGTTTGAGCGTTATCATTTCTATATTCACCTATAAAACTATAACTACAAGAGGTAGGACCCATGAGGAGTTCGTTAACCCATATACAATCCATATATCATATATCCTACCCAGCGTATCCCTCGAGAAGGGTTTTATAAGTTGTCATAATATTTTCTCTCTGGTACATCCCTTGGGGAGGGTTTTTAAAAGGTGTTGCCAGTGTTTATCAGTATTTCCATAGTGGTACTATTTTTTTCATGAATGAGTATGATATGAGTATATAATTCTCACAACCAACTACAATGAGTATTTCCACAACAAACTAACATGTCAATCACATGAGCCAAATACTCACTCAGTATTTCCAATAATTCATGAATTTCCATACGATTCATATCCCAATAGAGTATTAATACATCACAATAAAAATTTTGTACAACAATATGCTCTTCATTAACAAAACATAATTATTCTCATGTATGTAGGCTATCAACATAACATAGGACCCCACACGGTCACACATAACACATAGTATACCTAATCGACTATATAATATTACGTATAGGTCCCACACAAGGAAAATACAATAAGATAGCTATTTTTCCTGCTTAGTTTCAACACCCTTAACATGAATTTTGTATACAAATTAACTATCCAGCCTAGTCTGAAAGAGTTAAGCCATAACCTACCTCAGATAATGAAACTGATCCCCTACACTTCAATCTCGAAGCCCTACTCCCCATGAATAGAACAAAAAAAACTAAAACATTAAAATATAGAATCTACACATCAAAATATAACCAACAACACTCATATTGCCTAATTTCAAGTCGGGGTTAAAACAGACCCCAAAAATGGATTTTTGAAAAATAAGGGCAAAATCATAACTTTGTTTCAAAAATATGTTTGCCATATTTTTAGGAGTCTACAGATGAAAACCCAAGCAAAAATAAGTTAAAAACGAGGTTCAAATTGAAGAAAAATCATTCTTATCTTTATCGGGTATAACCTTTGAATCTATTTTGAATTCAAGTTTTGAAGTTGTTTTGAAGATAAAATCAAGTAAAAACTAGTAATTATAGGATTAGGAACATTATTCAATCGAAAAGGTGTTGAATTGGGGCTCATCAATTCGAAGAAATATAATTTTGGGCCTTTAGAGCCAAAATCCCTAATTTTCCTCTTTCAAATCGAATTAAAAGAAGAATCTAATATTAAAGGTGGAAGAAATTAGATTTAATGGGTGTAATGGAGCTTACCCAAGCTTAGATATAGAGAAAGTATCTCAAAATCATGAAACCCTAAGCTCCAAGTCTAAAAAATAATAAAAACTGATGAGACATGGGTATTTATAGCCAGTACTCACGATCGCGGACAATGTTGCAATCATGGTAAATCATCTATTAAGGTTATCACGATTGTGGGCAAGGGTCATGATTGCGACATCCTGACTGCTGGCCCTATCATGATCTTGGCATCATTTTGAGATTGCGGGTGCACCAACTATGGATTTTGGATTATTTTGAGTCTCTGCAGGCCCCTTGAGATTTATCTATAATCTCGTGAATGTAAATAAACTATGTTATCCTATCAAATTAAATGCTCTAGACACAATGGCGATGCCAGATTTTTGAAGGACATCATTTTCACAAAGTTGACCCCCAAAACCCAAAATCACAACTTTCCAAACTTTGGGTCAAAATGAGATTTAAAAGCCATAGAAACAGACAAAATAAGTTACTCCTTAAAATTGATGTTCCTGATCTACCGATGCAGTCCACTTTTCCATCCATTTCACGAATAAAAAAATATCAGCTAAAGTCCACTACAAGGCTCTCAAAGCCCCCAAAAATCACAATATCACATAAATGGAACAAAAATGCATTGAGAATATATCAATTATTCCCACACCTTAAAAACACCACAATGCATTTAGGGGATAGGTAAAATAGTCAAATCATATAAAACAGATATTTCACCAAAATTCAGGTCGTTATAACCATTATTTCCTAAGAGGCTTAAAAATGCTGTAGAGGATGTGTGCTTTAAGAAGTTCTTTGACACGTTCAGAGAACTTCACATTAAACTTCTTTTGTTAGATATTTTTCAAGGAATGCCTAAGTACGCTAAGTACTTAAAGGATGTGGGGATAAAAAAAAGAAGCTGGATGACATTAAGATGGTAGCACTCACTAAGAAGTGCAGTTTAGTGGTGATGACTAAGATGCCAAAAAATCTCAAGGACCCTGGGAGTTTCCCACACCCTATAAAAATAAGTGAAAGTGATGTGATCCATGCTTTGAGTGATTTGGGGCGGTCAAAATTTGATGCCCCTCTTAATGTTTAATACTCTTTGTTGGGGGAAAGCTTATCCATGTTTAGTTATTCTTCAAATGGCAGACAAAATAAAAATGGTCCCAGAAGGAATCATAAAGGATGTTCTTATTAAGGTAGGTAAGCTCATTGTTCATTATTTTATTGAATTTATTATTCTTACTTATTATGTAGATGACAGGACACCAATCATAATAAGACATTTATTTTTTGAAATAGGAGGAGCACTGATAGATGTAATAGACATTACTCTTAAAATTATATCAAATGATGAAGAGGTGGTATTCTGAGTGTACAAATTACTCAATACACCCTCACACTACAAGGATTTATGAAAGATCACAACTATAGAAGTGGGTGAGTATGGGGTGAAAGAGTGCAAACCTCTAATCCTTTCTTTGGACTCTCTCACAAAGTTTCCTCAATCAATAATTAAACCCAAAAGTGAGGTAATGTAAAGAGGATCCAGAAAAGATAAGTGTAGAAAGAGTTACAAACCTTAAGAGTAAACACTCCAAAGGTCAAAAAAATAATAATAAGATGGGTTTTGATTAGATTGAAGATAATGAAAGAATATGGTTAAGTATTGTGATGTGTGACATGTCATGATAGTAAATTAGGCGTTGCTTGGGAGGAAACCCAAGTTAAGATAGTTATTTATTTTCTAGTTTTTCTTTAGTATCATCTTTGTTTTTGTTTTTTATTTTGGTTTTGTTTGATTCACAAGTTGAAAGGATGTCTGATTACTGAAGATATAAGCTAAGGAGTATGTCAAAGATGGAGTGTGGGGTCCTCCAAAACATCTTTGATGATCATTATGTCACTATCTAGGCCTAGAGGCTTTAGGAGTATTTGTATCCTTACTTTTAATTTATACTTTGGGGATACAGTGTGATTTTAAGTGTGTGTGTGGGGGGGGGGGGAGGGGGTGATCTTTCAATATTTTAGGGTGAAGTATTGCTATAGGATTTTCATTTTTTATTCTTTACTAGTTTTTGACTAAATTTAAAATTACAAAAAGATTTTATCATTATTTGTTTTCACATTTTGTTGGTGTTTGTGTAGTAGAAGCACATATCATCTACCCTTGGTTTTTATTTAGGTTCTTTTTTAAGGGGGTGCCCTTTGAGCCCACTATCCTTTTTTTAAGAGTAATTTCCAATTTTTTTCATTAGGAATAAATGAAATGTTATTGCTAAGTTCTATGTATGATTGTATGATGAAGTTGGTTTTGTACGTGAAAGCATGATGAATTAGTTGAATGACTATTTTTGAGAAACCTAGGATTATTTATATGACTCTTGTGCGATGTTGTATTTATATTAGATTGTTGTTATTGCTTAGTTTAGAGTCTATATATATCCTACTTGATTTGTGCATGTGCTAGGTGTGAGTTAGGTCTTTTGTTATCTTTCTTCTTGCATATTGATGTCTAGAACTTTCCTGATGTGTTTACAAAGAGAAATAAATAATGTTGTATTGAGAATATGATATATATATTTCTTTGATAGCCATGTTTCATACCTCACTTTATCTACCCTTGTTACTTGATATTAGCCAGCCACGTTGAGTCTTTAGCATCTTTTTTGGTAGCATCATATGTAGCTTATTCTCATTCTTTCAATTGACCACCATAATCAAAAACTCATAAGCAATTTAGTGAGATTTTGAGATGTAAAGGAGTGTAAAATTGAAGAAGGAAAAACTAAAAGTGAAGCCCCAAAAAATAACTACGGTGTGTTGAAAAAGTTTATGTGTTGTGGTTGGGCGTAATGCAATGAAGAAAAAATTGATCAAAAGTGTATCATGTATTGATACCAAATACACCCTCCTTAAAATGTGTGAACTTTCTTAAAATATGGGGTAAAACAAAAGAGAGGTCAAATTTTTCTTGGTTAGAGAGGAGTCTAATGTAAATTGTGATGTACTAAAGCGCTTACAGAGATAGACACTATTAATGGCTAGAATAGTTCCTACTCGCTCCCCAGCCTACATTACAACCCTTAAAGTCCTACTTGATCTTGATCCTTAATAGTATGATAGTAGTGGAGTACTACACTAAGGTCAAGATTATGGTTCATCTTATGTGACCTATGATTCCATGTGAGAGTGAGCAAAATTTGATTCTTAAACCCATTTTTGTGATGAATTACATATCTCTGAGTGAATGTGGGTGACTCCTTTGTAGTGAGGGCACATGTTTGATAATCGCTAGGTGATTTGTATGATCTATTGGTTGAGTAATATGCATGAGTTTGCTAACTTGGTAGATTAAATTCTTGAGGTTAGAATGTTTTGAAGTAGTGTTCATGAGTTTTCAATTGTAACATGACATGCTTGATGTGGAAATTGCTCTTCATATATTCATTGTCATTCTATCTTGAGTTTCTTAGTTGTAGTAGTGATGTTAGAGTCTTCCTTGATGATTCTTTATGTAAAAAAGTTGTTCAAGGATGAACAAGCCTTTGCATATGGGTTGATGACCTTAGGCGTATTTATTCACCTAAGTGACATTATCTATGCATGTTTAGATTAGTTTGGAGGACTTCTTGTTGAGATTAATGAGTTATTAAGTATTTAATTGTGTATTTATCTTTTAAGTTAAATTCTTAAGAGTCTTTAAGGTGAATTTGAAACAAGTTAGGAGTAAAAATATCAAATAGAGTTTAGATGAGAAAACTAGTTGTGCTACCTTGAGCTATGCTTGGTTCTACTGTACTTTGATGAACTCTATTGCGTTGTATGAACTAATTATTGTTATATGATGTTGTATGAGAATATTTTATGTGTTTTTGAAGATAATTTAAGGCTACAAACAAGTTATAAGAAGTGGGTAAACATGGATCAAATGAATGATGATATAAGAGCCAAACGAAATCGAAAAGGAACCTTTGTGGGAGTGCCTTGCGCGACATGTGCCAAAGTCATTCTATAAGGTTTGTACCAAAACAATAGGGGTTTTACCTCACTACCTTAGCCTTTGGGCGCACACCCTAAGCTGGCTTTAAGCCACACAATGCAAGACAACTCCTTGGGTGTCCAAAAGTTGATTCTAAGCATTTGAACTGAGGGGAAAAGATGTAAATGTATATTTTTCGTGTTGGGATACCTATGTACAACCTAAAATATATAAAATGAGCACTTGGTCATAATTTTATCTAATATTCATATCAATAAATGAATTGGAGAGGAGACAAGGCATTAAAGGGCTCAAACTAGGGTTCTTAATTCTTTAACTTTACTTTCCTGTAGTACTTTATGAACTCATCTATGGTGACTATTTGTAAGACTATGTGTGGATAAAAACCCTCATCCTAGTTTTAGGATACAAATATGATTGTGTAATTATTGTTTAATTGTTGGTTTATATCTTTATCAAGTCAAGTGATTGTTCGTACATTCTTGTTTTACTATTCTAAAGTGTCATGAACTTTAGGATAATTATAAGTCCCAAAATGAATTAATCATAGGAGTGGACAAAAAAATGTGGAATATAATATGTGTGGATCATGTCTTTAATTATTATATAATAATTGTTAAAGGATGATATACGGTTAGGATAAGGATATACCTCAATGCCTCACTTGGTTAATAAAACAGAAAGATAGCTTAATGCATCCAAATTAAAAAAACTCACATCCCCTTTCAACGATGTAGTTGTGTGATTAATTTGGGTAGATTTCTTAGAGGATGTCCATTCCCAAGTCATAATACAATCCTGTAGACCAAAAATAATTATAAACACAAACACCACCTTGAAATCGCATTTATGCTTGAATGTAAAGAAAATGCCTCAACACTGGACGCTCTCCATTATTCTTTACAAAATGAACTTCATATGGCTGTTACTTTGTGTTTCATTTATAAGAAAACAAAACTCAAACTCATAATTTGTTACAAATCTCACTTATTTAATCTATTAGTAATGTAAGATTTAGAGAGTTTTCTAATCACCAAGTCCCTATGGTATCGATATTCATCTCAAAAGGGAAAATTTACTAATTATTTGACCATATACACTTCCACGTGCATTTGGATGAAACACTATGGCTCCTAGAATGGATGAAGCTTCAAGGACCGATGTTTTTCCTCATCTAGTGTCGGGTTCAGTAATGACTGGTACAAAACATGAACCACTGAAAAAACTTCTAAAGATTAAACCTCCAACATTTTAGGGTACTGGGTTTAAGGATGCCTTTGAATATATTATTAACTTTTATGATAGGTTTATACGATTAGGATTTTTTAGCAACATGGATTTACATTTGTGACTTTTTTTCTAAAGAAATATGCTAAGTAATAGTGAGCATGTTGAATATCGGTCACCAATTTTGCCTCAATTGACTTGGGAGTAATTCCATGCTTTGTTATTAGAGAAATATATGCTAAGGTCCCTCTGTGACCATAAGAAGTATAATCTTTTGGCATTAGAGCAGGGTGAGATATCATTTGCAGCCTTTGAGGCTAAGTTCCATTTCTTATCTTGCTATGCCACATAATTATTGCTTTCTGAGGAGGAGAGGTTTTGCATCTTCCTTAAATTGGCTATGCATATGACTTCAACAGAAAACAGGTTCCACAAAGTTTTTGACTATGTGAAGATGTTGTAGGGTGTTACCCAAGTTGGGCATGCTCTTATTTTATCCAAGAAATCTCAGAATATTATAAATTTTATGGGTCATACTCTAAAGGCCACTATTAGCATGCCTATTCAGCTCATCTTGTTCAGTCTACCTTTCTAGCTTCTACTATGGTTCCACCTAAGGGTTTTTCTTAGGCATATGTTATTAGGGGCGAAAAGGATTCATTCTATTTTGCCAGTAGGCCTTCTCTTGGGTAGGGATGTTAATATTATGCTGTGGTTGGTCATTTTAAGAAAAAGTGTCTTTTGAGGCAGTAAATTCCCAGATACAATAATAGATTTAAACTATAGTCCCAGTAGATAGAGGGGGATGGAGGTAGCGGTAGTGGTTGTGCACATGGAGTATGGGAAAATTAGAGAGGTGGTCAGGGTGGTTGAAAAAATTATGGAGCTGGGGGACGAGCGCAGCCAGGAAAAATATTAGCTCAGATTGATAACCAACCTCACTATTTTGTATTTCAAGGAAAGACTAATACAAAGGGTTTTGATGGAGTAATCACAGGTACTATTTATGTCTATGATTGGATGGCTTCTATTTTATTTGACCTGGGGTCTGCTTATCCCTATGTATCTATCCAGTTTGTGGGGCATCTGAATTTTATTTGTGATATACTTAATTATCATGTTTATGTGTCTACTCTGGAGGGTGAGTCTGTAATAGTAACCCATGTTTATCCTTCTTATCCTATATTATTTGTGGGTTTTCAGACTTAGGTAGATTTTTTTATTTTGGATATGATGGACTTCAATGTAATTTTGGGTATGGCCTGGTTATATCCTGGTTAGTTCTATTCCAGCTTATCAAATAGATTTAGCACTCACCTTAGTTCTATTCCAATTTCATCCAAGTGCTTTACCTTGGGGTGTACAATCTTGTTTATCATGAAGAAGGATGGTAGCTTGAGGATGTGTATCGATTATAAGCAGCTGAATAAGGTTACTATGAAATACAAATACACCTTAACTCACATAGATGACTTATTTGATCAGTTATAGTGTGCATTTATTTTTTCAAATATTGATTTGAGGTTGAGTTATCAACACTTGAAAATTAAACATGAGGACATAACAAAGATATCTTTTAGAACTCGGTATGACCATTATAAATTTTTGGTGATGTCTTTTGAGTTTCCTAATGCACTTGCAACCTTTATGAGTTTAATGAATGAGATCTTTAGGTCATTCTTAGATTCTTTTTTTATTGTGTATATTGATGATATTCTTATGTATTCTAAGAGTAAGGAAGAGAATGCAAGCCATCTTCACATAGGCTTGGAGATTCTAAGGGAGAAGTAATTATTTGCTAAGTTTTGAAGTGTGAATTTTCATTGCCTTCCACTACTTTCTTGTGATATGTGGTTTTGGAAAAAAGTGATGGTGGATTCCAAGAATATTGAGGCAGTAAAGAATTAGAGTCGACCTAGTTCAGTGATCAAGGTAAGAAGTTTTAGGGGTGTTGCTAGTTATTACTGCAGATTTGTCAAGAACTTAGAATCCATTGCAATGAACTTAACAAGGTTGACTTGGAAGGAAGTGACATTTTCTTGGTCTGCCAAAGGGAAGATAGCTTCTAAAAATCCAAGACATTCTAGAATACAACACCTATTCTTTTATTGTCGGTTCGTAAGGACTTTATAGTATTTTTTGATGTCTCTCTTTTGCTTTTTATGCTATGTTGATGCAAGATAGGAATTTCATTGCTTATTATTTGAGGCAGTTAAAGTCTCATTAAAGTAACTACCCAACCCATGACTTTGAGTCGGCAGTGGTGGTGTTTGCATTAATGATTTGGAGACACTATCATTATATGTCAAGTGTGAGATCTTCACAGATTACAATATTATGTAGCACATGTTTAATCAAAGGAATTTAAACCTAAGGAAGTAGAGTGGAATTTTTTTTTAAAGGATTATGATGTGAGTATTTTGTATCATCTGGGTAAGGCCAATGTGGTGGTAGATGCATTGAGTCAAAGAGTTGTACGTATTGGTAGCTTATCATTTTTTAGGGTATACAAGTGACCATTAGTGAGAGACTTTCAAATGCTAGTATATCTGAGCATATAGTTTAGGGTCTCTGATAGGGGTGGTTTGTTGGCTAGTGTAGAGTTAAATCTAACTTTCAAGGAGAAGATTAATTCCAATCATATTATGGATAAGAAGTTGAGTCCACTTTGAAATAAAATGGCGCACGGAGAGGTGAAAAATGCCACTCTTGACGTAGGAGGCGTGTTGTGGTTTAAGGGAAGATTATATGTTTGTTGGGTTGGTGATTGGATTCATGATTTAATTTTAGAGTCCCATGGCTCTCATTATCTATTCATTTGGGTACAACTAAGATGTATCATGACTTAAGGAAGCTTTGTAGGTGTCTCGAGATAAATAAGGACATAGTTGATTTTGTGTCCAAGTGTCAAAATTGTCAGTAGGTAAATCATGAGCACCAAAGGCTTGATGGGTTGCTTTAGAGCTTGACTTTACCCACATGGAAGTGGGAGCATATTTCTATAGATTTCATGGTAGTCCTCTTTAAGATATTGGGAAGGTATGACTCTATTTGGTTGATAGTACATCAACTGGAAAGGTCATCTCACTTTTAACTGGTTTGGGCAAATTACAGCTCTAGACAGTTAGCTAAAATTTATGCTGAGGAGATTATGAGACTTCTTGGGTGCCACCTACTAGATTTTTAATAGGGATGAAAAGTACACTTTCATGTTTTGGGACAGGTTGCATGAAGAGTTGGACACTATGCTCATGTTTAGCATAACTTTTCACTCTCAAATTGATAGGCAATAGATAAGGACAATTCAAGTACTAGAGGATATATTAAGGACTTTTGTGATGGATTTTGGTGGTCATTGGGACCAGTTTCTTCTGGTATGTGAGTTCTCATACAACAAAAAATATAACTCCATTATTGATATGACACTATTTGAGGCACTTTACGAAAGAAGTGTAGGTCTCCTATTGGGTGGTTTGAGTCAGTAGGCGTTAAGAATTTTGGCATGAATTCGGTAACAGAGGCTCAAGATATGTTAAGATTCAAACAACCTAAGTTTTTGGTTGCTCAAAGTAGGAAAAAAGAGTACACGAACCATAATGTGAGGGATATATACATCAAGGTTGGTGAGCAAGTTTTTCTCAAGGTGTCTCACATAATGAGAGTCAAGAGGTTTGGTTAGAGGGAAAATCTCAGCCCTTGGTATATATGTCCCTTTGAGGTTCTTGAGAAAGTGGGTCCAGTTGCATATTGATTAGCCCTACCACTGGGGTTGTCGAGAATCCATCTAATTTTTTTATTTTAATGCTAAAAAGGTACCATAGGGATGGAGACAAAATCATTAAGTGGGGTTCGGTGTTTCTAGATAAGGATTAGGATTACGAGAAGGAACTGGGCGTGATTAAAGATTAGGATTTTCAATAATTTAGGATGAATAAAATTTATTCGGTGAATATGCAATGGAAACATCATCCATTTGAGAAAGCCACTTAGGATAAGAAGAAGGACATGCATGATAAGTATCCTTAATTTTTTGAGGATATAGGTACTCTTTGTCTTCCTTGTTTAGCCTATATTTCTTATATGATCATTCGGTAATAAATGATGGGTAAATTGGTATCTGTTGTAACAACCTTCTTTGTGGTTATATAAGTCAAATGTTTAGAATCTCATACCCAAATTTTTCATGGTTTGGAAGTTACAAAATTTAGGCTAGTCTCTTTTTGATTGATTTCAGAGCGAGGTGTGGCATAGGGAAATCTGGAAATGATTTGGACTGGGTAGTGGTATTTGTATTGATTTCTAATTAAGCTAAGACTATAAGAAACCTATAGAAAGTTATGGAAATAAATTTGGATTAGTAGAACTCCTGAAATTGGTCACAGTATGAAAGACATTGTTCGAAACATCCCAGGTTTACGGTGTGTTGCATAAAATAGGCTTTTTTTTGGCGATGATGGACATTTTGTCCTATTGACGATGCTACAACAATCAGCACACTGCTATATAGGCAGGCACCATAGAGGTGGAATTCTCGCTATAACGGCTATCATGGTGGTCAATATTTGCTACAGTGGTTGGTACCGATATAACAACATCACTATAACTGTGAAAATTGCAAATTTATTAAACTATTTCTCCTAAATAATTTATTTTTTTGAGACTCATTTTGGGGAAAAGAAAGGGTGAATTAGGGGGAAACACAACAAAAGATCTTGTTTTGGCTACGTTAAGGTGAGGAATTCATCCATGCTAACTCATATTTAATTATTAATCCTTAGTATTATTAGTTCATGGAATTTGGGGAGGGTTTTAGGGCCTATTTTGGTTTATTGTTAGTCCAATGAGGAAAATTAAGGAATATGTTAATGGGTTTTGATTATTAACATTTAATTTATCCTTGCATTCCGTTATTCACTAATTTATCCATAAAATTTATAGAATTAGGTGAATTACGGTGGAAAGGCCTAGAAAGGGAAGAGAATGATCATGAATTTGACCTTTGGAATTGTATATGAGTTATAAATTTGGACATGTTAGTTCATTTCTTGAATCATGTATTTATATGAATGTTCTATATTGCAAGCAAGAAAAATTGTACCGAAGGGAAAAGCTCTGACATAGAAAATTATGCAAGCTTGGTTCAAGGTAGATGAAGGTATTTTAGTTTAATCTAATTGTGCTATACGTACATGTTTACTACTATGTAGTATGTCTTATTAGTGCATGTTGATTGGTGGTCTTTGCAAATAATTTGTAGTTATTATATAATTTCAACCTATGGTACATGATAAATGTGGAATGTTTGGTATTTAGAACGTTCTCATGGGCATTTGGTGAAATAGGTTGGCACATACATTGTGTCTGGTATTTTAGAACATGGATGGTAATTGTCCCTTGCTGGTCATGGCTAGAGGATTGTTGTATATTGATAACGCTCAATCTACAGCTCTCGTAGGAGTGTAAAGCGGTCGTTAGCAAATATAGAACCCAACTGGGTTGGGTATCGATCCCACAGGGAATAGCTTAGTCAACAAGTAAGTAAAGATTACTAGAATTTTAGTGCAAGTCTCGTAAAAAGGGGGGATTCTTTTCTTGCAAGTAATGTGAACAAAATAAGATCTAAAAACGGCAATAGCAAAGTAAAAAGAGAAAGAATGTTACGTTGGTTGTAAACAATGAGAATTGAAGCGTTGGGGTTATGTCCACCTTCTGAGGTATACGTCTCTATTGGCTATGAGTGTGTAGAATTCTGACATGCAATTGCTTATAGAGGATTGTAGTCGATGGTAAATCCAAGCGTCTCTCGACCTAAACAAGGACTATTTCACTTTAACTCTCTCGAGCTTAAAGAGTATCTAACGGTACGAATTCTCCAAGAGGTTAGTCCAGTTACGGCACTAGCTTTTTAATAGGAAAGGGTGTCCTACTACCTTGACATTATCTCTTTTCCAGACAAATAACTTTTCTCTCGAACAAGTTAAATGTTAGACTGGCGTATTCTTGCGTTTGCAACCGCAAAGAATGTAGATTAAGATGAAGAGAATAATGATATAAGCAATATACGTGCCTCGAACTCACAAACTCACAGCAATAGATAGTAACTCATTCGGCTTCCATAACCCCAACAGAGAAGTTTAGTTACCCATGAATGCGAAGGAGATCACGATTGACATTGTTGTTATACCACAAGATTGAGAAATTTCGTGTAGCTTTGGTGGTAGGCGTGAGGCGTGAATTCCTTAGCAAAGTAACGATTCTCTTGTTGCGGAAATTAAGAATAGATGAATGGAAGAAGAAAACTAGAATTAATAGAAAGATTAGAAGAGTTGTAGAATTGTTTGTAGTGTAGAATAATAGAGGAATAGAAGATGAGAGGGATGGAAGAAGGTATTGTGTTCTTCCTCCTTCCTCCCTCCTTATTCAAAATCTCTAGCATGATAGGGTATTTATAATACCCATATCCTACTCCTACTAGATAAATAAAATATCTAACCAAATCCTACTAGGCTAATGTAATACTTAACCCAATTGTACTAGGTTAATGTAACATTATCATAATCCAAATAAAATAATGAAATACATAACCTAATTGTACTAGGTTAATGTATCATTGTCAAAATCCAGCTTTGTGTCTGTAAGTCCCCAAAGTCTTCGGAATTACTGTTTTAGCCCGGGACAGATTTTCCATGCAGCAGGTTTGGTCCTCCAAAGTCTTCAGAAATGCTGTTTTAGCCCGGGACAGATTTTCCATGCAGCAGTTTTGGTCCTTAGGCGTGTAAACTCCCTTCCCTTCCTTCGTGAGCTTTCTTTAGCGTCAAGTAAGCCATAAAATGCTGAATTATGCATCATTTATACCTGAAACTTTACTAATCATGTTCGTTAGCTCATTTACAGGAAAAGTGACTAAAAGTGCATGAAATATATAATTTGTTCTCAAAACTAGGCTAAAATATGGGCAAAATATATTGATATAGGTGCGTAAATTCGCCTATCATCAACACCCCACACTTAGAGCTTTGTTCGTCCTCGAACAAACTATCATGTCCTTTTAAACGTCAACTTAGGGTTTTACAGCAACAACACAAAATATTCGTCAAGACAAGCACAACAATTATCAACAAAGAGTATCTTTTCGATTATAAGAAGAAACAATTTAACCTCTAGCATAGACTCGTGATTGTGATCAACTCGCATGCAAACGTTAAAGTACAAGGAATCATATATAACTACCCAAAAATCATCAACCATGTGTGTCTCACACTATAGTACCCATAATCATTCACAAGTATAGCATATTTTTCAAACATGGGTATCAAAATATCCTTGCTCTCGCTCTCACAAAGAATTCATATGAAGCAACTGATGACCATAGGCTTGCCCTTAGTGTAATGCTCCACTAAATGTTGGAATGTTAAGATTAAGATCAAGTAGGTCTTTTGATGGTTGTAATGTAGGCTAAGGGACGGGTAGGACTATTTTGGCCAGGAATAGTGACTAAGTTCCTAAGCGCTTTAATACATCACTTTGTATCATTGACACTTTTTTTTTTCTTTCAACCTTTCTTTCTTTTATTCTACCACCCTTGTTCTCCTCTTTTGTTTTTCAATTTTAAGCACAACTCGCTTTTCAGCTTTCTTTTCCTTTTTCTTTTCAAAACATACCTCTTATGATAACACTTTCTTTTTCATAACACATTCAAGCACCATTAAAATTTATAGCATCATACTCACCCAATTTCCTCTTATGTTGTCACATGACTTTTTCACTTTAAAGCACTTAGGAATTTGGATCAAATTATGGTCTTGAAAAAAAATGGATTAGGCTTACATACAAGGTTGTCAAAGAAAATAGGCTAAAGGCTCAAAAGGGTTTAACTAGGATGATGTCCATGGGTAGGTAAAACTGAAGGTAAACAAATATGGGTTGCCAAAGAAATGCCTAAATCATATCCTAAACTTACACTCCTTATTTTCGCTTTGCATACATACCAGGCAAGTTCTAGCATCAACCACAATCATAGAATATACGATTATCTCTCACACACAAGGCACATGGTCGACTTGCTTGGAAGTAATATAGACTCTCGACCCAACAAGTGAAGGAATTTAACCACACAATATCACATAATAAGTCACAACTGGAGCCTAAACGTCTCAATGGTCACAATTGTAGCACATACTCTTGTTATAATCTCATGTTGCCTATTAGAATAATCTCATGCGAAGCTAAGTTAAAAAAAATATTAACTACAAAAATTTTTTTAACTAAAAAATGAAACAAAAAGCAAACAAACATAGATGCGAGTAGAGAAGTATAGCATGCAATACCACCACCCCACACTTAGTCGGTACACTGTCCTCAGTGGAAAATAAATAAGAAGAACCTGGTTAGTCGGACTCATCCTCTATGTCTGGGGTCATACCCCTTGCATTGGAATCATCATCAGAGTCGTCATCCTTAGAAGTTCCTCATAAGTATCCCACTTAATTCCAAGCGTGAGTCGAGGTATTTGCAGCGAGGAGGGTTCTCCTTGCTCCTTGCGGCCTCTTTTCTTGCTCTTTTGGGAAGTGGTAGCCTTTTCTTTGCCTTGTCTTGCTTTGGGTGCCATTGTACCTGAGACTTGAAATAGTGTTAATGGTAGCACAATCCCAATGGATATAATCTATACACAAGCAGTAGGGGTACCACCCCACACTTAGTTTGTTGCTACAAATTAGTAAAGTGAAAGTGGTCGATTACTTAGACTTCATCGACATGCGTTTTAGGAGCTATATTCCGATGAGAAAATCAGAGATATATCACTTCTTGCAACCTTTGCAATACTTTCATGTTAGGTATAACAAGACTACTACATAGGGATTACATCATGGTATCGTTTCTATCAATAAACTCAACCTCCTATGTCGGTAGGCAGTTATAAGTCTTATTCCGATGAACGGGATATTCTAACATGTAAGTATTCAAGTGACAAGAATATGCAATGTTCATTACTATAGCAATTCTGCAAGTAGTATAACAATGCATCAAAATCAAATTCAAGTCGGACATAAGTTAAGAGCATCCTAACGTACATGTTCACTCACTTGGTTTTGTATCAACAATTCAAACACGTTCACATCACCAATACTTTTTCAAGATTTAGCAATTCATAATAGGTGCATTAAAGTAGTACTTACAAAATATAAATGAAGAACAAAGTAGTACTTACTTGGTTGAAGCCTTTGGATGATGTTCTTGTGATGAAAAAGAGCAAAAGGAAACTTTTTGATAGGTTTTGGAGACTATAGGTGGTGCATAAGCTAGGTTTCCAATGTGTTTTTGGTTCAAGACTAAGTCTCATATTTATAAGAAAAGGTTGGGTCGAGTTTTGGCCCATTAAAATCAGATTTGGAGACCAAAAGTGACCATAGGTGGTGCCTAATGCTTTGCCTAGTTGAGCAGAATGCCATAGCATATGCCAAGCATTTATTTAAGAATGCCATAGCATATTCCATGCATTTATTTAAGAATGCCATACACTATGCGGCGCATTGTCTATGGCATTTAGGGACATATGCGCCGCATAGTCTATGGCATATGAGATCCTGAGACCTAATGCCATAGCATAGGCGGCGCATAGTCAAAAGCACACTTAGGAATGGGCGGCGCATAGTGTATAGCACACTAGATTCCGAGACCTTAGGCTATAGGATAGGTTTTGCATTATTCGTGGCCTAGTTTTACCTAGGCCTAGCCTTCCTCGATGCTTATTTAAGCATGAGTAATGCTCAATCCATAGCCTTATGCATCCTTATACCTAACTTACTACCTTTGCCATACAATACGTCCAAATCATCCGTTGCAACCAATCTCCTCGTTGAATACTTCTCGCACCTATATTTGCTCAAAACCAATGAAAATGATTAGTACGATGGGTTGCCTCCCATCTAGCGCCTTATTTATTGTCGTGGCACGACATGGTTACCTCGAGTACTCAGACTTTGTCGAGGTAAATGGTGGATCATTTTCTGAAAGGATTTAGACGACAATGAGGCTTACCTGTGGGCATGCGATCTTCTTCACCAATTATATCATCAATATTCCAACCCATAGCTCTCCTGTATCTCTTCAGAGCAGAGATGAGAGCTTCTACGTGCTGTTCACTTAAATCATTTGCACTCTCCGAAAGTATATTTCTACTTTCCAAGAACACATACCTTAGATAATCGGGGAGCTCTTTCGATTCTAGCATTGGTGGCTCTTCAAGGGAAGTCTTCGCTGTAGGTGAAGGTTGATTCTTAAGATTACGGTCCGGTTGCTTAGGAGTATGGGAATAGGACTCTATTTCTGTTAGAGCACCCATAAGTTCTTCATAATCTTCATCGTCCTCATGCTCAACCTTCAGGAGTACAGCAGACAATGGCTCAACAGTAAGCTGTTTCTCTACAGATAATTCTTTCTTATCTTCATAATGAACATCATCTATAGAGAACACATCCATATCTTTTAGCTGCTTCATCGCTTTGCATAAATCAAAACGAATCACTTCGTCATTCATTCGAAATAAAAGCTCATTATCTCTCATGTCAATAAGCACACTTCCTGTTGCAAGGAAAGGACGTCCAAAGATTATGGAAACTTCAGAATCCACCTCGCAATCCAAAATCACAAAGTCTGCAGGAAAAATGAAGGTAGACACCTTCACCAACACATCATTCAAGATACCCACAGGTCATTTTACCGACCTATCAGCCATCACGAGCCTCATATTGGTTGGTGTCGGATCGCCTAACCCCAACTTTTTGTAGACGGATAGTGGCATCAAATTGATGCTAGCACCCAGATCGCACAATGCCTTAGCAAAATTCATAGATCCAACCGTGCAAGGAATAGTGAAAGCACCAGGGTCTGCCTTCTTCTGTACTAAGGACCTTGTGGCAATTGCACTGCAATGATGAATATTATCTGCCGGCTCATAGCTTACTGCCCGCTTTTTTGTCAACAGGTCCTTCATGAATTTAGCGTACCCAGGCATCTTTTCTAGCACCTCTACCAACGAAACATTAATGGTCAGCTGCTTCAACATGGTCATGAATTTGCTGAACTTTGTATCATCCGCCACCTTCTTCAATCTTTGAGGAAAAGGTGGTGGTGGGTATGGAATTGTTCTCTCCATGGCTTTCTTCTCCTCTTGCTTCCGTTTTTCAGCTTTTCCAGGCTGCACGTTGTGAGGAGTGATGTTAAGGACGTTAGGATCGGCTGCTGCGGCATCTTCCCCTTTCGCCTTATCATCAATTTCCTCTTCTTCGTCAACCACTTGATTGCCTTTTTCTGAAGTTTCCAGCACCTTACCACTTCGGGTAGTGATGGCCATGCATGACCCATCATTCCTTGGGTTTTGCACAGTATCGCTAGGTAAAGTGCCAGGCTTTCTTTGATTAAGTGCTGCTGAAAGTTGGCTCAATTGCTGCTCTATTTGCTTGATTGAAGTGGAATGAGAATCAACTAATTGCTTCATAGAGGACAATTCATTTATTACCTCCGTTACTCCTGCGCTCATTGCTTCCACTCCTTTTAGTAGTTTAGCCATCATGTCTTCCATACTTCTAGAACTAGATGTGGTGGTGTCACGTCTTCCAGGGGGAACATACATACCACTATTGTCATTCGTGTTCTTCCAACTACCTTGGTCCTTGTTTCCAAATTTCTCATAGTAGTTCCGACCTTGGTTTCCTTGGGCATTGCCTCGGAAACCCCCCTGATTACTCAAGTAGTTGTCTTCTTCCTCCCAATCAGATTCGTCTCTTCTATGTGCGACAATGGCTTTAACTTTTTCGGTCTTCCCTGATAATAGATGCTTTGTAAGAAGATCCACTTGTGTTCTCATGTACGCCATATCTTGGTCACGTTCCTCTTGTCTACGCCTCTGCTCTGTGGTCATGCCAATAGATAAAGTGGAGCTTGCTACCTTAGAATCCCTGGTATGCCAAGCTCTACTTTGCTTCGTCATACGATCTAGCATATTGCTTGCTTGACCAAAGGTGAGGTCCATGAATGATCCTCCAGCCGCATTATCCACCACTGGTTTAGTTATTGAATTCAAGGCTCTGTAAAGTATCTCCATTAGGTGAACATTAGTCATGTGATGGTTTGGGCACCTCATTAGCTTCGTCTTAAACCTCTCCCATGTTTCATGAAGGGCTTCAGTTGGAAGCTGACGAAAGTTGTTGATTTCATCTCTCAATTGTGCTCTTTTGGATGGCGGAAAGAATCTTTCGAGGAAAGTATCTCTCAATTGCCTCCAATTTGTAATAGAATCAGGAGTCAGCCCATTCAACCATAGAGTTGCCTCCCCAGACAGAGACAATGGAAATAAGCGTAACCGAATTGCATTCTGACCAACTCCAGGATTGTCAAACGACTTGCATGTAGAAATAAAGTTGATGAGATGCATATTCGGATCATCGCCTGCTAGTCCACCAAATAATCCCTTGAGTTGCAATAACTGAATCATGGTGCTCGTGATGTTGAACTTGGCTCCGGGGGCTAATGGCGGAAGAATAATGGCTCCAGTGGCACCAGCTCCATCAAGATCATCATCATCATCATCGAATGGTATTTCACGTTGTGCATCCATTGATGTACTGAACAAAAACCTACAGTAAACAAAAACAAAAACTAAAAGTAAAAGTACGAGAGTCTTTGACCAAAGGGTCTAGTAATTATTACGAACTTAATTGACACTTGTATTCCCCGGCAACGGCGCCAATTTTTGATAACGCTCAATCTACAGCTCTCGTAGGAGTGTAAAGCGGTCGTTAGCAAATATAGAACCCAACTGGGTTGGGTATCGATCCCACAGGGAATAGCTTAGTCAACAAGTAAGTAAAGATTACTAGACTTTTAGTGCAAGTCTCGTAAAAAGGGGGGATTCTTTTCTTGCAAGTAATGTGAACAAAATAAGATCTAAAAACGGCAATAGCAAAGTAAAAAGAGAAAGAATGTTACGTTGGTTGTAAACAATGAGAATTGAAGCGTTGGGGTTATGTCCACCTTCTGAGGTATACGTCTCTATTGGCTATGAGTGTGTAGAATTCTGACATGCAATTGCTTATAGAGGATTGTAGTCGATGGTAAATCCAAGCGTCTCTCGACCTAAACAAGGACTATTTCACTTTAACTCTCTCGAGCTTAAAGCGTATCTAACGGTACGAATTCTCCAAGAGATTAGTCCAGTTACGGCACTAGCTTTTTAATAGGAAAGGGTGTCCTACTACCTTGACATTATCTCTTTTCCAGACAAATAACTTTTCTCTCGAACAAGTTAAATGTTAGACTGGCGTATTCTTGCGTTTGCAACCGCAAAGAATGTAGATTAAGATGAAGAGAATAATGATATAAGCAATATACGTGCCTCGAACTCACAAACTCACAGCAATAGATAGTAACTCATTCGGCTTCCATAACCCCAACAGAGAAGTTTAGTTACCCATGAATGCGAAGGAGATCACGATTGACATTGTTGTTATACCACAAGATTGAGAAATTTCGTGTAGCTTTGGTGGTAGGCGTGAGGCGTGAATTCCTTAGCAAAGTAACGATTCTCTTGTTGCGGAAATTAAGAATAGATGAATGGAAGAAGAAAACTAGAATTAATAGAAAGATTAGAAGAGTTGTAGAATTGTTTGTAGTGTAGAATAATAGAGGAATAGAAGATGAGAGGGATGGAAGAAGGTATTGTGTTCTCCCTCCTTCCTCCCTCCTTATTCAAAATCTCTAGCATGATAGGGTATTTATAATACCCATATCCTACTCCTACTAGATAAATAAAATATCTAACCAAATCCTACTAGGCTAATGTAATACTTAACCCAATTGTACTAGGTTAATGTAACATTATCATAATCCAAATAAAATAATGAAATACATAACCTAATTGTACTAGGTTAATGTATCATTGTCAAAATCCAGCTTTGTGTCTGTAAGTCCCCAAAGTCTTCGGAATTACTGTTTTAGCCCGGGACAGATTTTCCATGCAGCAGGTTTGGTCCTCCAAAGTCTTCAGAAATGCTGTTTTAGCCCGGGACAGATTTTCCATGCAGCAGTTTTGGTCCTTAGGCGTGTAAACTCCCTTCCCTTCCTTCGTGAGCTTTCTTTAGCGTCAAGTAAGCCATAAAATGCTGAATTATGCATCATTTATACCTGAAACTTTACTAATCATGTTCGTTAGCTCATTTACAGGAAAAGTGACTAAAAGTGCATGAAATATATAATTTGTTCTCAAAACTAGGCTAAAATATGGGCAAAATATATTGATATAGGTGCGTAAATTCGCCTATCATCATATATCCCTTAACGTGTATGTATGAGGATCAGTTGAGTTTGATGATTTCATGAGTGAATTGGGGAAATATATATTTATACTTAATAAATTGTCCTGACTTGTTTTTGGCTTTGCATGATTGAACTTTACTTTTTGATAATATGTTGACTTGCTGGTTTGATTCCCAACTGGTCATTGTTGCTTGTTATGCTAAGTGTATGTTTGTTAAGTATGGATTAACTTATTGTACTATAAATTAGTTATGTTCATATTCTCATCTTGGGTTGGCTAAATGACCCTACTAGTACGTTGTTGTTCTTGTGTGTTGTTACTTTACTTTCATTTACTTTTGTGAGTTCACTACATATTCTAGTGGCTCTGATGAGACCATACTTGTGATTTGAGTAGTTGCATCTTGATTTTAGGGTGAGCAGCATAATCGAGCTACCATGAAATCTTTCCTTACTAGAATAGTTCTTTAGTTCTGAACTTATTTTTTATTTTAGTTTTGGGGTACATCCCCTTCTTGACATTCATAGATGTTTTGGTATCGTTGACTTTTGGGTCCTAGGGATGTTTTTTGCATACTTTCTTTTCTGTCATTATTTATACTTATGTTTTGTTTTACATTGGATGTTATATTGATGGATTAGTTTTGATTATTTCTTCTAAGTGTGTTTTATGGGATTGTATTTCAGGGTAGTTGGTTTACCCACCAGATGAGTAGCCTGGGTGCCACTCATGATGGGTTTAGGTCATGACCAATTATCCCTTTCAAATTTAGTCTACTATTATTATTTATGCTTTTGCTTCAGTTTGTCATTTCAAGTTGAATTTTGAACCCGAATCTCAGGTGTATTAGTATGGGTATACTTTTCTTTTTTTTCTCATTTAAAACTCATATTTGAATAGACTGAGCTCGTTCGGATGCAATTTGTTACGGCAAAATTTTGGATTAATTCTTTAGACATCCTTAAGGTAACTTGAGACTTTCTTTGACTTTTTTTTTAAAGTGCTTACTTGTTTATTGCTTGAATTGGGAGTAATGGGGATGGAGTCTCGTATAGATAAGATGACGAGTATCTATTTGGGTACAGGTGTATTGTAAATGGATAAAATGGAATTTAATGATTTTTTGGGTTAAGTCTAAATTAGGAATTGTTAGACTATCTTGGATAAAGTGTTTTAGTGATAATCTGAACTTGAGAGCTATTGATATTGCTAGTATAGCCTATTATGAGTGAGAATTAAGCTAGACTAATAAATTATAGGCTTTTAACTGATATTGTTGAGATAAGTATGTCCTTGTGAGTGTTAATTTGAGATATTTGTTGTTTATTAATATTGTGAATCATGTGTGCTCACTTATATTCATATCATAACACTGTGAAATTGACATTCTTAGAAAGATTGATCTGATACACCTTGAACGCCCAATGGGATAGTGCTTTGGATGAATTTTACTACTTTTTACTTGTATGCCAAATGAAAATTTATTCTGGGGGCCCTGATGAGATATGGTTTCAGGTGGATTCATTGATTTGCATGCTTGTTGAAATTCTTCTTAGTGGGTATATGGACCTTGCATGTCCTCTATGGGTTCTAGTTAGCTATACAGAGTAGCGGGTGCATACTATAATTCATTACATCATATTGCATCATCTAATCATTTTCATATGATTTATTTAGTGTGTTTTAGCACTGTATTTGATTGATTGACATTATTCTGGTTTCAAGAGTTGGTGCTGATTACAAGTATTTACGATATAACTATTAATTAGGTTGGTTTTCCTGAGTGCAAGTTATGTAGTTGTATTAGATTATTGGTTTGGTGTTTTTGTCATTACTTTGATATAGGGTCAGTTAATGATGCTACTTCATACACATATTTCTATCTCGATGCTGACGTATCGTGCTTTCCACCCACGCAATCCCTCTAGTGGGAGAACCAGCTAACACATTTACATGACAAATTTTAAAAGTGAAGTAGAAATTCCATTAACAACCAAATATCTCAAATAATTTGACTAAATAACAAATGCGTAAATTACTAAATATCTAAAAAATACTCCCAATAACTGAAAGACATTTGTACCATAACGTCTAACAATGTCAAACTATGCATAGAAACTAGAAAACAAAAATAGTAAAAATATTGATAAGTAGGATTACTCATGGTTGCTCGAAAGATGTAGCTGACCCTTGAGTCAGAATGATGACTTGCTATAATTGAGGTCTCATCAAATCTGATGGAATATGCTTTGTATTCAACAAAAATAAGAGAACAAGTAGTATCAGTACAAAACCACTATGAAATGGTAGGGTCATCGACCAACTCAAGATTATAAATATGAACATATAATTAACACTTTGTTAACAATTACAACCATGTAACACTTAGTATTTATATCTCCACTTAGTTTTTCTTATAAATACAAAGCAATTCAGGCAAGTATACAATGGTAAATATATTTCACCAAGTCAATCATACCATCATAAATCCTATCTAATCTTAGTTGCATGTATGACCCCCAGGAACAAAGGAAAACCCTAATCGAAAACCCTAAATACAGATGGAAAAAGTGGTAATTTTCTGACCACATGACACACGTGGCCAGTGGGAGTACCCACTGGATGAAAATACAAAACTGATTAGTGATGACAATAATAATGTGAATCAAAAAGGAAGTAATGCTCCAAAATTTGTAGATCTTTTAAAGCCGAAAGTACTTGATAACAATATTATTTGGGTTCCACCCAAATCAGTGATAATGTTGCATGGAGAATCTACGATCACGTGGAAATCATCAAAAGTACGTAACTTAATCATGCAAGAGAATCTTCAATATGCTATTATCAGAAAAGTTTCTTATGGCAAGCCACATATCAATGATTTAACAAAAGCAAAACCAGCTCAATGTGGGATCAAAGACCATTGTACAATAGGTGTATTGGATGCAAGGCATATTCTGATTAGATTAGAAGTACTGGAGGATTATGTAAAATTATTATCTACAACAACTTATTATATAAAAATAAATGAAATGTATTGGAAGATGAGGACGTTAAAGTGGGATCCATGGTTTGAGCCAGATGTAAAGACAACAATAGGAGTAGCATGGATTTCAATGCCAGACTTGCCTCCAAATTTCTTTGCTAGAGAGGCTATTTTATTTATTGCTTCAGTCGTCGGCAAGCCATTAACAGTGGATATGGCTGCTAAAAACAAAACTAGACACAGCTGTGCAAGAGTCAAAGTTGAGGTAGATTTAGTTTCTAAATTACCTCAAAGGATTAGAATAAATAAAGAGAATGATAATACGGGAGAAATCAAATCCAAGTGGATTCAAATCCAATACGACTACATGCCAAAATATTGCAAGGATTGTTGTCTGTAAGGTTACGATGAAGATAGCTGTTGGAATATTCATCCAAAATTATATGATAAGAAGAAGGAAGAGAGTGGAGAAGTAACAAATAAGAGTGATGAAAATAGTCAGAATAAGTAAAGAGAGCAACAAAAGGATCAAAACAAGACAAGAAAGAATAATACAAATAATCAATAGTGACTGACTAGGAGGAATAAATATAAGAGAGATAAGTATGGGCACCTACTGGGAGAGATGGAAAAAGAGAATGAAAATAAAGTGGATATTTCTAATCCTTTTGATACATTACAAGATGAAGATGATGACAATTCTAATGAGGTGGGGAAGAAACATAATAAGGAGAGTACAAGAGACTAGATAAATAAAAGCTTTGGTAAAACTAAGGAAATAACGCAATCTTCAAATGTAGCAGAGGATGAAATAATAGTTCAATACAATGACAAGAGCTTAGACAACAAGAAAGTCAGGTAGGGGTGTAAAATAGATGGGTAGAAAGACAACAAGCAAGGAATGGATGCTCAGAAGAAGAAAGGTATTCAAGAAGAAGTAGGAGAATTAATGGTAGTGGAGCATGATAAAGCAGTGAAGGAGCTTATGGTAATTGAAGGGGTGTTACCCTTAGCAATCCAAACAAAAAATTTGATTGAAAGATGTAATAAAAACAAGGAAAATTTAGATATGACAGATTTCGAGGAGAATATAAAGAAGGTAGATATAAAAGATGATTTGTTAGCAAAGAAAATAGAATCATTGAAAGCAAAGCAAGGAAAAACAAAGAGGAAGGGCAAGAGTACAAATTCAGCCATAATGCAGACAAGGAGCCACACAGCTAAAACAAAGCTAAGATGAATGTTTGATTTGGAACATAAGGTCAATTAATATGCAAAAGGAATTCACCAGACTAATTACATTACAAAAGTGACATTATTTTAACTTTATTGGGATTATAGAGACCTTTCAAGAAAACCAAAACATTGAAGATACAGAAGAAGATTGGGATGAATCATATTGCGGTGAATACATTAGGGAATATATGGGCCTTTATGGATGATAATATGGGATATTATATGATTAAAGATAATGAAAAACAATTATCATTGAAACTGGAAAATCAATATGCAAGAGTTTCAGTGATAGTTACATTAGTATATGCTAAATGCTCTCAAAATAAAAGAATGATGCTATGGGATTCATTGGCATAAATGGCTGACTCTATTCAACAACCATGGTTGATTGGAGGTGATTTTAATGTGATAAAGAATGAAGAAGAAAAGCTGGGAGGATTAACTGTGACAATCAATGAAACACTAGATTTTAATCAATGTATAAACTTGTGTAATATAGAAGAATGTGAATCTAAGGGAAGTAAATATACATGGTAGAATGGAAGAACTGATGAGGAATGCATTTTTAAAAGGCTGGACAGTGTAATTACAAGATACAGGAACTGTTTTAGATGATGGAAATTGAGTATTCAGTTAGGATTGGTCTGATCACTTCCCCATGCTTATTCAATTCAAATTGGAAAAAGAGCGGATAGTTAGATCCTTTATATTTCTTAATTTCTGGATGAAGGAAGAATCTAGAATGGAAATGATATAGACAAATTGGCATACAAATATTGAAGGCAATCCATTCATTGTGTTTCACCAGAAGTTGAAAATAACTAAATCAACTCTCACGAGCTGGAGTAAAGAGAAATTTGGAAATATCTTGCAGGAAATTGCAAGATTGGAAGATATTATAAAAGTAATGGAGAAGCAATTTGAAGAAAATCCTTCTGGAACAAATAAAGAAAATTTGTTCAGGGCACATGTTGAGTTAAATTTGTAGCTTAAAAGGGAAGAAGATTTCTGGAGGTAGAAAGAAGATTTGAATGGTTTAAAGATGGGGATAGGAAGATCATGTTATTCCATACAATTGTCAAAGGAAGAAGGAGAAAAGTCAGAATAAGAATAATCTAGAATGAGGAAGGGGATTGGTTGGAAGATCCAAAAGACATTGCTGATTCAACTATAGATTTCTTTCAGCAACAATTTACAAAGCAGAAGGATGCAACTGACTTTTCTCTTTTATAAGAATTACCTAATTTGGTGAGTGCAGAGCAGAATGAAGAAATCATAGGAATTCCAACTGAAGAGGAAGTTAAAGAAGCTGTAATGAGATTGAATAGGAACAGTGCAGGAGGTCCATATGGAATGACAGGAGCATTTTATCAAGATGCATGGGATGTATTATAAAGAAGGACATCCACAAAATGGTAATAGCTTTCTTTTGAGGATTTGAACTCCCTAGATTCATTACTCATACTAATTTGATATTTTTACTAAAGAAGTTAGTAGTGAATAACTTTTTTGATATGAGACCTATATCACTTAGTAATTTTGTGAATAAAATCTTTTCAAGAATTATTCATGAGAGAATTAAAGGTTTACCACCATAATTGATCTCACCAGAAGAAGATGGATTTGTGCAAGAGAGGAGCATTACTGAAAATATATTAGTTGTTCAGGAAATAATTTCAGAGATAAGAAAAAATGGTAAACCTCCAAACACGGTTATTAAGATAGATATGATGACGGCTTATGATAGGGTGGAGTGGCTATTTGTTACCAAGGTTTTGATAAAGTTAGGTTTTATGAAATTATAATAGATATGGTGTATAGGTTATTGGAGAACAATTGGTATTCAATCTTATTTAATGGTCAGCCTAGAGGGGTTTTCAAATTATCAAGAGGTTTGAAATAAGGTGATCCACTATCACCTACTTTTTTCATATGGGGAAGAGCAGTATTGATTAAGCATGTCCTTCAAAGCATCCTTATTCATTGTTTGTTAGTGATGAATCCTCCCCTTAATGTGTTGAATGCTATACAGAGAGTTTTAGCTCAGTTTTTTGGAGTAGTAAGATAGGTAAAAGAGGGAGACATTAGGTAAACTGGCAGACAATATACTTGCCACAGGAGGAAGGAGGTTTGGGTATTAGGAGGATAACAGACATCTTTATGGCTTTTTTTATAAGCTGTTGTGGAACTTCAAAACCACAAAATCTATTTAGAGTGTATACATGTACAACATATACTGTAAAAAAGAACATCCTAAGCTGGTCATGTGAAAAAAAGGTGTAGGTAGTTCTTAAGTATGGAAGAAGATGCTAGAAGCTAGGGATCTGGTAGAGCACTTAATTGTATGGAAAATCCAGAAAGGGAATTCTAATATATGGTTAGTTAATTGGATTGGTCAGGGTGATTTATATTCAATTGTGGGGGACAACTATAATGAAGATGAGGAGTATCAGAAGGTAAGTGAATTAGCAGAATATGGTAGATGGAAAGAGTAATCTATCAAAGATATGTTTTTAGAAAACATTGCTGATCATATTCTTTATAAGATTCAGCCACCAGCAGAGGAAAAAAGTGACATTCCCATATGGAGAATTAAATCAAAAGGACATTTCTCAGTAAAGTCAGCTTGGCAATAAATCAGAAATAAGGAGACTATAAATAAAACATATAAAAGTATATGGATAAAGGGTTTGTCCTTTAAAATATGTTTTTTATATGAAGGTTGTGGAAAGGAAGAATACAAGTAGATGATAATATAAGGAGGTGGGGGTTGCAAGGACCCTCAAAATACTGGTGTTGTGAAGGGCCTGCAGTGGAGACTATAACACATGTCTTCAGAAGATCATAATATGCGAATAGGACTTGGTCCTATTTATCTTCTTTTGCAGGTATAAATATCCAAGATCTGACCTTAAGAGGAACAATTATCAAATGGTGGGATACAAAGGTGAAACAGAGAGAAAAAGCATACTATTTTTCTTTACCTAGTATCGTACTGTGGGAATTATGGAGGAAAAGAAACAAGATTAAGAATAACAGTAAGGAAACAACAGGGTTGAGGATTATTTACAGTATAATAAAAAGTCTGAGGATGTTGCTGAAGGCAAAGAAGCCAACTATGGAATTCCCTAATGAATGGACAGATATACTAAGGGAGTTTCATAATTTGAAAGTGAAGATTAAGGCTACTAAATTAAAATGGGAGACACCTAGAGAGGGGTGGGTGAAATACAACACAGATGGAGCAGTAAGAGGGGGTTTAAAAGAAAGTTCATATGTTTTTTGTCTAAGAGATGTGAAGGGTGATTTACTATATGCTAAAGGAGCACCAATTGATGATACAAACAGTGTGCAGGAAGAAGCAATAGCAATTCTACAAGAATCCATACATTGTAAGAAGACACAAAATAACAAGTTGATCATCCAGATGGATTCATTAATCATGAAGCAGATTCTCATAGAAGAATAGACATGCCCATGGAACATAGCTATGATAGTTAGACAAATAAATCAGCTCATGCAAGGAAAACAAGTGCAGTATCAACATATATACATAGATGGTAATCAGCTAGTTGACTATTTTGCTAACTTAGCAATAGACAAAGGGGCATTCACTTTTCCAAGCTTCCAGCAGTTAGAAACAAGAGGAAAAAACATCATTAATAGTGATAAATAATAGTGCCCATATTTAAGACTTTCACCATCAAAGGGGTAAATGGGTTGGGAAGGCTAAAGATAAAAATTTCACATGCATCATATATACAATCCATAGAGGTAATAAAAAGAGTGAACCATCTAGTTAGCCTAGTCTACATCAGCAACAAAAAGGACTCTCAGCATTATGAGAGGGTTTGTTGGTCATTTTAGCCATATCTATAAAACATAAGCAAGTGAATACATCAGAGATAACTAAATCAGATCAAGAAAAAGAAGAGAAAGAAAGGTTAGCTCACTCGGATATGGCAACACATCTCAGCTGACTAGATCCCTTATAGCAGTACAAAAAGAAGGTCATTATCCTATCCATCTAAGAACACAACTGAATCAAGAGAAGAAATGATAGATCAAGTAAAAGAAGGAGTTCAAAATAAAGCAACAGAAATGAACTGCTACTTACTTCTGCAAGCTAATAATAGAAGGTTGACATGGGCTTGGAGGTACAATATTAATTACCCAGAGCAAGAGAAGAAGGAAGTTGAAGTTAATGATGAAAATCATCTTTGCAAAGAGAGGAATGAAAGAGATATTGAAATAGAAACTATGTCAATTTTTGGAAACCCTACTCAGATTTTATTTGTTGTTTAATGGACCGAGTTGGGTCGGGTTATTGGGGTAGAAGTAGTCCTATTTGTGTTTTTGATGGGTTGGACCATTTGTGTTTTAACATTATTGCTTTTGATTAATAAAATACCAAATTAAACCAAAAAAAATATTTCACCAAGTCAATACCCTGACTAACAACAATAAACTCAACCTTGCCACAATTATACTTTTCAATAGACTTCTGAAAACATTTACACAATTCAAAAATGTCAATAGTACAAATTACTCATGTATCCAAATAACAACAAAAGTATCAAATGGTTCCCTAAGGAACCCAATATAGAAACAACAACATAACCTAATCTACTTAAGGAATTGTCAAACTCGCCAATACGTATACACATGCTATGGGTCTTATGGTTTCCACTTGCCTGCTATCCTAAATACACTTTAAGCAATGACATACTAATTCCTATACATATGTAGGATATTCATGGAAGTAATCAATCAAAAATTATCCCCTTACTATTATCAACAAAGATTCATAGTCAAATTAGAAGGTAAAATCACAAAGGAAAAGATATTGTTAGCACAAGAGTTAAGGAGGAAAATATAGACGTATCTGATATATACGTATCAGATATAGACATATGAAATCATCTAGGTTTCTAAAAGTCAACTATGATAAACCCACAAAACCTTTGGGTTCCCCTTTCTAATAGAGCATGGAATTAGAAGAAGAAAGTTCTAATTCTATATTCAGGACAAATCTTCTTATCATGGAAAGATAATATCGATCAAACGTTCTAGAGGCTATCAACTACAATAATAGAAAATCAATATGTTATGTAAAGAGAATATTAGTCAAAAATATGATGAGCTTTCGGTATCAACGATCACTTTGTTTGAATTTGTATAAGAAGACTATAACATCCTAGGTTTTATTATTGTACATCTTCACTTGAGTAACATTCTATTTACTTCTTTAGCCTTATAAAATTCATGTGTAATATGTTATTATGAAAACAAAAGAGAGAAAAAAATGGGCTATATATGAGTAGAGGATGCTACCTTTTTTAGGAGAGCTTATTTATAAGATATTGGAGAAATATTTTGTAAAAATTTAAGTTTCTATAAAGGAAACCTCTTGTAACCCAAGTGGGCTTGAAGTAGGCACCACAAGGGTGTTCCAAACCATCATAAGTCTCTATCTATCATTTCCATATTTTCTGCTCTTTATATTCTGTCATCATTGTTTTCAAACTAACATATCTATGAAGGAAAGTCGACTAACTAACTATTTTACTCGACTTGAAGACTTAAAATTTCAATTTACTTTATCTATTAAAAATCTGTCTAGACTTGAACTATTTAAGGTTTTGGCTAAACTTATGTTTAAAATAGATCATATTTGTGATGCTTGTCAACTTGGTAAGCAGACTCGACCATCATTCAAAGTCAAGGACATCATGTCTAATCCACTTAAAACTATCCACATAGATCTATTTGGACACATCAAAACAACTAGTATTGGTGGAAAAAGATATGCTTTTGTTATTGTTGATGATTTCTCATGATATACATGGGTAATGTTTCTTTCTTACAAGCATGAAGCATTCACTAACTTTGAAATATTTTGTAGAGGAGTATAAAGAGAAGCATGACAGTTTATATCTACTATTCACATTGATCATGGAGGAGATTTTGAAAACAAATCATTTGATGATTTTTGTGCACAAAATGGCTATACTCCGAATTCTCCTCACCTTGGCCTCCTCAATAAAATGGAGTAGTTGAATAAAAGAATAGATCTCTGCAAGAGACTAAAAAAACCATGCCACTTGAACAAAGTCAATTTAACCTTGTAACTCCCCAAAAATACACCTTTAATGCCACACGATGCTTACGGTCCTGAAAGACCACAAGCTAACCCATGAACTGGTATCTACTGTAAGGACTGAATAATAATAACAAAATGCACGTGTGTTGAATAACTGAATACACCTTCAGGTTTTAAATCTGAAGGTAATACAACTGAAAACCCAAAAGTCTGAAAAATATGCAAAATTATTGAAAATCTAACTGAAAAGACCAACAACTGACTGACTGTCTAAAATGTCTGAAAGCCTCTAAAACTATCTGAAAGAGAGTTAATGGGATAGGCCCTAACTAACTCCAACTGTCTAACTAAAATAAAATACTGAAATGAACGGAAATAATAACCATGTCCTCGACAGATGAGGACTCACCACTATTGTTGTTGTTGATGCGCTAGAATGTCTAAGTACGATTGGGAAACTGAGCATCCGAACCTATGATATTAGACATCATAGCACAATAAACGAGTATGAAATCAGTACTTTAAATGTACTGGTATGATAGATGAGGTTACGCTAATATGCATGGGTTCATGTCCATGAATAATAACTGACTGAATGAATAGCATGAGGTTACTGAATATAAATGCATGAAATTTTTGAAATCTAAGAATGCATGACGAAGCATATAATATGATTCTTAAATAGTCTATAAACTGAAATACTAACATATTGATAACTGTATGCTATGGTCAAGCAAACCTGAAACTGAACTCTGTACTGAATACTGGTCTGAGACTATGGGAACTATTAACTAACCGACATGCCCCAATATGAGCTAATTTGTGTCCAACCTGTGACCCCAGTTGGAAGAGTGTCAGTACCGTACCACAGTTACTAACAATATCTATATGAATCCACTAAACTGATGTCCCGAAGGACCAGGGTGTCAAGCCTAAATTGATGGTTGACCCCTGAGAGGAAGTCAATCCTAAAATAATGGGTGACTTCTCATATCCTACGCTGGATACGTAGTTGTGGAATACATGGACTGCTACTAATGACTTTGCCTGACTAACGGGGAAGACATCATCCCTACATTCGCTCAGTGCTAAATCTTACTCCCAACTGAACTGACTCAGAATACTTAACTAATCTAGGTTTAACTGATTATGATAACTAACCGAACTGATAATTCTCATAACATATCTGAAACCATTTTGAAGATATTGAGACTAAGTAAACAGCTAAGTTTTTGGATATTCATAACCCCTAGGACTCGATAGAAATAACAATAGAACCATAATACAACTTTGAGGACATCATAAGTGGTTATTGTTCAAAACCCATTCATCTAGGCATTTCATCAAACACATAGGGGTCATGAGTTAAAGCATGGGAATAGTTAAATCATGTAATAATCACATAATTTCTATATTAAAAAAACAAGGGTTAAGGATTTAATATGTGAATATCACCATTCAAACGTATCAAGGGAAATTTCAACCAAAATAATTTGTAAACATGGTAGATAATTGAAATTCATGAAATTTAATGGATATAATTCATATTAACACGTAAAACTCATAACTTTGAACTTGAAATGGGTTTTTGGACTCCATAGGTGAAAAGAACCCATGGATGAACATCTAACATACCTTAAATCTTTAATCTTGAAAGAGAATTAACTTTTCTTGAAAGTTCTTTGAATGGGAAGCATAATTTCATTGTTTTCTCGAAGAAGGGCTTAAAGCTTGTTCTTGTGGAATGGTCTTGAGAGGAAACCCTAATTTGGTTTTGAGAGTGAATGAGGAGTTTATGTTGTTTAAGTTGATGGAAATCGTGGTTAAAAGGGAGGAAAAATACCAAAAAAACCCCATTTAAAACATCATTTAATCACTGAACGACCTCAGTTGACGGTCTGGGTGACGGACCATCACTCTGGTGACTGACCATCACTCCAACCGTCAATATATGGACATAATTAAACCATTATGCCTAAGGTTAATGGTATGGGTTGAATGGACATCACTGTCTTGATGGTCCATCACCTAGGTCATCGTACCTCGGCAGATAATTACCTCTCTGGTAAAACGGGCATAACTTTTTACCCCGATATAGGATTAAGCCGAAATTAGTATAGTTGGAAAGCTGATTAAATTATATATCTGTTGGTGTGTCTTAAGATAAGAAACTCGTAGTAATACAAAATTAATGCTCATTTGAAGTTGACTATAGCAACATTCTTTCCAAGAACTCAATCGGTAAGGGATATTGTGATTTATCTAAAATCTAGGAGTCATTTAAGGCCTTAATATGCATTAAACTCACTCATAAAACTACCAGATCACTCTAATTTATTTTGCATGAGATTGAAGCATGGTTCTAATATTGGTTGAGATTTTTGGGGTATTACTATATCTCCCCATTAGGAACATTGGTCCTCGAATAAGGCTGGTTTAGCTGGGAGTACTGGAGAATCTGAGATCATATACTAAACATGCATGAATAGGAATATGAGAACATAACTGAGTCTGAAACATGAGACACGGATTGAAGTGACATTCATAAATGCATGCAATGACACGAGATTGATTACACAACTGAAATTGAGAACTGAAGAGAGTCAATCTGAGGAAAAATCATTACCTTAAGTTGAATCTGAATTTGCGGTGAAAAAATGAGGGTACTTGGTACGCATATCTGATTTTGCTTCCCAAGTGGATACCTCAAAGGACTGATTCCACCAAAGAACTTTAACTAAGGGAACTTCTTTGTTCCTCAATCTATGAGTCTGACGATCAAGAATCTTGTCTGGGATTTCTTCGAAGGAAAGGTTATCCTTAACCTCCATATACTTTAATGAAACTACTACAAATGAGTCACTAATACACTTCTTTAACAAGGAAACATGAAACACTGGATGCACAGATGCCAAATCTGCAGGCAACTCAAGCCATACGCTACCTTTCCAAAATGGCTCAAGATTCTGTAAGGGCCAACATATCGGGGAATGAGCTTTTCCTTTTTGCCAAATCTCTTCACTCACTTCATGGGAGAGATTTTCAAATAGAACAAGTCACCAACCTCAAAATCAAGATCTCTTCTCCTCACATCTGCTTAGGATTTTTGTTGGCTTTGGGATGTCTTAAGCCTCTCCCTAATTAACTGAACATTTTAAACACTGAATCAATCCCTAATACTGCAGCCTTACCTACCTCAAACCAACCAATAGGAGATCTATATCTCCTCCCATATAGAGCATCAAATAGATCCATTTGAATATTGGAGTGATAATTATAATTGTAGGAAAACTCAATTAAGGGTAAATGATCATCCAAACTACCCTTGAAATCGAGAAAACACGCCGTTAACATAACCTCTAGGGTCTAAATGGTCCTCTTTGTCTGACCATCTATCTGAGGATGAAAAGTTATACTGAGATGAACTTGGGTGCCAAGACCCTTTTGAAAAACCCTCCAAAAGTGAGAGGTAAACTAAGTACCTCTATTTGAAATGATAGACAACGGGACTCCATGTAACCTAACCAATTATCTGAGATAAAGTTTGGCATAATCCTCGGCCTAATAGGAAGTATGAACTATCAAGAAATGGGCTGATTTGGTTATTCTATCTATAATGACCCATATCACATTATGCTGACGACGTGTACGAGGCAAGCCTGTCACAAAATCCATGTTCACCTCTTCCCAATTCCAAGTGGGAATGGAAAACTTCTGTAAGATGCCACTAAGCCTCTGGTGCTCAACCTTAACCTGCTGATAGTTAGAACACTTAGCTACAAACTCTGCAATATCCCTCTTCATACCACTCCACCAATATATTTCCTGTAAATTGCGGTACATCTTAGTGGATCTTGGGTGAATAGAGTAACGCGCACCATGTGCCTTTGTAAGAATCTGTTGTCTCAAATCATCAACACATGGAACACACAGTCTACCCTGACAACTCAACTCACCATCTCCTCATTGGGAGAAAACCTTAACTTTCTGGTCTCTCACTGATTCTTTCACTTTAGCTAAACTGGGATCCCTATCCTGCTTCTCCTTTACTTTGGCAAACAATAAAGATTTCAAACTACTTTGAACCCAAACACTATCCTCAGCTGAATCAACAAACAGAATACCTAATCTAGCAAGTTGATGAACCTTTTGAGATAACTTTTTCTTATCATTTTTAACATGAGCAACACTACCCATCTACAATCTACTAAGGGAATCTGCCACTACATTGTCCTTTCCCAGGTGATACAAAACACTCATATCATAGTCTTTTAACAACTCCAGCCATCTTCTCTGATGAAGATTCAAATCTTTCTGCAAAAATACATACTGTAAGATTTTGTGGTCCGTGAACACATCAACATGCACCAAATAGAGATAATGCCTCCAAATTATCAAGGCAAACACAACAACAACTAACACAAGATCATAGGTAGGATAATTTTTTCATGGGGTTTAAGTTGTCTAGAGGCGTAGTCTATGAACTTAACTCTCTACATCAACACACAACTAAGACCAACTCTGGAAGTATCACAGTAAACAATAAATCCCTCTGAACCATCTAACAACATCAAAACTGGGGATGAGGTAAGTCAAGTTTTCAACTCCTTAAAACTCTTCTCACAAGAATCTGACCACTGAAACTTGACATCCTTTTAAGTCAATCTAGACATGGGGATGCAATAGATGAAAACCCTTTAAAAAATCATCGATAATAGCCAACCAAACCCCAGAAACTCCTGATATCTGATGGAAAGATGGTTCTAGTCCTATTTCTCACTACTTTGGTATTTTGAGGATCAACCCTAATGTCATCACCAAGGAAAGATATTGATCTTAGCCAAAATTCACACTTACTAAATTTGGAAAACAACTGATGGGCTCTAAGAGTCTGTAATACAATTCTGAGATGGTTTGTATAATCATTTTCACTACGGGAATAGACAAGAATGTCATCAATGAAGACTATGATGAATATGTCCAAGTATTGTTTTAAAACTCTTCTCATCAAGTCCATGAAAGCTACTGGGCATTCGTTAGTCCAAAAGATATAACTAGAAATTTAAAGTAACCATACTGAGTTTTGAAAGCTATTTTTGGAATGTCACATTCTCTGACACTGAGCTGATGATAGCAGATCTGAGGATGGTGACTTTGTTCAACTGATAGTAATTGATACATATTCTAAGGGAACCATCTTTCTTATGCACGAAAAGGACTGGAATGCCCCATGGGGAAATACTGGGCCTAATGAATACCTTATCTAGGAGGTTTTTTTAACTATTCTTTCAACTCTTTGAGTTTTGCTAGAGCCATTCTATATGGCAGAATAGAGATAGGCTGGGTATCTAGAAGAGGGTCTATTTTAAAGCCAATTTCCCTTTTGGGAGAAACTCCTGGAGGGTCTTTAGGGAACACATCTGGAAATTCCCTCACTACTAAAACTGACTCAAGATTGGGAGTCTCATAACTAGAGTCTTTGACTCGAACAAGATGGTAAACACACCTTATTTCTGTAGTCAACTGAGTCATAATGTGATTGGAGCCAATCCATGCCGAGAATGACATCAAAATATGTCATCTCTAACTCCACAAGATCTACTGAAGTGACTTTTTGGGATATTATGATCGGACAGTTCCTGTATACCTACCTGGCTATAATAGTGACACCTATCGGAGTGGACACTGAGAAGGTTTCGATTAAGGTTTTGGGACTGACACCCAAATTAACAGCTATATATGGGGTTACAAAAGAAAGTAAATCTTTGGGGTTTAACATAGAATATACATGTAAATGAAAGACCTGTAAGGTACCCATAACCATATTAGGAGAATTTTACTGATCCTATCGGGACTGAAGTTCATATAGTCTATTCTGGTGTTGACCACTGGTGGCACTAGAAGTGGCGCCCTTCTAAGTTGGGCAACCTACTAAAGCTGATGACAGATGGGTCTGGCCCTGTTAGTGCTCTCTTCCCTTCTGAGCAACTACCCGACACTCCCGGATATGATGGCCTGACTTGCCATACCTAAAAGATATATCACTACCAGCTCTATACTCACCCTGATAGTTTCTACCATATTTCTGGCAAAGAGGATTTATGCGATGATTGTTTACGCTGCCTTAGGACTTAGAGCCTAGTGCCCTATCCCGATTGTCATTTCTAAACATTGGCACAGGAGCACTAGATGAAGATAGAGCCAGAGCTAAAGATTTCTGATGGAATTGGGGATGGTTACCACCCTCTAACCTCGGCTGAGCAAATTTGAAACTACCTGTCCTAGCCCTCTTGTTCTCTCTTTCATTCTCCTTAACCTTCTCCTCCTCAATCTATTAAGCATGGACCATATCCTTAATCAACATTGCAGTCCTACACTAGACACAAACTTGCTCATCCTAGACAAGTCCATATCCTTAATCAACATTGCAGTCCTACACTCTTTTCCCACACTATCAGATAAACCGGACACAAACTTGCTCATCCTAGACCTATTATCAGCCACTACATGAGGAGCATACCTGGATAGATGAGTAAACTTAAGTGAATACTCCTTCACACTCATATTTCCCTTCTTTAAATTAATCTTTTCTTAAATCAATAGGAAAAAATCTATCTAAAAAGGATGTAGAAAACTCCTCCCACTCTTAGGCCCTGGATATACGACTCTATCCCTCTTCTACTACTAATACCAAGTGTGAGCTACATCCTGCAACTGGTAAGCAACCAATTTTGCATTCTCACTAAAAGTCACACCCATAATGTCTGTGACCTTTTTAACTATGTTGAGGAACTCCTATGGATCTTTATTAGACTTGAATCCCAAAAATAGAGGAGGATTCATTTGGGTGAAGTCCCGAATCCTAGCTGCAGTGGTATTATCTACTAGGTTGGCTGGGACAACAGCTGACTAATTGTTCAGAGCTACTACAGAGTGAGCTAGAGTAGTGAATATAACTCTAAACTCGGCATGCAAAACATGCTCATTCAAGGGATCTTCCTGAATGGGCGGAGATGCGGGCTGATTCCTATTTCTTCTTTCATTATTCTTTCTTGAGGCATGTTCACTGTAAATGGAAGAAAGATTGGATTAACAAGAGAGTTTAATTTGAGCTCATTCTTATTTACATGACATGAATACTGAAAGAAGGTAAAATTCTCCTAAAAATGTCTTGTAGCATCTTGTCCATAGGTGTGGCACGTTTAATACCCCTGCATAAGACTCTACTTAATGCAGCTTTTAGACTTCCTAAGACACTGTAAGACCTTAGGATTTGATACCAAGTTTGTAATGCCCTAGAAATACACCCTGGATGCTATAAGGTGCTAACGTTCCCAAAAGACCATAAGATAACCCATGAACTGGTACCTACTGTGAGCACTGAATAATAATAACAAAATATATGTGTGCGGAATAATTAAATACGCCTTCAAGTTTTAAATCAGAAAGTAATACAACCAAAAGCCCAAATGTCTGAAACATATGCAAAATTATGAAAAATCTGACTAAAAATACCAACAACTGACTGACTGTGTAAAATGTCTAAAAGCCTCTACAACTGTCTGAAAGAGAGTTGATAGGACAGGCCACAACTAACTCTAATTGTCTAACTGAAAGAAAATACTAAAATATACTGAAATAACATCTATGTCCTCGATAGATAAGGACTCACCACTATTGATGTTGCTGATGCGCTGGAGTGTCTAAGTATTGTCGGGAACCTAAGCATCGAAACTGATGATATTAAACATCATAGCGCAAGAAATGAGTATGCAATCAGTACTTTGAATGTACTAGTATGCTATATGAGGTTAGGCTAATATGCATGGGTTCATGTGCATAAATAATTGATAACTGAATGAATAGCATGAGGTAACTGAATATAAATGCATGAAAATTGTAAAATCTGAGAATGTATGACCAAGCATATAATATGATTCTGAAATAGTCTGTAAATTGAAATACTGACATACTAATAACTAAATAATTGGTAACTATACGATATAGTCAAGAAAACCTGAAACTAAACTCTGTTTGAGACTGTGGGAACTATCATCTAACCAACATGCCCCAATATGAGCTAATTGGGGTCTAACATGTGACCCTAGTTGGAAGGGTGTCAGTATAGTGCCATGGGTACTAACAATGGCTATGTGGATCCACTAAACTGATATCCCGAAGGACCAAGGTGTCAAGCCTAAACTAATGGGTGACCCCTGAGAGGAATTCAATCCTAAAATGATAGGTGGCACCTCATATCCTATGTTGGCTACATAGTTCTGGAATACAGGGACTACTACTAACGGCTCTGCCTAGCTGGCGGGAAAGATATCATCCCATCATTCGTTTGGTTCTAAATCCTACTCCCAACTAAACTAACTCGGAATATTGAACTGATCTAAGTTTAACTGATAATGATAACTGACGAAACTGATAATGCTCATAACATATCTGAAACCTTTCTAAGGATATTGAGACTAAGTAAATATCTAAGTTTTTGGGTATTCATATCCAGGACTCGATAGCAATAACAATAGAACCATAATACAACTTTGAGGACATCATAAGCAGTCATTGTTCAAAACCCATTCATCTAGGCATTTCATCAAACACATAGAGGTCATGAGTTAAAGCATGGGAATAGTTAAATCATGTAATAATCACATAATTTCAATATTAAAAAAACACGGTTTAAGGATTCAACATATGAATATCACCATTCAAATGTATCAAGGGCAATTTCAACCAAATATGGTACATAATAAAAATTCATGAAATTTCATGGATATAATTCATATTAACACGTAAAAATAATAACTTTGAACTGGAAAATAGGTTCTTGGACTCCATGGGTGAAAAGGACCCATAGATGAGCATCTAACATACCTTAAAGCTTTAATTTTGTAAGAGAATTAACTTTTCTTGAACATTCTTGGTTTGGGAAGCATAATTTCTTTGTTTTCTTAAATAAGGGCTTGAAGCTTGTTCTTGGGGAATGATCTTAAAAGGAAACCCTAATTTAGTGTTGAGAATGAATAAGGAGTTTATGTTGTTTAAGTTGGTTGAAATAGGGGTTAAAAGGGTGGAAAAAGACCATAAAACCCTATTTAAAACCTTTATACCTGAGGTTAATGGTCTGGGTTGATGGGCCATCACTGTCTTGATGGTCCATATCCTTGGCCGTCGCACCTCGACAGATAGACACCTCTCTTGTAAAATGGGCATAACTTTTTACCCCGATTTTGGATTAAGGAAAAATTAGTATCGTTGGAAATATAATTCAATTATATATATGTTGGTTGGTTGTGAGGTTAAAAAAGTTTAGTAATACAAATTCATGCTCATTTGAAGTTGACTATAGAAGCATTCTTTCTAAGTACTCAATAGGTAAGAGATATTTTGATTTATCTAAAATCTAGGAGTCATTTGAGGCCTTAATATGCACTACAGTTTATTTTTCATGAGATTGAAGAATGGTTCTAATATTGGTCTAGATTTTTGGGGTATTACAAACCTCTTCTAGGCAGAAGCAGTAAGCACAACACGCCATTTACTTAATATATGTTTGATCAGACCATTCTAAAAATGATTTCCTACGAGCTCTGCAAAAGAAAGAATCCAAACCACAGCTAATTTCAACCATTTTTTAAGTCTTTAATTCATAACAATAGTAAGAATACTCTAGAGAAATTTTATCCTGGGTGTGATGAAGGTATTTTTCTTGAATACTCTCCCACTAGTAACACATATAGGGCCTTTAATAAAATAACCTTGGGTTTGGATGAATCTATGCATGTGTTTTTTGATGAATCGAATCCTATTCCTATGAGTATGATTTTTGATGAAGAATAGGTGAATGATTCTCAAATCTAAGATACTATTGAAATGACAAAGTCAGTTAACACGGTGTTGATAATGGTAATACAATATTCAACTACTTCATATGGACCTCTAATCAAAAGCATATCAAGGGAATGAATATATATTACTAGATTTCAAAATGAGTTCATCATCGAAAATAAAATGACAAGATGCAGACAAGATCCTCAATAAGAATGCAAGCATCCATAGACTTGGTGTCATAATTTGAACCTAAACAACTTGATGAAGAACTTGAAAATGCATCATGGGTTTAGTCCACGAAAGAAGGTCTTGATCAATTTGAAGTAAATCAAGTCTAGACCTTGGTAAAATGCCCAAAGAACTTCTCTATAATTCAAACTAAATGGGTCTAAATAAATAAAATAAATAAGGAAGGTAAGGTCGTCAGATACTAATCCAGGAGAATTTGAGATGGTACTAATGGGAGAATTGACTTTCTCTTAGGAAATCAGATAAATCAGCTAGCTTCTAGAACATTTATATGTTAGAGTAAATATAAAAAAGAGTTTATCAGAAATTCAGCATGGAAGAAGGGAAAGCATTTGGCACGCCCATGAGTCTCTCAACATGTCCTAAGATAGACACTCAAGGGAAAAGTATAGATGAAAAGACTTATTGAGGAATGATTTGTTCATTATTCTACTTAATTAAAAGTCATCCAGATGTTATATTCAGTGTGTGCATATGTGCTAGATTCCATGCAGTTCTAAAGAAATCTTGTATAGGTCTAGCATGTGTGTGCAGGTGGCTCCTGACATGCTTAAATAAACTTTTAAGCTTATTTTCTTCTATTTTTGAACTCTAGTTGACTTGTATAACTTGCTCAACTTAATTTTCAATCTCTACCTTAAAATATGAGCATTACAACATGAGAATAACTTTTACTAATAGGAAAAACTTGATAATTCAAACTTAAAAAGACCTAACAAGTCGTCAAATTGGTGATTTATCAAATCTCACCTCTCAACAATGAAAAGAATACTTTGATATCTAATCAGAACCTAATATCTTGGATTATAGTATACTCATTTCTTAGATTTTGATTTAATTGGGTATTCAGATGCTTACTTTACAAGTGATAAAAATGATTGAAAAGGCACATAAGGGACATAAAATGCTTTGTAATACCTTTGTCTCACGGTGTAGATAAAAGCAAACATCCATTACACTATCCTCAATTGAATCCAAATTATGGTGGTAGAAAGTAGTGTTACTCAATTACTTTGGATTATGCATCAATTAATTGATTATGATCTCTCGTATGAATCTGTTCCTATTATGTGTGATAACACTAGTGCTATTATTTTTTTGAAATATATTGTTCATCATTCGAAGGCTAAGCATGTTGATATTAAGTATCATTTTTGAGATCATGTTCAAAATGGAGATTTTGTGCATAATTTTTATACTTCTAAAAATCAGCTCATCGATATGTTATCAAATCCTCTTTTAGAGGAAAGGTTTTCCTTTCTTCAAAAAACTTGGTATAACAATATTTAATTTTTTATGTTTCATTCATTTAAAGTGTTATATATATGTGTATGTGTGCACACATGCTTAATTTTGTTAATTCTAAATTAGCTTGTTGATATTTGGTTAAGTTCTCTTTTAGTGAAAAGGATTTTTGTAATACCCCATGGTTGTAACACTCAAATAATGCATTCAAAATGATCTTTAGGACCCTTATTTTGATGGTAAACTATGTTTTGATTTTATGGGTTGTGTTGGGGGTACTTTTAGGCCAAAGAAATTGGTGTGTGCTGCATTTTGGACCCTCCGCTAAGGTTGTGTGTCGCACGATAAACACTAATAGTGACTAGATTGGCTTAGTGTTGGTGTGCGCTACCCATCCTGAGATTGTTTTTTTGCGTGCGCCTCCAACCCTCAGGTAGGCTTTGGTTGTGCAGTGTGCAACAAAATCCATATGCCAAAATTGCTTTGTTTTGGTTTAAATTATGGGCGTTGAGGTCTTTTCACACTCCTAAACCATTTTTAATCATTCTTACATGAATTAAGGGGTCTTAAAACACATTATTTCCACTCACTTAATCCCAAATGTCCAATATACGATTCGAAACACTTTCCCTCTTCCCAGGAACAATATTTAAGTTTCTTTCCTCAGGAAATCAAGAAGTTAAGTTCCAATTTCAAGCTTTCTCCAAAAATTCATCCAATTGAGGTTTGTGGGGTTTATGAACAAGGTTATTCTTTCACCCTTGTGCCCAAAGTGCATGGTTTTAAGATTTAATTTCTTTATTTTGAATTAGGGTTCATACCCAAATAGTTATCTCCTTGAATTATAATATTGCCATGAGATTGAAAGCTTTATGTGCATTGAGAATTGCATACGTTCATGTTTTAAATTATATGATTCATATTGTGATTTTAATTTCATTATCTTGATTGAGATTGTTGAAAGATTTCAATATGATTATTGAGCATGAAATTTCATTATGAATTTCCTTAAATTAAAGCATGAATTCTAAGTTCTAAGTACAAGTATTGAGTTTTCAAGATGATTATGCTCTTAAGCTCCATTTATAAGTCTATACCATGATTTAAAGAAAAGATAGTTCTTCTTGATTAGGATTTAAAGTAAATAGAAGCATAACTGGTTTTCATTCTATAAGCACTTATGCTATTTTAAGGTGAATTTCCTAGAGTATCGAGAAGGGAATGCAGATGAGCGTATCCTTAATTTCTAGAAACTACGAGCCACCGTAGGTTAAGATTTTTCCCAATATGGATGAAGTTCAGTGATCATTTAATGGCAAGGGAGAACAACTCTCCCCAATATGGGTAAGACGTTGGACTCTATGGTAGCTCACATGGTTTAAGTCAGTTAAAAGAACCTCCCAAAGAAAGAATAATAAGTAAAGATTTTAGAAACTATGTGTCATGGCTAACAAAGTTTATCCTTATACATCTTCATTTATGATTATGATCTTGCAGTATTTTATTTTATTCATGTTCAAGGTGAGTCATTTACACTTAACATGTATCATTAAAAGTTTATTTCAATATTCAGTTATTGTTTTACTTATGCATTAACCCCTACATACTCAGTACATTCCAGAGGTATTGACCCATATATATGTCTATGTGCTACATTGTCTTATAATGTAGGTTTTGGTGCTCATTTCCTGTAGCACGATTAACTATAGGTATCACCACTTATATCCTGACTTTTGGTGAGTCCTCATAGTCTGAGGACCCAATTTATCAAACTCTTATTGTTAATAAAGTTTTTTAGTTATTTGATTTCTGCTAATGTTTGGGTCAGCTAGGGTCTGTCCCAGTGGCTCTCTGGTCAGTATTCTAGGCTTGTTAGATCATTAATGTTTTTAGTTTTTAAGAGTTGTCTAAGGACTTCCAAGTTAAAGAATTTTGTTAAGATATGAATTCATGTACCTTCAGATTCTAATATGTAGTTTGGTTTTCATACGAGTTCCAAGTTAAGTTAGAATTATAGGTTAGCTTAGGACTATTCATAGTCTTGAGCACTGTGTGATGTCCCAACGGTACTTCCAGGGTGTTACATTTTCCTTTCTACAAAAACCTTTGTATAACAATAATTAATTCTTTTATGCTTGGTTCATTTGAAGTATTGTACATATAAAGAGAGAGAGGGAGGAATGTTTTCCTTTCTTTGGAAAAAAACTCGGTATACCAGTATTTTATTTTTTATGTTTTGTTAATTTATAGTTTCCTAATATATATATATATATATATATATTATCAATATATAAAATTCTATTTTTCCTTAATTAGACAAATTTAAACATATTTTCTTTGGTGTTGAACTTGGAAATCAAGAATGGCAAAAAGTAAAGTAGTACGAAGGATCGGGGTAGAATCAAGTGGGGTAGCTTGAATTTGGCCTGTGCTTTGGAGAGAGAGGATAAGTGGATGACTAAGAAATCTTGGGAGAGTATATGGGGTATAGATAGTATATGGGGGACAACTGCTAATTTAATTAGAGAGACAACTAGAGAGGTGTTGGGTGTCTCGAGAGTTTAATCTAGATGGCATTGGGGGGACTGGATATGGAACAAAGAAGTTAAAACGAAGGTGGAAACTAAGAAAGTGGATTATACAAAATTGGTTGAGAGCAAGGATGGCAAGTAGAATTTGAAAATTGGGGAGGAATATATGTTATCTAGGAAATCGGATAAGTTAGTGGTTAAGACGGCAAAGACTATAATATCGTAAGCTTGCATGCAGATTTAGAGGAGAAAGGACACCTTGATGAGAGAATACTAGAAAAAGGCAAAGCTTTAGGTAGTAGTCATATAGCTTCCCCTCAAACTTCTATATCATCACATCGCTTTGTTTTCTAAGAAGGTAATTTAGAAACAATGCAAGATTAAGGTTGTACCAAGGATAAGAAGTTCTATAGGATTAATAATTCTTAGAAGACGAGAGGGCCCGTGGCCTAGATAAAGTAAAGTGTATAAGGGGAGGATGGAAAGGTGTTGGTGGGGGACGCCCACCTTAGGAGGAGGTGGCAGTCTTATTTCCATAGACTTTTAAATGATGGGGGGACAAAGGTTTCATGTTGGGGGACTTGGAGAACTCAAAAAAATATCACTATTATGGTTCTTGCAGTATTATTAAGGTTAGGGGAATAAGAAGGCTATTTATAGTATGCATATGGGTAGGAAGATTGGGCCAGATGAGATTCTGGTGAATTTTTAAAAGAGCACTGGTGGGGTAGGTATGGAGTGGCTGACGAAGTTGTTTAACATCATTTTAAAGATAGCAAAAATTCTTGAATCTTGGAGATATAGTACAATGATTCCACTATCTATAAATAGGAGGTACATTAAGAGTTGCAACAACTATAGGGGTATCAAGTTATTGAGTTATACTATGAAGGTTTCAGAAAAGGTGGCAACGTTGAAGTTGAGGAGGATTTTTACTATTTCTGAGAATCAATTCAATTTCATTCTAAGTCGCTTGACTATCAGGACATTCATTTCATGAGTGATTAGTGGAGAAATATAGGAAGAGTAAGAATAACATGCAAATGGTGTTCATCAATCATGAGAAAGCATATGACAATGTACCTAGAGAGGTTTTGTGGAGGGCTTAGAGGAAAGAGGTATGCCCATGGCATACACTAACTCGATTAAGTATATGTACAATAGAGCCAAGACTCGAGTGAGGATTTTAAAATATTATTTGAAGAACTTTCCTATTTTTGATAGGTTTGCACTAGGTATAGAATCTATGTCTATTTTTATTCTCCTTGGTGATGGATACATTGAAGTGGTGCATTCAAGGGGAGGTTCCTTAGTGTATACTTTTTTGTTAATGATATAGTTCTAATTAATGAGACATGGGGAGAAGTTAATGATATATTGGAGGATTGAAGATAGAACTTAGAGTCTAAAGGCTTTAGGTTTAGCAGGATCAAGATTGAGTATATGAAATGTAAGATCAATGATTTGATCTATGAGGCTGGCATGGTAGTGAAGTTGGACTCTTAGTCCATTCATAAGATAAATAGTTTAATTTACCTTGGGTGTATGATTTATGCAAGTGGAGAGATTGACGAGAATGGAACATACCATAATGGTGTAGGGTGGTATAAATAAAGGCTTACCTTAAGAGTCTTGTGTGATAAGAAGGTGCGTCCAAGCTTAAAGGTAAGTTCAATAAAGTGGTTGTTAGACCGACTATGTTGTATGGAGCGGAGTGTTGTCCATTTAAGAACTCCAATATACAAATATGAAGTTGCTAGAGATTAAAATATTGAGATAGATGTGTGGACTTACCAGGAAAGCTAAGGTAAGAAATGAGATTATTCAGGAGAAGGTAGAAGTGGCTTCGGTGGAAGACAAGATGAATGAGGCGAGGTTGATATGGTTTGGGCATGTGATGAGGAGGTGAACGGATACCCCAGTATGGAGATATGAGTGGATTGCTATAAATGGTTATTATTGGAGTAAGGTGATTAGGTATAACATGGAGAAGTTACAACTTATGGAGGACATGAACTTTTATAGAAAGGTGTGAAAGATGCAAATTAGGGTAGAGGGTTAGTGGCTAGGAGTGCATCCTTACTAGTAGGGAGGAGTTCTTTGTATGTGCCTTGTAGTTTCTAGTTTGTGGTGTTTTGGTGATATATGTGATTTTGGATCAATTGTAATGACCCAACCATCCATGATTGGCACCCACCTTAACCTATGAAGAGTGAACCATACTAATCTCTCCCTTATTAACTTAACTATTACTCTTATATTTACTTTATTACAAATTCCAGATTTAAATACATACATAAGTCATCTATCAACCAACAACAATAGTCAAGAAAATCGAGTTTTGAAACCACTACTTATATATCTCTGAGACCAAAAGTCACTCTACAAGAATATCTTAAAATAATTGAGTCTAAAAAATAACTAGAATATCCCAAAAATATAAGAAGGAAATTGTCTTAGTTAAGATACAAGGGACATCAACATCATAAGAAGATTTGAAGGTTGCCCGGACATGGTGCTCATACTTAAAATCATATAAAAATTCCTAACTAGAGTCGAGAATGTTTGTCAACCATTGAATAATGTTCTCCACCTAAAAAAAGAGTATAGGTAGCATCAGTACATCAACAAGAACTCATCATCATGTATTATCATCATAAGGCACCTAATCCATATGTATGAGTGAACGTATACAAGATGTGTGCATTATTTATTGCCCTTCTCAGCCTCATCATCATATCACATCATACATACAAATTACTCGACTCATTATCATAACATATCATATTGATATTAGAATGTTACCTGATCCATTATCATAGTATATCATATTCATATCAGTGTGGTACCTTATTAATCATCTCAACACATCAGCACGATGCAAGTAAAGTGAAATACAATCATTAATCACAAGTCATGCTACTTGGAAATCATAGATGTCAAGTTCACAAATAAGCATAAAACTAAGAAAGTCTAATGCTACAACAAAACCATATCATAACTCAACTCTTTTGCTCAAAGTCACCTTTAATCCACACTTTTTCCCTTTTGATCTCATACTTGATCTGTAACAACAAGAATATACATTTTCAATAATTCATTCCTTTTTAACTATTATGTATCAAAAATCATTGATTTATCTAGAAACGCACTCTATTTCATCATCTTAGGGTTTCCTATTTCTTAAACCTAATGGATTTTACATTAGTTATCATAAAGAGCCATAATTCTAGTACCTTTAGTGTTTTCAAACACCCTAGGATCATTATATATAGAATTTACACATTTTTCCACCACTTTTTCTCACTTCCCATCAGCTAGGGTTAAACTCTAACTTCCACCATTAATCATTTTGTAGTGATTTTCAAAGGTTAAATAAAGTAAATTCAAGTCTAGAATGTAATTACTTAACTCAAAAGATAAAAAACACCTTAAACTCCAACTTCCACCATTAATCATTTTGTAATGATTTTCAAAGGTTAAATAAAGTAAATTCAAGTCTAGAATCTAATTACTTAACTGAACAGATGAAAAACACCACAAACCTTTGAAAATCGCCATCCCTAGAGTCTTAATGTGTTTTTTAAAAAAAAGTGGAGAATTAATAAGTTCTATGGTTTTAAAATTATAATTTTATTTCAAGTTATTGCTACAGAGAATAATTACCACTCCGGTGGTACCATTGTAATGGTTAAAATTCTGCTTCTGTAGTTTGTACTTTTTATTCTCGAAGGCCATGAATTTGGATTCTATGACTATTGCAGCAGTACGTTGCAATGATTACTTTCTCCACACCAATGGTCTGTCATAACCCGATATAACCCCCTAGTCGTAACACGATGCTCAAAACTACAAGCGATCCCAACCTAACCCATGAACAGGCATACTACTTGAGCAACTGATTTAAATTGTATAAAAACTAAATTTATTGAGCGGGGCGATAATCATGAGAAAGTCTGAATAAATGAAATACTGATAAATTTTACAACATGATAAAACTGAGGAAAGAAACTTGAATTACATGTAACAACTCTGACTGGCTATCTATGAAGCCTCTACTATACTGACAATAGATAGCTGGGACTACATCTAACTACCACTAATCAATACATATGAATAATAACAATATAGTACATGAGCTATAACTGACTGGAATCCTCGGAATAAGAGAACTCATCACCTGCTGGCTGGAAGCTGCAAATTGTCTGAGTATGATGTATGGGCTACAACTGGTACCTATATTATGAAACAATGTAGGCAAACAGACGTATATATGATCATTTCTTCTAGAATGTACTAAGTAAGTGGGGGTGAATACAATAAGTAAAACTAAATAGATACATAATCTTAAGACATGCACACTAAGTGTAAGTAGACTCACCAAGAGACTAAAATCAACTGAGAGCTGAAGTATATTAAAACATGAGTAACAAATATAATCTGATAATCTAGTGAATCACTACACTTAGTTACTTAAATATTTACTTTTGTAGAATAAAAAGAACTAAAACTGGGATCAGTAAATCACGAATATTGTATGTAAATCTCATGTAAAGCTGAATATGCTGTAGAACTTAACTGAGGGTCATGTATGGATACTGAGCATGAAAACATGAACATGTAAAACTAAGAATACAATACCAAATAGAATATACTGACATGATGTTGTGTCCCGAGTCTGTACCCTGGAGCTACATGGTGCTCATAATCCCGAGAGACCACAAGCTAAACAACTCTCTAATATAGAGTTTGGTGTAATCCTCAGCTGAATAAGAGGTATGAACTGGAAGGAAATGAGCTGATTCGGTCATCTTGTCTGCAATGATCCAGAATGAATCATGCCGATGACGAGTATGAGGCAATACCATCACAAAGTCCATGTTCAATTCTTCCCATTTCAAGGTGGGAATACTAAACTCCTGCATGGACCCACTAGGCTTCTGATGCTCAATATTAACCTACTAACATATTGAGAACTTAGCCACGAACTTTGCAATGTCTCTTTTCATTCCTCTCCACCAATAGATCTCCCACAAATTGTGGTAAATCTTCATGGCCCCTAGATGAATAGATTAATGTACACCATGCAACTCTGCGAGAATTTGCTTCATCAAGTTTTAATGCCCCAAACTTTCCTTCAGTCAAATCTAGTCTCCAGAAGAGTTACTAATGACTTCCTAAATGATTAATGTTTAAATCAGAAAAAATTTCCCTAATTTTAATTTTTTATCATCTGGGAAATTGAATTATCTTTCCAACGATACCAATTTCATCTAAATCTGGTATCGGAGTAAAAAGTTATGGACATTTTACAGAGAACTATCGGAATTGCCATGAAGCGATGATCAGGACCGACGGAACGTCGAGCTAGCGACGGACCGTCGCCTAAGACATCGCGGAAAAGGTAGTGAACCAATCTTCTGGCCAAGTATGATGGTCAGGACCGACGGATTATCTAGTTAGCGATGGACCATCACCCAAACCATCGCAGACGAGGCAGAAAGTTCAGGTTCTGGCCAAGAACGACAGGATGGACCGATGGACTGTCGAGCCAGCGATGGACCATCATCCAAACTGTCTCCACTTCCTATCAATGATTTTAAGTCATTTTTAAAAGGGTATTTGGGTCTTTTTCCATCCATTTTAACCCCTAATTATACCAGATCAAAGCTCATAACTTCATTATTCATCCACAACACCAAATTAGGGTTTCTCTCAAAGATCAATCCCCAAGAAAAAAACCCATAGGTTTTTAATTCCAAGTCATGAATTCAAGCTTTCCTTTACCAATCTTCAAGGAATCAACCACCCAGGTATGTTTAGTGTTGATTCATGGGTTTCTTTCACCCATGAAACTCAAGAATCCTATTTTAAAATCATGAATTCTGAAACCCATGTTGTGGATTGATTATAATCATGTTTATGTTGTTGTGCGACTTCCAAGTTGGAAGCTTTAATTTCTTTTCATGAAATTTTTTATTATATGGTTTGAAATCGAAGAAATTGAGTTGAATAAAGGAACTTGATATAGTAAGTTGATGTTCATGCTTAAGCCCTAAGTTATGCATACTAGATGTTTGATAAAATGCCTAAGAGAGTAAGATTTATGCTTATTGACTCAATAGGGCTTAAATAATGAATCCATACTTTATCCTTATGTTTCAAAATGACTCTCATGCTATTGTGATGTGTTGAAATTGTTTGATGGAATGCCCATGAGACTAGAATTGTGTATCCATGATATATTTGAATGCATTCCCATTTATGTACAAGAGTATGAAAACCAAATGCTTCATGAAACTTCTAAGTAATTGTATTATTAATTATTGATTATGGTCATGTGTTTAAAAGTGTCATGTCTTGTCAGTTTCATGCTATCGAGTCCTGGGGGTACTTGTACCTAACAATATAGTTGTGTGCCTAGAGCCAGTGTCAGTTTCATTATAATCTCAGTTAATCCATGATCAGTAGAATTCAGTCAGTTACATGACTCATGAAAACTCAGCAAATTCAGTATCAGGTTAGAAATCTCAGTAATCTCAGACAGTTAACAGATCTTAGTAATATTCTGTCAGTCAATGAAATTTAGTGAACATAGTCTAGTTCAGTATAGTATATTCAGTTCAGTGTCTATTCATATGGGAGTAAGATTCAGCACCGAGTGATCCCAAGGATGGGAACTCACCTGCGAGTAGAGGGTATGATTCTTAGAAGCAATACTTGCACTCTAGAACTACGTAACTAGTGTAGTTTGATGCATCAAACCTTCTAGATAAGGGTAGATGAGGTGTCTTAACCTATTATATGAGGGTTCCACCATTCTTCTTAGAGTACCTGTTAGATGAGGGATCACTCACAGCTTGTCCTTACCAGTGGTGCGGTATTGACACCCTTCCAATTGGGGTTACAGATTGGACCCCAACTTAGCTATAATAGCTTATTAGGGGCATGTCTGTTAAAGGACTACTTCCCACAGTTACAGGCTCAGTGTCAGTCTAAGTAATAGAACTCAGACAGTTCTACAGAATCTAGATTATCAGATACAGTCACCCAGTATAGTATAGAACTCTGCTAGTTCCATGACAATCTAGACTGTCAGATAAAATCACTCAGTATTAGTTACATCAGTTATCAGTAAGTCATGATATCAGTATTTAGACTCAGTAGTCAGTATTATCACGAATTAAGTTATAGTTACTTATTCATGCATGTATTCTCACGTTCATGTTATACAGTCAGTTAGTATTGTTCATGCATATGAACCCTTTGTATTCAGCCTACCTCACTAGAATACCAGTACATTCAATCATACTGACGCATTTACGATATGGTGTTTTATACCATAGGTTCAGAAGTACGAGCTCCAGAACATCAGTAACATTCCAGTTTCAGCAGTCAGAGTCAACAGTGAGTCCTCATCATTTAAGGATGTTATTATTTGATTACGTCACTTCTACAGTACTTAATTTATTTTAGTAGTTATAGTTAATTGGGGACATGTCCCATCGACTCCTTATTCAGATAGTATAATGTTAGAGGCTTTCAGACTATAGTATATTTAGATAGTTATTTCAGTTATTTTTGTATTGATATACCATATTTTTAAATGTTGTATTTTATCAGATATTTGAACCTTATGGCCTTTCATCCTTTTATTCTCCATTTATACAGTATATTATGCAATGTTTAGGTACAAATATTAGTCATAGGTTAGCTTGAGGTCCTTCCGGTCATGAGCACCGTGTAGTGTTCCGGGTACCAAATTTGGGGCGTTATAAACTTGGAATCAAAGCCTAAGGTTCAACAGTGTCCTCGGAAGTCCGAAAATCTACATCTAGTAGGTCTTATGCATGGGTGTATTGTGCACCATACTTATAGACAGGAGGCTATGAGATATTTTAGGAATAGTTTCCCTTCTTTCAGTATTCATGTCGTGCCAGTGAGCATAAGCTCAAATGTAGACTCCCAGTCTAAATTTATTTTTCTATTTCATTTACAAAATATGTCTCCTTAAAGGGCTAACAAAAGGAGAACCGAAAATCAGTCAGTACCTTCACCCATTCAGGAAGATTCCCTGGACAAGCATGCCTTTCATGGAGAATGCAGAACCGACTCTCTCACTTTATCTTACTTAGTAGTAGCTCAGAGGAACCAATAGGCTATTGTCCCAGCCCCTTCTTCAACCAGTTCTCTAGTGCCAAAATTCAAAGACGATAAAAGGTATAGGGCACCAGATGCTAAACCTCAGGGTAATATTAGTAGTGCCCGAACCCATCCCCTTTGTCAGACTTATGGTAAGAACCATCAGGTTATTTGCAAAGCTGGAAATGACGTTTGTTTTGGATGTGGCAAGCCAGGCCACAGAGTCAGAGATTGTCCTCAGTCAGGTTTTCAGGGTCATCATAACCATTTCTCAGCTCAGTTCGGTCGCTCGAATCAGTAGGGTGCCACCTCCAGTGCTACCAGTAGGCAACGCCCAAACAGACTCTATGCTCTTCAGTCCTGACAGGATTAGGAAAATTCTCCTGATGTGGTTACTAGTACATTATAGGTCTTTCACTTGATGTTTATGCTTTGCTAGATACAGGAGATTTCTTGTCTTTTGTTACTCCTAATATAGCAGTTGATTTCGGAGTCAGTCCTGAAATTCTAGCAGAGCCATTTTTAGTCTCTACCTCAGTGGGTAAAACCATCATAGCCTGATGGGTATACAGGAACTGTCCGGTCATGGTAACTGAGAAAGTCACTTTAGTAGACTTGGTCGAATTAGAGATGACGTATTTTGATGTCATTCTTGGGATAAATTGGCTTTATTATTGCTATTCCATAATTGACTACAGTCCAGTTTTAGTTTCTGAATGAACCCGTCCTAGAGTAGAGGGTAGTATTTCAGCATTCATAGGTCAGCTTGTTTCCTACCTACGTTCTAGGAAAATGATATCTAAGGGATGTGTCTATCATTTTGTTCGAGTTAAGGATTCTAGTTCTGAAACTCCCAATCTTGAATTAGTCTCAGTAGTGAATGAATATTCAGATGTGTTTCCCAAAGATTTTCTCAGAGTTCCTCCCAAAAGGGAAATAGACTTCGGTATTGATCTTCTTTCAGATACTTAGCCTTTATCTATTCTGCCATACAGAATGGCACGACACCAGCGAAACTTAGAGAACTAAAAGAAAGTTGAAGGATATCTTAGATAAGGGATTCATCAGGCCTAGTGTTTTGCCGTAGGGTGCACCAGTTCTATTCGTGCGAAAAAGAGATGGCTCTCTCAGAATGTGTATTGACTATCGTTAGCTCAATAAAGTCATGGTTACAAACAAGTATCCACTTCCTAGAATCAATGACTTATTTGTCCAACTTCAGGGTGCTGGCTATTTCTCTAAGATAGACCTCAGATCAGGTTATCACCAACCTAGAGTTAGAGAATGTGACATTCCAAGAATAACTTTTCGAACTTGGTATGATCACTTTGAATTCTTAGTCATGTCCTTTGGTCTTAATGTCCCAGCATCCTTCATGGACTTGATGAACCATGTGTTCAAGCAGTACTTGGACATGTTCATCATAGTGTTCATAGATGTCATCCTCGTCTATTCCCGTAGTGAACATAATCATGCAGACTATCTCAGGATAGTATTACAGATCCTCAAAACCCATCAAGTATCATGATATCTATTTATGTCCTACCTGTCAGCTCCATGATCATGGCACATATTTGTGCATATTAGTGAAAATCATGTATGATTTCAGTTCCTAGTATAAGGAGTCCCAATTTACTCCGCGGTACAAATTATGTTCCATGAACACAACTTACATTTACGCACCTTCCATAGAATCATGTGCATTTCCAGTTCCTAGTATAAGGAGTTCTAGTTTACTCAATAGTATAAATCATGTCCTATGAATAAGGAACCTTCAAACTCAGATCATACAGCTTATGACTCATGTACTCATGTCGTGCTTTACAATATGCTCAACCTAATTGACTCATATTCCACTCCTAGTGATTAGACAAACTTAGGTTATGTCACGTATACCCTCAGTTTAGATCCCTTGATGAAATCTATAGTGTTGATGCTCTATCCCCCAGGCCTCAGTTACAACGTTAGTTCAGTAATCGGTATTCAGTACAGTACTCAGATAGTCCTATAGGACCATGGCTTTTAGTTATCAATTACTTAGCCATCAGAATTCAGTACTTCAGTACCAGTCTAAACCTCAATTATTAAAAACCAGCATTCAGTCCCAGTATGAGTCTAAATTACAGATTTAGTTGTAGTCTCTGCTATGGTCTTTAGATATAGTGTTAGACTTAGCCTCAATTCAGAAATCATATCAGTACCATAGTCCAATTTTAGGTTTGCTTGACCATAGCATGTAGTTATTAGTTACACATGTTATCAGTGTTTCAGTACCTCAACTTATAGAATGTTTTTGAATCATGTTATACGCCTGGTCTTGCATTCTCAGACAATAGAAGTAGTTCATGAATTCATGCTCAGCTATCTCATGTTACTCAGTTAGTCCCTTTCTCATCTTCATAAAAACTCCATATTCTCAGTGTAGTTATTTAGACTAAGTATAGTTCAGTCTTACATACCCAGTACTTAGCATTCACTCAGTTAGAAAATTAGAGGAGTTAGTCAGTAGGAATTAGTTTAAACAACTAGTACTTCAGTCTGACAGTTAGATGGACAAGTTAACATATTTTCCCATTCTATCCTCCTAGTCGCACTATTCGAAATCTCATGGATGTAACCATTCTAAGATGGACCAATCTAGAAGTTACATGTTTAGCGCAGTTCATGTTTCATGACTCAGTATTAGATCTCGGATATTCAGTCGCGATTCCGTTCGTGGGTGCCCTATGCATTATTCCAGTCTCTTCTCAATATCTCAGCCAAGTCAGCATTCTTCGAGGGATGTAGTGTCCCAAGGGGAAGATACTCTATAATCCCCTAAACTTTCATTACCAAAACTTGTCACTCCCTCTTCATATAAGGAACCTAGCTTGGAGTAGTGGGTACTCATAGGTGGATCCTCAAGCTCCAATCTCAGCCATAAGCCATGTACGCAATGTCTCAGTTCAGTTCAGATACTCAGTCCATGTCACAAGTTACAGACTCAGTCATGTTCTCATGTTCCCATTCATGCGTGTTCAGTAAAAGATCTCAAGTTTGAGATTAATGACTTTATCTATCTAATGATCTCTCCCATAAAGGGAGTGAACAAATTCAGAAAGAAGAGAAAGCTCAGTCCTCGATATGTCGGTCCCTTCAAAATTCTCAGTCGTTTTGGCAAGGTAGCTTATGAGCTTGAGTTGCCTTCAAATCTAGCTTCAGTGCATCCAGTATTTCATGTCTTCTTTCTTAATAAGTGCATAGTTGACCCTGCAGTCGTAGTCCCTGTTAATGGCATAGATATTAAGAATAGTCTCTCTTACGAGAAAATTCCAGTCAAAATCCTTTACTACCATATTCACAGACTAAGGAGCAAAGAAGTCCCTCTAGTCAAAGTTCTTTAGTGGAATCAATCTGTTGGTGGAGATACTTAGGAAAAAGAAGCAGATATGCGAACCAAGTATCCTCACCATTTCTCTGCTAATTCAGACTCAGCCCAAGGTAATAGCTTTTCTTAAGCCTATTCATTTTCATATTCAGATTTCAGTTACAATCTCGGTATTTTAAAGTACCATTGCATGTTCAGTAATGCATTTATGTATCAGCTCAGTCATGTACTCATGCATCAGATATGCATGTTTAGCTTGATAAATTAAGCATATCAATGATTCCATTCATGTATTCATGAGTCAGTATTCACGCACCAGATATGCATGTTCAGTATAAAATTTTAGTATATCAGAAGTTCCAGTCATATAATCATGTTTCAAATGTTCACGTCCCTTAATTCAGATTAGTCAATTAGCTTTTCCAATCTAGTTAGTCCCATTGGAGGATGAATGTTCTGAAGGGAGAGATATTGTAATGCCCCAAACTTTTCTTAAGTCAAATCTAGTCTCCAAAAGAGTTAGTGATAACTTCCTAAATGATTAATTTTTAAATCAGATATAATTTCCCCAATTTCAACTTTTTATCATCTGGGAAATTGAATTATCTTTCCAACAATACCAATTTTGTCCAAATCTAGTATAGGAGCAAAAAGTTATGAACATTTTACATAGAACTGTCGGAATTGCCCAAAAACGACGATAAGGACTGACGGACCGTCGCCCAAGCCGTTGTGGCTAAGGCAGTGAACCAATATTTTGGCTAAGTGTGATGGTTAGGACCGATGTACCATCGAGCTAGAAATGGACCATCTCCCAAATCGTCGCAGACGAGGCAGAAAGTTCAGGTTCTGGCCAAGTATGATGGGATGGACCGACGGACCGTCGAGCCAGTGACGGGCCATTTCCCAAACCATTCTCACTTTTGATCAGTGATTTTAAGTCATTTTTAAAAGTTTATTTGGGTTTTTTTCCACCCATTTTAACCCCTAATTATACCATACCAGAGCTCATAACTTCATTATTCATCCACAACACCAAATTAGGGTTTCTCTCAAATATCAATCCCTAAGAACAAGAAACCCTAGGTGTATGATTCCAAGTCAAGAATTCAATATTTCTTCTACCAATTTTTAAGAAATCATCCACCCAGGTTTGTTTAGTGATGATTTATGGGTTCATTTCACCTATGAAGCTCAAGAATCCTATTTTAAAATCATGAATTGTGAAACCCATGTTGTGGATTAATTATAATCATGTTTATGTTGTTGCACGACTTCCAAGTTGGAAACTTTAATATGTTTTCATAAAATTTGTTAATGTATGGATTGAAATCAAAGAAATTGAGTTGAATGAAGGAACTTGATGTATTAAGTTGATGTTCATGCTTAAGACCTAAGTTATTCTTACAAGATGTTTGATAAAATGTTTAAGAGAGTAAGATTTATGCTTATTGACTCAATAGGTCCTAAATAATGAATCCATGCTTTATACTTATGTTTCAAAATGACTCTCATGCTATTGTGATGCATTGAAATTATTTGATGGAATGCCCATGAGACTAGAATTGTGTAACCATGATATATTTGAATGCATTCCTATTCATGTACAAGAGTATGAGAACCAAATGCTTTATGAAACTCCCAAGTGATTGTATTATGAATTATTGATTATGGTCATGTGTTAAAAAAGTGTCATGTCTTGTCAGTTTCATGCTATCGAGTCCTGGGGGTACTTGTACCCGACAATTTAGTTATGTGCCTAGAGCCAGTGTTAGTTTTATGATAATCTCAGTCAAGCCGTGATCAGAAGAATTCAGTCAGTTACATGACTCAGGAAAACTCAGCAAATTCAGTATCAGTCCAGAAATCTCAGTAATCTCAGTCAGTTATCAGATCTCAGTAATATTCTGTTAGTCAACAAAATTTAGTGAACTTAGTCTAGTTCAGTTTAGTATATTTAGTTCAGTGTCTATTCAGATGGGAGTAGGATTCAGCACCGAGTGAGCCCATGGATAGGAACTGACTTACGAGTATAGGGTGTGATTCTTAGAAGCAATTCTTGTGCTCCAGAACTACGTAGCCAGCATTGGTTGAGAAATCAAACCTGCTAGATGAGGGTAGATTTGGTGGCTTAACCTATTATATAAGGGTCCCACCATTCTCCTTAAAGTACCTGTTAGATGAGAGATTACTGACAACTTATCCTTACTAGTGGCGCGGTATTGACACCCTTCCAATTGGGGTTATAGATTGGACCCCAACTCAGCTATAATAGCTTATTAGGGGCATGTTAATTAAAGGACTACTTCCTACAGTTACAGTCTCAGTCTCAGTTTCAGTAATAGAACTCAGATAGTTCTACAGAATCTAGACTGTCAGATACAGTCACCCAGTATAGTACAAAACGTTGCTAGTTTCATCAGAATCTAGAATGTCAGATACAGTCACTCAATATCAGTTACATCAGTTATCAGTGACTCATGATATCAGTATTCAGACTCAGTAGTCAGTATTATCATGAATTAAGTTATAGTTACTTATTCATGCATGTATTCTCATGTTTATGTTATACATTCAGTTAGTATTGTTCATGCATATGAACCCTTTGCATTCAGCCTACCTCACTAGCATACTAGTACATTTAATCGTACTGACGTATTTGTGCTATGGTGTTTTATACTATAGGTTCAGTAGTATGAACTCCAGAACATTAGTAGCATTCCAGTTTCAGCAGTTAGAGTCAGCAGTGAGTCCTCATCATTCGAGGATGTTATGATTTGATTACTTCACTTCTATAGTACTTAGTTTATTTCAGTAGTTGGAGTTAGTTGGGGATATGTCCCATCAACTCCTTATTTAGATAGTACAGTGTTAGAGGCTTTCAGACTATAGTATGTTCAAGCAGTTATTTCAGTTATTTTGGTATTGATATACCGTATTTTCAGATGTTGTGTTTTATCAGATATTTGAACCTTATGGCCTTTTAGCCTTTTATTTTGCATTTATACACATATATTATGCAGTGTTAAGGTACAATATTAGTCATGGGTTAGCTTGTGGTCCTTCGAGGTCACAAGCACCGTGTAGCACTCCAGGTACCAGATTCAGGGTGTTACACAAGTCATCTACACCTGGCACACACAGACGACCCTAACAACGCAAAACACCATCTACCCCTTGGGAGAAAACCTCTACCTTCTAATTTCTGACTAATTCCTTCAACTGGACTAGACTGGGATACTTATCCTACTTTTTCTTCACTTTGGAAACTAGGGATGATTCTGAGCTACTTTTCACCCATACACTACCTTCTACTAAATCGACTAAGAGAATAACTAGTCGGGCTAGTTGATGAACTTCCTGGGATAACTTGTTCTTACTATTCTCAACATGGGCAATACTACCCATAGACATTCTAATGAGAGTGTTAGACACTACATTGGCCTTGCCCGGATGATGCAGAACACTCATGTCATAGTCTTTCAACAACTCTAACCACCTTCTCTGATGGATGTTGAGGTCTTTTTGAGAGAACACATACTGCAGGCTCTTATGATCAGTGAACATATCAACGTGCACACCATACAAGTAATGTCTCCAAATCTTAAAGGAAAAAACTACTGCTGCTAACTCAAGATCATGAGTAGGATAGTTTTTCTCATAGGGATTAATCTGTCTGGAGTCATAGGCTATGACCTAATGCCATCACCAAAAATTATATGTCCAAGGAATTCTACTGACCTTAGACAAAATTCGCACTTACTGAATTTGGTGAATAACTGATGATTTCTGAGGGTCTGTAGTACTATTCTGAGATGGTCTGCATGATCAAGCTCACTACGGGAGTAAATAAGGATATCATCTATGAAGACTATGACAAACATATCCAAGGACATGACTAAAAATTTGAAGTGATCGTATCGAGTTCAGAAAGCTATTTTTGGGATGTCACTTTCCCTGAATCTGAGCTGATGATAGCTTGATTTGAGGTCTATTTTAGAGAAATAACTAGCACCCTAAAGTTGGTCAAACAATTCATCGATTGTGGAGAGTGGATACTTTTTTTTTACCATAACTTTGTTTAATTGATGGTAATCTAAGCACATTCTGAGAGAACCATCTTTCTTATGTACGAATAAAACTGGTGCGCCCCATGGGGACACACTGGGTCTAATGAATCCCTTATCTAAGAGATCGTTTACCCGTTCCTTTACTTCTCTGAGTTCTACTGTAGCCATTCTGTATGGAAGAATAAAGATGGGCTGAGTATCTGGGCAAAGATCAATTCTGAAATTAATTTTTCTTTTGGGAGGAACTCTGAAAAGATCTTCGATAAACACATATGGGAATTCGCATACTACTGATACTGATTCAAGAGTAGGGGTTTTTGAGCTATAGTCCTGGACTCGAACGAGATGGTAGACACATCCCCTGGATATCATCTTTCTAGCCCAAAGGTAAGAAATAAGTTGACCCCTAAGTGCTTAAGTACTACCCTCCCATTTTAGAATAGGTTTATTCAGAAAATAAAACTGGACAATTCTATTTCTGCAGTTGATTGAGGTATAGTAGAAATGAAGCTAATCTATTTCGAGAATGACATCGAAATCAGTCATCTCTAATTTGACTAAATCTGTTGAAGTGAATTTCTGAGATATCATAATTGGACAATTCCTGTATACCCACCGGGCTATGATAGATTTACCCACTAGGGTAGAAACTGAGAAGGGGTCTGCTAGAATTGTGGGACTGACTCCAAAATCAACTGGTATATATGGAGTAACAAAAGACAAAGAAGCTTCTGGATCTAGCAAATCGTAAACATGCAAATGGAAAACTTGTAACATACTAGTGACCTCATCAGGAGAACTTTCCTGATCCTGTCAGGACTGAGAGCATATATTCTATTTGGGCGCTGCCCACTGGTGGCACTGGAAGAGTCACCCTGCTGATTCGGGTGACCCGACGAAGCTGTTTGACAGTTATGCTGACTCTCTAAACCTAACTAAGGACACTGTATAACTCTATGGATTGTCTTGACACATCCAAAACATATATTGCTGCCAGCTCTGCAGATACCTTGGTGGTTTCTGCCGCACTTTTGGCAAAGGGGATTGGTTCGGGCACTGCTAACATTGCCTTGGGGTTTAGGGCTTGATGACCTATCTCAATTTCCATCTATGAATTTTAGCACTGTAGAACTGGATGAGAAAGGAGATGGAACTGAGAATTTTAGGAGAACTAAGATCAATTCCCTCCTTCTGACTTAGGCTGAGCAAAATTGAAACTACCTATTCTCGCTCTCTTATTCTCCCTCTCTTTTTCTTTATTCTTGGACTTCTCTATCTGCTGAGTATAGACCATGAGCCTGGATATGTCCATCTACTTAATAAGAATTGCATTTCTACACTCTTTGACCACGTTCTAGACACCCTGACACAAACTTACTCATTTTCGCTCTGCTATCTGCTACAACTTGCAGGGCATATCTAGATAACTGAGTAAACTTGAGAGAATACTCCTGCACTATCATATTTCCCTGCTTTTGGTTTATAAACTGAAAAACCTTTACTTCCCTCAACTCTAGTAAGAAGAACCTATCCAAAAAAGCAACTGCAAACTCCTCTCATTCTATGGACCCTTTATCCGTGGCCCTCTCTACCTTCCACTGTTTAAACCATAAGTGACCCACATCCTATAACTGATATACGGCCAACTCAGAACTCTTAACAATAGTTAACCCCATGATATCGGTAACCTTCTGCACCTGATCGAGAAATTCCTGAGGGTCCTCATCTGACTTAGACCCTATGAACGATGGATGGCCCATTCGGGTGAAGTCCTGAATCCTGAAAACAATAGTATTGGACACTGGGTTGGCCAGAATCATAGTTGGACGTTCATTCTGGGCTACTAAAGAAAGAGCTAGGGTGGTGAAGGCTACTCTGAACTCTTAGTGGGAGACATGCTCGCCCAAAGGATCTAGATGGATGGGATGGGGGGTTGACTGATCTCCCGTTCCTCTTCCATAAGTCCTCTTTGGAAGCATATTTTATAAATAGAAGAGAACCTAGGATTAGAAAGAGAATATAACCAGAGCTCATGCTTACTCACACGATATGAATACTGAAAAATGTGAAACTTTTTTGAAAACATCGCATAGCCTTCTGTCCATAAGTGTGGCGCGCAACACACCCATGCACAAGACTCTACTGATGTGGCTTCCAAACTTTCTAGGACTCTATTGAATGTGGATCTGATACCAAGTTTGTAATGCCCTGAGTTTATACCCCAAACACTACATGGTACTCATAATCCTGAGGGACCACAAGTTAACCAATGACTAGTACCTACTGTAATAACTGAACAATAACACTAAATAATATGCGGAATTAGGCAGAAACATGCCATAAGGTTCAATCTATAAATAATACTGAATAATACTGAATGCGGTATTAAATACCAAAATTGAAAGACAAAACTGAAATCTAAATAACTATCTGAAATACTCTAGTCTGGGAAGCCTCTAACTGTCTGAACTGTGGAGTTGATGGGACAAGTCCCCAAATAACATCGTCTACTGACATAAACTAAAATACTGTAAATAGTAATCATGTCCTCAAACTAGGTGGACTCACCACTATGCTGAATGCTGAAAGTCTGGTCAACTGAGGGTGCTTTGGAGCTCGTGCATCGAAACCTATGATATAAGACATCATAGTGCAAAAATCATGCATCAGTACTTTAAATATACTGTTATGATCAGTAAGGTAGGTTGAAATACATAGGTTCATATGAATGAACAATAATAACTGTATAACATGAGTATGACTGAATAAGAGTACATGCATGAATACATATACCGTAACTGAAATTGTGATAACACTGAACACTGAGTTTGAATACTGATCAACTGATTTACTGGATAGCTAATATTGTATAACTAATAACTGGGTGACTATATCTGATAGTCCTAAATTTGGGGGAACTATACTGAGTTCTATACTGAGCTGAGTAACTATGTCTGATAGTCTTGAATATGTAGAACTGGACTGAGTTCTATTCTAAGACTGAGACTGTGGAAGGTAATTATCTAACTGACATGCCCCTCTCTAAATTGATTGGGGTCCAACCTGTAACACCAGTTGGAAAGGTGTCAATACTGTGCCACGGGTAAGGACAAGTTGTGAGTTAACCCTCTCTGACAGGAAGCTCTTTCATCAACCCTCACTGGCAGGATAACTCGGATGAGAAGTATCAACCCTCATAATGTCTGGAAGGAAGATACCTCAACCTATGCTGGCTACATAGTTCTGTAATGCAGGGATTGCTACTAAGGGTCAAACCCTTTACTGACAGGAATGGCCCCATCCCTGGTTAACTCGGTGCTGAATCCTACTCCCAACTGAATAGACACTGAACTGATTTTAAGTCCGTACTAGGTTGGACTAAATGGTTACTGAGATTACTGTTTAGCTAAAATGAACTAAGTTCACTAAGTTCTATTGATTGGTGGAATACGACTGAATTCTGTTAGCTGACTGAGTTTACTGAGGTTTGAACTGAATACTGAGTTAGACAGAACTACTATTTAATCTACTGAGTTTTCCTGATCTCTGTAATTGACTAGGAGTACTACTGATTGTGTCATGACTAATACTGGTCTATGACTGACCATGGCTCAAGGTAACCAGCTAAATTTTTGGGTACAAGTACCCCCAGGACTCGATAGCATAAATTAAGAGACATGACATAAACATGAAACATGTAAACTATAAACCTGATCATCATTTATTCATTGGGGCATTTTAAAAAACACTTGCATGATTTCATTCTCTTAATAGTTCATATGAACAATTTATCAAACACTTGGAAGGCGTAAAACACGCGCATAACCCTAACCAACATGTGAGCACACAATTCAATCATCAAATTCACAATTGGAAGGCTTTAACATGATCTGACATGGAAAGACATATAAATCAATATACTCCACATAAAACTTAGTATAACACATGGATTTGAAACTCAAATAATCATTATAAACATGAATATTATCAAACCCATCATGGTATTCATGAAATTCATATACTTGAAGTTTAAAAAAAGATTCTTGGACTCCAAGGGTGGAAGAGACCCTTGGATGAACACCTCACATACCTTTGTTGAAGAATTTCTGAAAGTTTTTGGTTGAATCTTGAGTTCTTGATTTGAAATTTGAGCACCTAGGGTTTTGTTCTTGAGCTAATGTGAGAATGAATAAGTATATTTGCTCTCCAAAGGGCTTAATTTCGTGTTTTGGGGGAAGAAAGACATAGGGAAAAAACCTAAATACCCCTAAAAATGCGGTCTGTTAATGACTAAAAACTGGGCTACGATGCGCAGGTCGACGCGGCACCTCGATAGCATCGAAGCAATAGCCAATGTGTCACGCCTTGTTCACATCGATTCTCTAGAATTGAACGTTGGTAGCTGAGGAAAATATTAATCAATGCAATAGTCGATGCAGTGCGACAAAATCGCATTGATCCACTATTTTAAGGTTCCAAAGGGGCTTCAAACGAAGTTCAAAAAATCTGAAACTTGTCCGGAAACACCTACGGACATTCCTAATCATGAATCAACCTAAACATCAACACTTTATGGACATAACGCGAAATAAGATTTCCAACCTTCATAGGCTAAATGACACTAAGTCTGAGTACTTAACTAAAAATTATTCTAAGTCTGGGACCCCTTGAGAAGCCTTACAAACTTAATTAAGCTTAGGATTTTGCGGGGGTTTTACACATGATCTAAATAACATGAATAATCTTTAAAACTGACCGACTAATTACTGAAATCTGACTACTAGGTCAACTAAACCTTAAATAAGAAAAATTGAATACTAACTGAATCTATAGGAGCTATCATGTAACTGACAAGCCCCAATCTGAGCAAATTGGGGTCCAACCTGTAACCCTAGTTGGAAGGGTGTCAGTTCCTTGCCATGGGTACTAACACATGGATGTGTGGATAAACTATCAACCCTCTAATGGCAGGAAGACCTCTAAAAAAGCCACGCTAGCTACATAGTTCTGGAACTCAGGGATTGATACTAAAGGTCACACCTTCTACTAGCAGGTGAGCCCCCATCCCTTGGTTTACTTGGTGCTAAATCCTACTCCCAACTGAACTGACACTGAAATCATAAACTAGTGCATGCACTGATGACAAATATGCTCAAACATGGTATTCTAAAAATTGATGGTGCATGCATAATATAAAGTAATCATCAACATAAAAACTGATGTATTTAACATGAAATAATATTGGCTACAATATATAAAATCATCAGTTGACTGTCTCATTACTTGAAAAGTCTAAAATTCAAGTAAACATATAGGTATCAGGTGTTCATAAACTACCAACACTGAATGATTATAAAATTTGATAACAACACTTAAAACAGTGACATAAAGACATAATTCAAAGACCCAAAGCATGAGACATTTCAATAGCCTTATAAATTTCATGAAATTGAACATGGGAATGAGTTAACTTTGGGAAAATTTCATATTGGTACAGTTTAAAGCATAATTTGGGAATTTGACATGAAATTGACTAAACATGACATAGGGTTCTAAAACTTCGAGTATATATGAGCATGAATCGCATGGGTTAAAATTATTAGTAGGGCTTGAATGTAAATCTATGAGAGAACATGTATAATTTCATAATTCCATTGAATATTACATGGCTACTCTAAATTCAAAGAATAAAATAACCAAATTTACATAAAACACATGTTGACATGGCTTGAATAAGATTTACGAAGGAAAGCATGGATTAGTTCATCTTACACATGTCTATTCTCATCAAAGATGGAAAAATTCATACTTTAAACCAAAAAGAGGGATTTTCTTGGCTCAATAGGTGGAAGGACCAATTGATGAATGCCCCCGCATACCTTAATTGAACGGATTCTTGAACAAATCTTGTAGTTTGAACTTAAATCCCTGAATTCTTGAGGGAAAAAGCTTGAATTTTATCGTTCTTGGGAAGAAAGGCTTGAATTGCTTATTTTTAGGGAGGAGGAGGGTTTCTATGTGATAAATTTTGAGGAAGATGGGCAAATAATGCCCTTTTTAGTGGTATAAATCATGCTTTGGATGATTGGGGTTGTGGGGAAAGGACCAAATTACCCCTTGGCCTATAAGAAGCTGAAATAGTAAGGGAATAGCCCTCGTAGTGTGACCCTTAGTCCTAGGGGATAGCCATCATGATGCGACCCCTAAATTGGTGCAATACCCCTCGTGGCGCGAGGCTATCGACCCCTTATTGTTTCTTACAAAATTTGTCATAACGTTTTGTCGGGAATCAAATTAAGGCAAAATTTATATCGTTGGAAATATAACTCAATTATCTATCATTTGGTGGGAATTGAGCTGAAAAATACCCCATATATCAAAAGTTATATTTGTTCAAAGTCTACCCTTATAGAATCGAATACCAAAAATTTGGCCGAAGCAAAGGCTCTTAGCTCAACTTTGCTCTAAGTGATTCCTATGAACTTTTTTCACCTAATAAGCACTGTTCAACTAGGATAATGATCATGAAACATATATTCAGGTATAAATAATGTGATTAGAGTTTACACGTGAAGGAACGACGGTTTGATTTCTTAGCTAAAAAATGCAGGGTGTTATATTATCTCCCCCTTGAAATCATTCATTCTCGAATGATCGGTAGGAACTTGTTGAAGTCTTAGAAGTATGGAAAATGTAGACAAGACATGTTTGTTAATGAAGGATGTATCTGAGTTGAAATATTAAAACTTTTATCATGAAACTAATTTTTTAGCTGACTCGTACAAAGGTATTACAATGTCAGAGGTGGAATACTTGGAAACTGAGATCATGCACTGAACACTCATGAACTAAGTCATAACTAAATAGTTGAATCTAAAACATGATGCATGGACTGAACTAAATTCTCAATTTGCATGGACGTGAATGAATTACCTCATGGAATAACCATACTCATGAAACTTTGGATAGTAAGACAAAATGGAAAGATGAAAAACCATAGAAGCTTATCTATCTAATTGCTACACTGAGTTGTTGGCTATATGAACTGAATTATAGTGAAAGATTATACTCAACAGGAGTATTTCTTCAACACTCTTTGGCAAAAAGTTCTAATAACATTAGGGAGCAAAGAATCTTAGCATAATCTTAGTAAGATATCTAAATAAGAAATCTGAATATAGCTATAACTCTGTAACATGGAATATAGGCCTATGAAATAAAATCTAGGATAGAATTACTAGGCCTTAGGCAATGAAACTGCCCAATTCAAACTTAACCTTGCTCCTTAAATACTCGTAAGGGTACATATAACAACTCCAGCCAACGTCTGAGTTAGGCTACATACTCTCACCATGTTCAAGCCTAACTCAAAATCACAAGGTACTGCACATAACACCATAATGCTAGTCTGAACCATGAATTCAATACCCCATGTGCTTTCACAACTTCTTATCTGAAGAATAATTTTCCTTACCACTTCAACAACTAAATTCAATCTCTTACTAGCTATTCACTATTGCACAATATATTCATCCACTTATATATCAACATGACATTCAAGCCTATCATAATAACCATATACAAACTTCTAAGAAAACAACCTACCAAAGCATCTTTCCCATATTCTATAACACCTCTTTTCAATAACAACTTCCATACATTATCCCCAAAAAGACACATAGAATTCTCAACTAACCATGACATATACAAAAAGATTTTCCTCAATCTTCCTTCACACTTATATCCTTATATAAAACAAGCATACAAAAATCTTTCCCCAATATAAAATATTTACTCTCTCATATTTAAACAATTATTTATCACTACTATCATTTCCTAAGGAAAGGTCATTGAAAAGTTAGAACATGAGAACCTAAAGCATAAAACAATACTATGCATAACTTTGACACTTAACTAAGGCTTGAGGAATAGAGTATCCATGGCATGGATTTATTCAAGAGATCTAAACTGAGGACATACATGACATAATCTAAATTTAACTGGTCATTAAGGGTATACCATGAGAACATGGAACTGAATATTCTGTAAAGCATGAGTACATTACTCATGAGATGCATGACATGATTTTGGAGATCGTAAATTCATGGAATATGATTTGTACTGCTGAGTGAACTTGAACTCCTTATAATAGGAACTGAAAGTGTACATAATTCTATATAAAGTTCATAAATATGAGCTATAATCATAGAGCTGGCATGTAATCCATGAGTAGATTTCATGATGACTGACGTACAAATACTGAAATTAGAATGGGTCGGGCATCTTCTTCCCTAGTGTTGTTCTACAACACACTGACATCACAACTAGAATTTGAGAGACTGACTTGGTTTCTTATTCTATCATCTCCCCCTTAGCTTTAAGTTATCATTTTAAGTCTGTGAACCTCTTAATGAACTCTAATTAAACTGCAACCACCTTACTCTAGTGCAAAAGATATAACAATACACTAAAATAATAAATCCACCCCGAAAGACAACTGATGTGTGAGCTAATGCTAACATATTTGAGGCTTTTAACTAAGAATAATTACGAAGTCTTAAGCAACTTTTGTCATTTTTATTTGGTTTATGTTTGATTTTCTAGTAGAAGCTAATATGATAGAGAACCAATAAGAATGGAAGCAAAAAAGTTGAAATAAGAAGGAGATAGAGCCAAAAGTGTGGCTGAAAATATTTCTAATAAGTCATCAGCCTTGTGATAAGCTATCAGATTTATCGTTACCCTTAGACAGAGAATTGGCCTAAGATTGAAAGTTGTGATGAAATTTTTTGATAAGTCATCAAGGACCTGTTAAGCCATCAAGAATGTAGTCAACCTAAGGTAGCACATGAGAACTGAAGACGAGACTTGACAATATTTTGTGATAGGTCATCAAGGAGCTGATAGGACATCACTTTTTATCGCCAGCGGTAGGCAGAAAGCACCAAAAGCATAAAGGAAGCTGACGACATTTATGATAAGTCATCAGCCTCCTGATAAGCTATCACAAATGGCGACGCCTAATCCAAAGAATTTCTAAATTTTATTATTTTGTTTCCATAATTTGGGTGAACTATTTAAAGCCTACTCCGAGAACTTTAGGGTTTTCTATAAACTTTTGTTATTTAGCCTTATTTAAAGCCTTTTTTCCACCTTCTAGGAAGGTACAGTTGAGGGATGAGATTAGTCACTTTAGGCAACTCCCGACTGAAGCCTTGCATGAAACTTGGTAAAGATTTAAGAAGAAGTTGACACAGTGTCCGAACCACAACATGACAGACATACATTTGATGGAGACTTTGTACAGGGCTTTTAACTCTGTTACCAAGCTAATTGTAAAAAATGCTACTGGTGGTTCATTTGTTGATCTTACATTCCTAGTGGCTTCAGAGATGCTGGATAGAATGAACAAACAGAGTTAGGCATGGCATACCAGAGACTCTGTGGTGGCTAGCCCCACTGCTTCTGTGGGTATTACTGCAGAATAACACAGAAGAGAAGATGAGTGTGACCAATACATGGCTCACCTTAAAACATAGATGGACTTGTTAACCAAGCACTTGCTATCAAGAAAGATTAAAAAGGTGAAAACTGTGGGATCTCAGGATAGGATTGAGGCTGATGCAGATAAAAAGGCTAACTATATTAATAATCAAGGGGTTTCTGAGGCAATAGCCAAGGGAATCAAGGTTGGAACTTTTATGATAAGCCTAGTTATAAAGATAGGGAGCAGGGAAATTAGAGGAATAATAATGACAGGAGCGGGCTATATGTTTCTGTTAGAAATCATGAGGCTACTTCAACAAGTTCTGAAAAAATGGCCATGGAGGACATGATGGCTAAGTTATTAAAGGGAGTGGAGGTGACAAACTTTGGTGTAACTACCATGAAGACCGATCTGACATCCATCAGTCAGTTGGTACACTCGCATTCCACCGCAATCAAATAATTAGAGCAGCAGATAAGCCAACTCTCTGCAGCATTCAACCATAGAAAGAGTGGAATATTACCAAGTGCTACGGTCCAGAATCCATGAAATGATGGCTCATGCATGGCTATTACCACTAGAAGTGGTAAGATATTACCTGTCCCTACTATGGGAAAACCTGTAGCTAATGAGGTAGTTGATGTTGAACCAGAAGAAAGTGGTCCAGTAGAGTCTGAGAAGCTGGATATTTCCGATGATGCTCCGGAAAGAAGTAAAGATAAGGAGAAGGAGGTAGTGCTGAAAACTATCCCAAGACCACCACCTCCATTTCCTTAATGATTGAAGAAGAAAATTGATGATGCAAAATTTAGCAAATTCATGGCAGTACTCAAGTAATTGACAATAAATGTGCCTTTAGTTAAGGCACTTGAGCAAATGCCAGGATACGTGAAATTCATGAAGGACCTTGTAACTAAGAAAAACGCGGTGAGCCATGTATTGGAGGGTAATCTCCATCATTGTAATGTTGTTTCTACAAGGACCTTGGTGCAGAAGAAGCCAGACCTAGGCGCATTTACTATTCCCTGCACAATTAGGACTATGGAATTCACCAAGGCATTATGTGATATGGGAGAAAGCATTAATTTGATGCCGCTGGTTGTTTATAGGAAGTTGGGACTAGGAAATACCATACCCACTGATATGCGACTCGTGATGGAGGATAGGTCAGTAAAGTGACTTGTTGGCATTTTGTATGATGTGTTGGTGAAGGTGTACAACTTCATATTCCCTACAGACTTGTCATTCTGGATTGTGAGGTGGACTTTAAGGTGCCCATAATCTTGGGTCGATCTTTCCTCACAACCGAAAGTATGATAATTGATTTGAGAGCGAATGAGCTCTTATTCAGGATGAATGATGAAGTGGTACAGTTTGATGTGTGTAAATCAATAAAGCAGCATGAAGAAATGAGTGTGTTCTCAATAGTTGATGTGTTCTCAATAAGGTTCGAACCTTTGGCCGCAGTTATGATGAATTTTGATAGTGAAGACATCGGGGAGTATGAAGAGACTGTTTGTGATTTGGAAGGAATTGGTTCATATTCTTATGCCCCTAAAAAGATAGACCTTGACCTTGCTAATCAACCAACACCACCAGCCAAGCCATCTATTGAGGAGCCACCGGTCTTGGAATTGAAAGAACTGCTTGGGCACTTATGGGATGTATTTTTGGGCAACGGGCACGTATGGTACGTATTTTTGGGCTACCTATTATTATTGTGGCTGATTTGGGTGAGCAGTAGGTAAACTCACTTATTTCAATACTTCAGAGGCATAAGAGAGCTATAGGATGGACCATCGCAGATATTATTGGCATTCCCCCTGGCATCTATATGCATAAGATTCAACTTGAGGAAGATTGTATTCCAACTATAGAGAATCAGCGCCATATTAACCCACCAATGCAAGAGGTGGTTAAGAAGTATATTATTAAGTGGTTGGATATAGAAGTGGTTTACCCTATTTCTGACAGCAAATAGGTGAGCCCAGTTTAATGCGTGCCTAAAAAAATGGGCATAACTGTGGCTGCAAATAAAGGGAAGAGTTGATTCCACTTAGTCCTGTGACTGGGTAGAGAGTTTGCACGGACTACCACAAGCTGAATTCATGGACTCTGAAAGACCACTTTCTGATGCCCTTTATGGACCAAATACTTGATCGATTGCTGGAAAGGGGTGGTATTGCTTCTTGGATGGGTATATAGGATACAACCAAATCTATATTTCTCCTGAAGATTAGGAGAAGACGACATTCACATTTCCATATGGCACCTTTGCATTTAATAGGATGTCGTTTGGGCTATACAATGCACTCGCCATTTTTCAACGGTGTATAATATCTATCTTCTTAGATATGGTGGAGGAAACCATAGAGGTATTCATGGATGGTTTCTATATGGTAGGAGATTTATTTGAGATGTGTTTAGCAAACCTGAGTATAGCCTTGCAACGACGTGGTGAATTCAATTTGGTGCTTAATAATGCTCAAACTACAGCTCTCGTAAGAGTGTAAGCGATCGTTGTCAAATATAGAACCCAACTGGGTTGGGCATCGATCCCACAGAGAATACTTGGTCACTAAGTAAGCAAAGATTATTAGACTTTTGGTGCAAGTCTCGAAAAAAGGGGGAATTTTGTAGCGTGCAATACTGTAGATAAAATAATACAGTAAAAATAGAAAATAGCAAAGTAAAAAGAAAGAATCTTTAGTAAGATGTTTAACCAATTAGAATTGAGAGTTGGGGTTATGTCCACCTTATGAGTTATACATCTCTATTGGCTATGAGTTATGCGGAATTCAGACATGCATGTGCTTATAGAGAGTTGTATTCTATGGTAAATCCAGGCGTCTTTCGACCATCAAGGATTATTTCACTTTAACTCTTTCGAGCTTAAAGCGTGTCTAACGGTACGAACTCTCCAAGAGGTTAATCCAGTTACGGCACTAACTTTTTAACAGGGGTTGGTGCCCTATTACCTTGACATTATCTCTTTTCCAGACATATAACTTTTCTTTCGAACAAGTTAATAATATACTGGCGTATTCTATGCGTTTGCAACCACAAGAATTTGCATTAAGATGAAGAGAATAATGATATAAGCATCATACGAGTCACGAACTCACAAACTCATAGCAATAGATAGTATCTCATAAGGCTTCCATAACCCCAACAGAGAAGTTTAGCTATTCATGAGTGCAACGGAAATCACAATAGACTTTATCATTATACCAAAATAAAGATCTCACGTGTAGTAGGGTTTGGTATGGCGTTAGGCGTGAATTCCCTTTTAGAATAGCGGTTCTCTTGTTGTGGAAATTAAGAATTGAATAGATGAAGAGAAAGTAATTAATTGAAAGAGAATTGTTTTCGGAACTAGAAGTAGAATTGATTGTATGAAAGGAGAGAGATGATAATAAAACTTTAGCAACATAGGGTATTTATAACACCCATATCCTATTCCTACTAGGATACTGCATTACTTATCCTATTCCTAGTTGGTTACTGCATCATTATCCTAATCCTACTAAGTTACTGCTGATCCCCAAAGTCTTTAGAAATGCTGTTTTTGCCCGGGACAGATATTCCATGCGTCACTTTTGGTCCTTGGCGTCCAAGATTTCCCTTCCTTCTTTCGTGAAGCTTCCTTGGGCGTCAAGTTATCCATAATATGCTGAAATCTGCATCATTTATACCTGAAAACTTTCTAATCACATTTGTTAGCTCACTTACAGGAAAAAGGACCAAAAGTGCATGAATTATATATTTTGTCCTCAAAACTTAGCTAAAATATGGGTAAATTATAGTACTTTAGGCGTGTAAATACGCCTATTATCAGTGCTTAACTGGGAAAAATGCCATTTTATGGTAAAGGAGGATATTATTCTCGGCTATAAAATTTTAGAAAAAGGGATAGAAGTTGATCGAGCAAAGGTGGAAGTTATTGAGAAACTACCACCTCCCATTTTAGTAAAGGGAGTGTATATTTTTCTTGGACATGCTGGCTTTTATCGGAGATTTATAAAAGACTTCTCGAAGGTTGCAAATCCACTTTGCAAACTTTTGGAGAAAGAAGTAAAATTTTCCTTCAATGATGAGTGCTTGAAGGAATTTGAACGCCTTAAAAAGAAGCTGGTTGAGGCCCTTAATGTTGTTGCACCAAACTGGTCAAAACCATTTGAGATCATGTGTGATGCAAGCAGTGTTTCCATTGGAGTTGTATTGGGAAAAAAGAAGGACAAACTGTTTCATCCGATATATTATGCTAGTAAAGCACTGAATGGAGCGCAAAAGAATTACACTATCATTGAGCAGCAACTTCTGGCGGTAGTGTATGCTTTTGAGAAGTTTAGGGCTTATCTGCTTGGGACCAAAGTGGTGATCCACACTGAACATGCAACCTTGAGGTATTTGATGGCGAAGAAGGATGCAAAACCAAGGTTGATTAGATGGGTCCTGCTGCTACAAGAATTTGACTTTGAGGTCAAAGATAGGAAAGGTTGTGAAAACTAAGTTGAAGATCATCTGACTAGAATGAAAGGTGAATAGGTAATTAGTGATGAAATAGAGACAAATGATACATTCCCGGATGAGGAGATCTTGGCTGCTGCTGTGGAACAATTTCCTTGGTATGCTGATTATGCAAATTATGTTGTGAGTGAGGTCATCCCAGAAAATATTTCTTTCCATCAAAGAAAGAAATTCTTGCATGATGTGACACATTACTTCTGGGATGGGCCGTATCTTTTTTGGCGATGTGCGGATAATATTATAAAGAGATGTGTGCCGAAAGTAGATGTATTTTGCATATTGGAAGCATGTCATGCTTTCTCAGTTGGAGGTCACCATGTAAGTGACGAAATGGCTAAGAAGGTGTTGCAGAGCGGTTATTGTCCAACATTGTTCAAGGATGCCCATGAGTTTGTGCTTAAATGTGACCAATGTCAGAGGCAGGGGTAAATCTACAAAAGGCATGAGATGTCTTTGACTAAGATGCATGAAGTGGAATTGTTTGATGTATGGGGCATCGATTTCATGGGCCCTTTTGTAAGCTCGTATGGGATAAAGTACATTTTGGTTGCTGTCGACTATGTATTGAAATGGGTCGAAGCTATTGCCTTGTATGACAATGAAGGAAAGAGAGTTGTTGCTTTTCTCAAAAAGAATATCTTCTCTCACTTTGGAGTACCACACACGATTATAAGTGGTGGAGGATCTCATTTTCGTAACAAAGTGTTCTGAATAGCATTAGCAAAATATGGGGTGAAACAGCATAGAGTAGCCACTCCATATCACCCACAAACTAGTGGGCAAGTGGAGGTGTCAAATCGAGAGGTTAAAGCCATCCTAGCAAAAATAGTAAATGCTAGCCGGATATATTGGTATCGAATGCTCGATGATACCTTGTGAGCATATCGGACTGATTTTAAGACACCCATTGGCATGTCACCATTTCAGCTGGGCTATGAAAAAGCTTTCCACCTACCAATAGAGCTGGAACACAAGGCCTTATGGGAACTCAAAAGACTGAATTTGTGCTGGAAGGAAGCAGCAGAGCTGAGACTGGGACAACTAAATAAGATGGATGAATTTCATCTCAGGGCATATGAACGAGTGGACCTATATAAAGAAAAGATGCAAAAGTACCATGATTGGAGAATAGAGAAACAAGACTTCCAAAAGGGTGATTTGGTACTTCTTTTCAATTCCAGACTTAAACTGTTCCCAGGTAAGCTTAAATCCAAGTGGTCAGGCCCATTTAGAGTTAGTCAAGTCTACTTATTTGGAGTAGTAGAACTTGAAAATAAAGACGGCAGCACCTTCAAGGTGAATGGGCAACGAGTCAAGCTTTACATTGGTCCAAAAGAATCGATGAAAAGTATCACTACTATCTATCTCGATGAAGTCTGAAGTAATTAAGATAACTGAGTTGTGCCGCAACGTTAAATCAAGCACTGCATGGGAGGCAACCTATGACCCCTGGGATTGATCCATTCCAGGTATACTCTAACCCTAAGTTTAGATTTTCTTTGATCTTAAGTTGAGGGTGTAGGGTAAATTTTTTGTAAAATTTTGTAGTCAACTAGGAGAAATACTTGTACTTGAGGCAGTTGAATTGTTTTTGTGATTTTTGTACACCTCTTAAAGTGGTCGACTACTTTAAACTGAGTGATTTGCATTTAAGTGTGACCACCATGCATCTTTGTATGACATTAGTTTTAGTAACATAATAATCATTGCTAAACAGTGGCATGAACTGAATGAGTTGTAGCTTGTGATATACTTGTGTGTCGTGTGTGTGTGAGAAACTACTTAGTTCCCTCGGTGTACTGAAACCAGAAATTGCCTGGTTAGTCTTACCTAGGTTGAAGGATAAGGGTTAGAAAAGGATCATAGGCCATTTTAATATTATCTCACTTTAGCCTAAATGACCTTCCCTATGTGTATAATATCTTTTGATCCCTGTTTTGAGCCTAATTAGCCTATTTCTTTTTATGAAACCTATCACCTTCCCATTTAGACCACAATGAACCTATTTTGGCACTGGTCCTCCTTGGACACTTTGCACCTACTAGGATACTGCATTACTTATCCTAGTCCTACTAGGTTACTGCATCATTATCCTAATCCTACTAAGTTACTGCTGATCCCCAAAGTCTTTAGAAATGTTATTTTTGCCCGGGACAGATATTCCATGCATCACTTTTGGTCCTTGGCGTCCAAGCTTTCCCTTCCTTCTTTCGTGAAGCTTCCTTGGGCGTCAAGTTATCCATAATATGCTGAAATATGCATCATTTATACCTGAAAACTTGCTAATCACATTTGTTAGCTCACTTACAGGAAAAAGGACTAAAAGTGCATGAATTATATATTTTGTCCTCAAAACTTAGCTAAAATATGGGTAAATTATAGTACTTTAGGCGTGTAAATACGCCTATTATCAACACCCCACACTTAAAGCTTTGTTCGTCCTCGAACAAAATATCATGTCCATCTAAACATCTACTTAGGGTTTCACAGTAACAACACAAAATATTCGTCAAGACAGGCACGACAATCATTAACAAAGAGTAGTTTTCTAATCACTTCTAGAAACAATTCAACCTCTAATATAGACTCGTGATGATGGTTAATTCGTATCCACAAGTTAAGGCACAAAGAATCATACAAGACTACCTAAAACTCATCAACCATGTGTGTCTCACATAAGATATTACCCATAATCACTCACAAGTATTGCATTTTTCAGAACATGGGTATAAGATTATCCTTGCTCTCACTCTCACAAAGAATTCATATGTTGCAACTGATGACCATAGGCTTGCCCTTAGTGTAATGCTCTACTAATATCAGAATGTTAAGCTTAGGATCAAATAGGTCTTTTACAGGTTGTAATGTAGGCTAAGGGACGGGTAGGACTATTTTGGCCAGAAATAGTGACTATGTTCCTAAGCGCTTTAATACATCACATTATGCCATTAACACTCTCTTTTAATCAACCCTGCTACCTTTCTTTTATCTATCACCCTTTTTCACTTATTTTGCCATTCAAGCATAACTATCTTTTTATTTAATCATAAACACAATTTATCATTTTGTTTTTCTATTTCTTTTTCTTTTCTTTTCTTTTCTCTTTTTTTTTATAACACACCTCCATGATAGCCACTCTTTTTCATAACAAATTCAAGTACCAATACACTCTAAGGCATCACTCTTACCCAATTTCCTCTTATTTTGTCACATGACTTCACAATTTAAAGCACTTAGGAATTTGGATCAAATTATGGTTTTGAAAAAAAAAGGATTAGGCTTACATATGAGGCTGTCAAAGAAAATGACTTAAAGTCTCAAAAGGGTTGACTAGGATAATGTCCACGGGTAGGTAAACATAAGGTAAACAATCACAGGCTGCCAAAGAAATGCCTAAATCATCTCCTAAACTCACACTCTTTATTTCGCTTTACACACACACCAGGCACGTTCTAGCATCAGTCACAACACAGAATATACTATATCCTCACACACACAAGGCACATGGTCAACTTTATTGGGAGTATTATAGACTCTTGACCCTAACAGATGAATGAATTAAACCACACAATTATCACACAGTGAGTCACACTTAGAGCCTAAATGTCTCAATAGTAATGATTCTAGCACAAACTCTTGTCATAACACCATTCCGCCTATCAAAACAATTTCATGCATCAAAATCTAAAAAAATCTACGACTGATTAAAACAAACAAAAAAATATGACAATAAATGTAGGCAAAGAAGTACAGCATACGAATACTAGCACCCCACACTTAGACGGGACACACTGCCCTCAGTGGAAAATAAATACGGAAAACCTGATTAGTCGGACTCTTCTTCTATGTCTAGGGTCATTACCCCTGCGTCGGAATCATCATCAGAGTCGTCATCCTCAGAGTTTCCTCAAATTGTAACCACTTGATCCAAAAGTGCGTTGAGGTATTTGTAGTGAGGAGGATTTATCTTGCTCTTTTCTTCCCCTTTTCTGGCCTTTCTGTGAGGTGGTTGCTTTGTCTTTTCCTGGGCGTGCTTTTGGTGCCATTGTACTTGGTTGATGGCCTCGAAAGATGTTCTTGCAAAGTAAAAGAGCAAAAGGAAAATTTTTGAGAGATTTTGGAGAGGTAGGCGGCACTTAGGTTGAATTTGCAATGCATTTTTGTTCTAAGACTAAGGTTCTATTTATAGGACAAGCTTGGGTCGGGTTTTGACCTATTTGGAATTGGATTTGGAGGCCAAAGTGACCATAGGAGGCGCCTAATGCTTTGCCTATGCTTGGCGTAGGCGGCGCCTAATGCTTTGCCTATGCTTGGCTTAGGCGGCGCCTATGCTATGGCATTGTTAGGCATAGGCGGCGCCTATGCCATGGCATACTAGATTCAGAGACAAAATGCTTTTACATAGGCGGCGCCTATGCTATGGCATTGTTGAGCATAGACGGCGCCTATGCCATGGCATACTAGATTCAGAGACAAAATGCTTTTGCATAGGTGGCGCCTATGCTATGGCATTGTTGAGCATAGGCGGCGCCTATGCTATGGCACTCTATAATCCGAGATCTTAGGCCATAGCATAGGCCATGCCTTGTTCGTGGCCTAGATTTACATAGGCCTTGCCTTTTTCTTTGTCTATATTTTCATAGGCAATGCCTAACCCAAAGCCTTTTGCTTCTTCATTCCTAACTTACCACCTTCAACATGCAATACTTCCAAATCAAAATTTGAAACCAATCTCTTCCTTTATACCTCTTGCACCTACACTTACTCAAAAACAACAAAAACGATTAGAACGATGGGTTGCCTCCCACCAAGCGCCTTAATTTTGGTTGTGGCTCGGCAAAATCTTATGAAAACAAAACAATTAAAAATGATGGGTTGCCTCCCACCAAGAGCTTGATTTATTGTCGCGGCACGACATAGCTATCTCGATTACTTAGACTTCATCGAGATAGATGGGGCATCGTTTTCTGAATGGATTCAGACGACGCTGATGCTTACTTGTAGGCATGCAATCTTCTTCGATATGACTCTTGTGCATACATATCCCAGGAGGGATACCAATTATATCATCAATAGTCCAACCCATAGCTCTCTTGTGCCTCTTCAGAGCAGAGATAAGAGCCTCTACGTGCTGTTCACTTAGATCATCCGCAACTGCAACACTTACTGGAAGTGTATTTCCACTTCCCAAGAACGCATACCTTAGATAATTGGGGAGTTTTTTCGATTCTAGCACTGGTGGCTCTTCGATGGAAGTCTTCGTTGTTGGTGACGGTTGATTCTTAAGATCAAGGTCCGACTGCTTATGAGTATGAGAATAGGACCCTATTTCTGTTAGAGCACACATAGTTTCTTCATAATCTTCATCATCCTCATGCTCAACATTCAGCAGCGCAGCAGACAATGGCTCAACAGTGAGCTGTTTCTCTACAGATAATGCTTTCTTATCTTCATAATGAACATCAGCTATAGAGAACACATCCATATCTCTTGGGTGCTTCATCGATTTGCACAAATCAAAATGAATCACTTCGTCATTCATTCGAAATAAAAGCTCATTATCTCTCATATCAATAAGCACGCTTCCAGTTGCGAGGAAAGGGCTTCCCAAGATTATGGAAACTTCAAAATCCACCTCGCAATCTAAAATGACAAAGTCTGCAGGAAAGATGAAGGTGGAAACCTTTACCAACACATCATTCAAGATACCCACAGGTCGTTTTACCGACCTATCTGCCATCATAAGCCGTATATTGGTTGGCGTAGGGTCACCTAACCCCAACTTCCTGTAGACGGATAGTGGCATCAAATTGATGCTAGCATCCAGATCGCACAATGCTTTGGAAAAATCCAACGATCCAATCTTGCAAGGGATAGTGAAAGCACCGGGGTCAGCCTTCTTCTGAACTAATGATCTGGTAGCGATTGCACTGCAATGATGAATAGTATCCGTCAACTCATAACTAGTTGCCCGCTTCTTTGTCAAAAGATCCTTCATGAATTTAGCATACCCAGGCATCTGTTCCAGTGCCTCCACCAACGGAACATTAATAGTTAGCTGCTTCAACATGGTCATGAATTTACTGAACCTAGTGTCATCAGCCTTCTTCTTCAGTCTCTGAGGAAAAGGTGGTGGTGGAAGGGGAATTGTTTTCTCCACCACTTCCTTTTTATCTTGCTTCCGATTATCACTCTTTTCAGGCTGGTGACGTCTAGGTGTAACATCATGAGCACTCACTTCAGCTTCTACGGCATCTTCAAACTTTGCTTCATCAACATTCTCTGATCTATCATCAACTACCTGCTTGCCTTTGGATGGATTTTCCAACACTTTACCACTCCTGGTAGTAATAGCCATACATGATCCGTCATTCCTTGGGTTTTGCACAGTGTCGCTAGGTAAGGTGCCAGCCTTTCTTTGATTGAATGCAGCTGAAAGTTGACTCAATTGCTGCTCTAGTTGCTTTATTGCAGTAGAATATGAGTCAACCAATTGATTCATTGAGGACAAATTATTTATTACCTCCGTTACTCCCGCGCTGGTTGCTTCCACTCCTTTCAACAGTTTAGCCATTATTTTTCCATATTTCCCGACCCAGATGCAGTGGTGTCACGTCTTCCTGGGGGAACATATAAACCACTATTGTCATTCTTGTTCTTCCAACTACCTTGGTCCTTATTTCCAGATTTCTCATAGTAGTTCCGACCTTGGTTTCCTTGGGCATTGCCTCGGAAACCCACCTGATTATTCAAGTAGTTTGCTTCTTCCTCATAGTCGGATTCATCTCTTTCCTGTGATACAACGGCCTTAACCTTTTCGGTCTTCCCTGATAATAAGTGCTTGGTAAGAAGATCCATCTGTGTTTTCATGTAGGCCATATCTTGGTCACGTTCCTCTTGTCTTTGCCTCTGCTCTGCAGTCATGCCAATAGATATAGTAGAGCTTGCTACCTCAGAATCCCTGGTATGCCAAGCTTAGCTCTGCTTTGTCATACGATCTAGCATATCACTTGCCTCAATAAAATTAAGGTCCATGGATGATCCTCCAGCCGCATTATCCACCACTGGCTTAGTCACTGAGTTCAAAGCCCTGTATAATATCTCCATCAAGTGGACATTGGTCATATGATGGTTTGGGCACCGCATAAGCTTCTTCTTGAATCTCTCCCATGTTTCGTGGAGAGCTTCAGTTGGAAGCTGTCGGAAGTTGGTGATCTCATCTCTCAACTGTGCTCTCTTGGATGGCGGAAAGAATTTTTCTAGGAAAACGTCTTTCAATTGCCTCCAATTGGTGATAGAATCAGGAGTCAGCCCATTCAACCATAGAGTTGCCTCCCCAGATAGAGATAATGGAAATAAGCGCAGTCGAATTGTATTCTGTCCAACTCCTAGATTGTCAAATAACTTACATGTAGAGATGAAGTTGATCAGGTGCATATTCGGATCATCGCCTGCGAGTCCATCAAATAAACCTTTGAGCTGAAATAGCTGAATCATAGTGCTAGTGATATTAAACTTTGCTCCAGGTGCCAAGGAAGAAGGAATAATAGCTCCTATAGCACCAGCTCCATCCAGATCGTCATCATTATCATCAAAAGGTGCCTGCACAGCTCGGCGGTCAGGTCTCATTCTAGCTTGATGATCTCTCCTATGCATAGGTACCGCCACCTCATCAGTACGCCTAGGATTTAGTAGCTCCTCATCACCCAGGTCCTCATCATCAGGATTTGTTGCCCGACTTGGGTTATCAATAATCTGTTGATGCACTTGAGCAGCTACCAGTGCAGCTAGTCTAGCCTTCTCCTGTTGAGCCGCCCTTCTGTCAATGTCACGTTGTGCATCCATCCTGCCAATAGAACCTGAATAGAACAAAAACAACAGCTAAAAGTAAAATCTGATAACTTTTGAACAAAGGGTCTAGTAACTATCACAAACTTAATTGACAACCGTATTCCCCGGCAGCGGCGCCAATTTTTGATAACGCTCAAACTACAGCTCTCGTAAGAGTGTAAGTGATCGTTGTCAAATATAGAACCCAACTGGGTTGGGTATCGATCCCACAGAGAATACTTGGTCACTAAGTAAGCAAAGATTATTAGACTTTTGGTGCAAGTCTCGAAAAAAGGGGGAATTTTGTAGCGTGCAATACTGTAGACAAAATAATACAGTAAAAACAGAAAATAGCAAAGTAAAAAGAAAGAATGTTTAGTAAGATGTTTAACCAATGAGAATTGAGAGTTGGGGTTATGTCAACCTTATGAGTTATACGTCTCTATTGGCTATGAGTTATGCGGAATTCAGACATGCATGTGCTTATAGAGAGTTGTATTCTATGGTAAATCCAGGCGTCTTTCGACCATCAAGGATTATTTCACTTTAACTCTTTCGAGCTTAAAGCGTGTCTAACGGTACGAACTCTCCAAGAGGTTAATCCAGTTACGGCACTAACTTTTTAACAGGGGTTGGTGCCCTATTACCTTGACATTAGCTCTTTTCCAGACATATAACTTTTCTTTCGAACAAGTTAATGCTATACTGGCGTATTCTATGCGTTTGCAACCACAAGAATTTGCATTAAGATGAAGAGAATAATGATATAAGCATCATACGAGTCACGAAATCACAAACTCATATCAATAGATAGTATCTCATAAGGCTTCCATAACCCCAACAGAGAAGTTAAGCTATTCATGAGTGCAACGGAAATCACAATAGACTTTATCATTATACCAAAATAAAGATCTCACGTGTAGTAGGGTTTGGTATGGCGTTAGGCGTGAATTCCATTTTAGAATAGCGGTTCTCTTGTTGTGGAAATTAAGAATTGAATAGATGAAGAGAAAGTAATTAATTGAAAGAGAATTGTTTTCGGAACTAGAAGTAGAATTGATTGTATGAAAGGAGAGAGATGATAATAAAACTTTAGCAACATAGGGTATTTATAACACCCATATCCTATTCCTACTAGGATACTGCATTACTTATCCTATTCCTAGTTGGTTACTGCATCATTATCCTAATCCTACTAAGTTACTGCTGATCCCCAAAGTCTTTAGAAATGTTGTTTTTGCCCAGGACAGATATTCCATGCGTCACTTTTGGTCCTTGGCGTCCAAGCTTTCCCTTCCTTCTTTCGTGAAGCTTCCTTGGGCGTCAAGTTATCCATAATATGCTGAAATCTGCATCATTTATACCTGAAAACTTTCTAATCACATTTGTTAGCTCACTTACAGGAAAAAGGACCAAAAGTGCATGAATTATATATTTTGTCCTCAAAACTTAGCTAAAATATGGGTAAATTATAGTACTTTAGGCGTGTAAATACGCCTATTATCAGTGCTTAACTGGGAAAAATGCCATTTTATGGTAAATGAGGATATCATTCTCGGCTATAAAATTTTAGAAAAAGGGATAGAAGTTGATCGAGCAAAGGTGGAAGTTATTGAGAAACTACCACCTCCCATTTTAGTAAAAGGAGTGTATATTTTTCTTGGACATGCTGGCTTTTATCGGAGATTTATAAAAGACTTCTCGAAGGTTGCAAAAAAAGAAGTAAAATTTTCCTTCAATGATGAGTGCTTGAAGGAATTTGAACGCCTTAAAAAGAAGCTGGTTGAGGCCCTTAATGTTGTTGCACCAAACTGGTCAAAACCATTTGAGATCATGTGTGATGCAAGCAGTGTTTCCATTGGAGTTGTATTGGGAAAAAAGAAGGACAAACTGTTTCATCCGATATATTATGCTAGTAAAGCACTGAATGGAGCGCAAAAGAATTACACTATCATTGAGCAGCAACTTCTGGCGGTAGTGTATGCTTTTGAGAAGTTTAGGGCTTATCTGCTTGGGATCAAAGTGGTGATCCACACTGAACATGCAACCTTGAGGTATTTGATGGCGAAGAAGGATGCAAAACCAAGGTTGATTAGATGGGTCCTGCTGCTACAAAAATTTGACTTTGAGGTCAAAGATAGGAATGGTTGTGAAAACTAAGTTGAAGATCATCTGACTAGAATGAAAGGTGAATAGGTAATTAGTGATGAAATAGAGATAAATGATACATTCCCGGATGAGGAGATCTTGGTTGCTGCTGTGGAACAATTTCCTTGGTATGCTGATTGTGCAAATTATGTTGTGAGTGAGGTCATCCCAGAAAATATTTCTTTCCATCAAAGAAAGAAATTCTTGCATGATGTGACACATTACTTCTGGGATGGGCCGTATCTTTTTTGGCGATGTGCGGATAATATTATAAAGAGATGTGTGCCGAAAGTAGATGTATTTTGCATATTGGAAGCATGTCATGCTTTCTCAGTTGGAGGTCACCATGTAAGTGACGAAATGGCTAAGAAGGTGTTGCAGAGCGGTTATTGTCCAACATTGTTCAAGGATGCCCATGAGTTTGTGCTTAAATGTGACCAATGTCAGAGGCAGGGGTAAATCTACAAAAGGCATGAGATGCCTTTGACTAAGATGCATGAAGTGGAATTGTTTGATGTATGGGGCATCGATTTCATGGGCCCTTTTGTAAGCTCGTATGGGATAAAGTACATTTTGGTTGTTGTCGACTATGTATTGAAATGGGTCGAAGCTATTGCCTTGTATGACAATGAAGGAAAGAGAGTTGTTGCTTTTCTCAAAAAGAATATCTTCTCTCACTTTGGAGTACCACACACGATTATAAGTGGTGGAGGATCTCATTTTTGTAACAAAGTGTTCTGAATAGCATTAGCAAAATATGGGGTGAAACAGCATAGAGTAGCCACTCCATATCACCCACAAACTAGTGGGCAAGTGGAGGTGTCAAATCGAGAGGTTAAATCCATCCTAGCAAAAATAGTAAATGCTAGCCGGATATATTGGTATCGAATGCTCGATGATACCTTGTGAGCATATCGGACTGATTTTAAGACACCCATTGGCATGTCACCATTTCAGCTGGGCTATGAAAAAGCTTTCCACCTACCAATAGAGCTGGAACACAAGGCCTTATGGGAACTCAAAAGACTGAATTTGTGCTGGAAGGAAGCAGCAGAGCTGAGACTGGGACAACTAAATAAGATGGATGAATTTCATCTCAGGGCATATGAACGAGTGGACCTATATAAAGAAAAGATGCAAAAGTACCATGATTGGAGAATAGAGAAACAAGACTTCCAAAAGGGTGATTTGGTACTTCTTTTCAATTCCAGACTTAAACTGTTCCCAGGTAAGCTTAAATCCAAGTGGTCAGGCCCATTTAGAGTTAGTCAAGTCTACTTATTTGGAGTAGTAGAACTTGAAAATAAAGACGGCAGCACCTTCAAGGTGAATGGGCAACGAGTCAAGCTTTACATTGGTCCAAAAGAATCGATGAAAAGTATCACTACTATCTATCTCGATGAAGTCTGAAGTAATTAAGATAACTGAGTTGTGCCGCAACGTTAAATGAAGCACTGCATGGGAGGCAACCTATGACCCCTGGGATTGATCCATTCCAGGTATACTCTAACCCTAAGTTTAGATTTTCTTTGATCTTAAGTAGAGGGTGTAGGGTAAATTTTTTGTAAAATTTTGTAGTCAACTAGGAGAAATACTTGTACTTGAGGCAGTTGAATTGTTTTTGTGATTTTTGTACACCTCTTAAAGTGGTCGACTACTTTAAACTGAGTGATTTGCATTTAAGTGTGACCACCATGCATCTTTGTATGACATTAGTTTTAGTAACATAATAATCATTGCTAAACAGTGGCATGAACTGAATGAGTTGTAGCTTGTGATATACTTGTGTGTCGTGTGTGTGTGAGAAACTACTTAGTTCCCTCGGTGTACTGAAACCAGAAATTGCCTGGTTAGTCTTACCTAGGTTGAAGGATAAGGGTTAGAAAAGGATCATAGTCCATTTTAATATTATCTCACTTTAGCCTAAATGACCTTCCCTATGTGTATAATATCTTTTGATCCCTGTTTTGAGCCTAATTAGCCTATTTCTTTTTATGAAACCTATCACCTTCCCATTTAGATCACAATGAACCTATTTTGGCACTGGTCCTCCTTGGACACTTTGCACCTTGACTTAGGCAAATGGACTAAGTTGAGGGTGGCTATCATAGGGGTGCGTGATATAAAATGAGTATGAAGAAAGGTAGAATAAAAGAAAAGAACAAAAAGTTGGGTGCAAAGGAAAAGAGAAGAACGGAAAAGGTTAACGAGTGAAACCTCAGAAAGCTAGTGTAGTGTCAAGAAGGCTTAGTCACTTTAAATATCATCAAGTATCATACCAGCCTTATCCTAAATTATAAGGCTAAGAGAAGTCCTATAGTGATCCTAGATGACCTATTTGAAGATCGGGGTAATGAAAATAAGGGCAAACCTATGGTACTTGGCATACACGGATTGGAACTTCATTCTGAGAGTGAGTATTTTGATTGTCCCCGTGGTTACATATAAATACTAAGATGATGAGGGGGATTTATTTTTTGTGAGGGTACACCAGATATGTTGCTAAGTACTAACTTGTTTAGAGAGTGTAATACTGGTATATGCATGGTTAATGTAGATGAATTAATGTCGTAGACTGATGTCGGTGTGTTGCATTGGTGTTCTTCATTGTACTTGAAATGACTGAACTAGGAGATGGTGAAAGTGTTTTGAGATAATATGGATGATTGACTGCCAAATATGTCTTATATTCTCTTAGTTGTATTGAGTTGCTTGAGGACAAGCAATTGTTTTAAGTTGAGGGTGTTGATGTGAGAGCTAATGCTAACACATTTGAGGCTTTTAACTAAGAATAATTGCGAAGTCTTAAGCAACTTTTGTCATTTTTGATTGGTTTATGTTTGATTTTGAAGTAGAAACTAATATGATAGAGAACCAACAAGAATGGAAGCAAAGGAGTTAAATAAGAAGTAGATAGAGGCAAAAGTGTGGTTGATGACATTTTTGATAAGTCATCAGCCTTGTGATAAGCTATCAGATTCATCGTCAGCCATAGACAGAAAATTGGCCTAAGATTGAAAGTTGTGACGACATTTTTTGATAGGTCTTCATGGATGTGATAAGCCGTCAAGAATGTCGTCAACCCAAGGCAGCACATGAGAACTGAAGAAGAGACTGAACGACATTTTAAATAATCACAAGGGAAAATATAACTACTCCAGCCGAAGTCTGAGTTGAGCTACATACTCTCACCATGTTCAAGCCTAACTCAAAATTACAAGGTACTGCATATAACACCATATTGCTAGTCTGGACCATGAATTCATTACCCCATGTGTTTTCAAACTTCTTATCTCAAGAATAATTTTTCTTACCACTTCAACAACTAAATTCAACCTCTTACTAGCAATTCACTAGCGCACAATACATTCATCCACTTATATATCAACATGACATTCAAGCCTATCATTATACCATATACGAACTTCTAGGCAAACAACCCACCAAAGCATCTTTCCCATATTCTGTAACACCTCTTGTCAATAACAACTTCCATACATTATCCCCAAAAAGACACATAGAACTCTCAACTAACCATGACATATACCAAAAACTTTGCCTCAATCTTCCTTCACACTTATATCCTTATATAAAACAAGCATACAAAAATCTTTCCCCAATATGAAACATTTACTCTCTCATATCTAAACAATTACTCATCACTACTATCATTTCATAAGGAGAGGTCATTGAAAATTTAGAACATGAGAACCAAAAGCATAAAAGAATACTATGCATAACTTTGACACTTAACTGAGGCTTGAGGAATAGAGTATCCATGGCATGGATTCATTCAAGAGATCTAAACTAAGAACATACATGACATAATCTGAATTTCACTGGTCATTAAGGGTGTACCATGAGAACCTGGAACTGAATATTCTGTAAAGCATGAGTACATAAGTCATGAGATGCATGACATGATTTTGGAGATCGTAAATTCAAGGAATATGATTCGTACTGCTGAGTGAACTTGAACTCCTTATACTAGGAACTGAAAGTGTACATAATTCTATAATAAGTGCATGAATATGAGCTATAATCATAGATCTGGCATGTAAGCCATGAGTAGATGTCATGATGACTGACGTACAAATACTGAAATTAGAATGGGTCGGGCATCTTCTTCCCTAGTGTTGTTGTACAACACACGGACATCACAACTAGAATTTGAGAGCCTGACTTGGTTTCTTATTCTATCATCTCCCCCTTAGATTTAAGCCATCATTCTAAGTATGTGAACCTCATAATGAACTCTAATTGAACTGCAACCACCTTACTCTAGAGTAAAAGATATAACAATACACTTAAATAATAAATGCACCCCTGAAGACAACTGATGTGTGAGCTAATGCTAACACATTTGAGGCTTTTAACTAAGAATAATTGCGAAGTCTTAAGCAACTTTTGTCATTTTTGATTTGTTTATGTTTGAATTTTTAGTAGAAGCAAATATGACAGAGAACCAATAAGAATGGAAGCAAAGTAGTTGAAATTAGAAGTAGATAGAGGCAAAAGTGTGTCTGACGACATTTCTAATAAGTCATCAACCCTGTGATAAGCTATCAGATTCATCGTTACCCTTAGACAGAGAATTGGCCTAAGATTGAAAGTTGTGATGACATTTTGTGATAGGTCATCAAGGATCTAATAAGCCGTCAAGAATGTCATCAACCTAAGGCAGCACATGAGAACTGAAGAAGAGACTTGACGATATTTTGTGATAGGTCGTCAAGGAGATGATAGGGCGTCACTTTTTGTAGTCAGCGGTAGGCAACAAGCACCAAAAGCATAAAGGAAGCTGACGACATTTGTTATAAGTATTCAGCCTCCTGATAGGCTATCACAAATGGCGTCATCTAATTCAAAGAATTTCTAAATTTATTATTTTGTTTCCAAAACTAAGGTGAACTATTTAAAGCCTTGTTTAGGGTTTTCTTAGGAGTTTCGGACCTTGAGTTCATGAAATTTATATACTTGAAGTTTAAAAATAGATTCTTGGACTCCAAGGGTGGAAGAGACCCTTGGATGAACACCTCACATACCTTTGTTGAAGAATTTCTAAAAGTTTATGGTTGAATCTTGAGTTCTTGATTTGAAATTTGAGCACAGGGTTTTGTTCTTGAGCTAATTGTTGAATAAATAAGTATATTTTCTCTCCAAAGGGCTTAATTTCGTGTTTTAGAGGATGAAGGATGTGGGAGAAAGACCCAAATACCCATATGAATGCAGTCTTTTAATGACTAAAAATTGGGCTGCCGACGCGCAGGTCGACGCGGCACGTCGATAGCATCGAAGCGATAGATAATGTGTCACCCTAAGTTTGCATAGATTCTATAGAATTAAATGTTGGTAGCTGAGGAAAATATTAATCAATGCGATAGTTGACGCGGCACGCCAAGATCGCGTTGACCCACTATTTTAGGGTTCCAAAGGGGCTTCAAACGAAGTTCGAAAAATCCAAAACTTGTCCGAAAATGCCTACGGACATTCCTGATCATGAATCAACCTAAACATCAACACTTAATGGACATAACACATAATAAGATTCCCAACCTTCGTAGGCTAAAATGAATCTAAGTCTGAGTACTTAGCTAAAAATTATTCTAAGTCTGGGACCCCTTGACAAGCCTTACAAACTTAATTAAGCTTAGGCTTTTGCGGGGTTTCACGCATGATCTAAATAACATGAATAATCTGTAAAACTGACCGAATAATTACTGAAATTTGACTAGTTGGTCAAGCAAACCTTAAATGAGAAAAATTGAATACTAACTGAATCTATGGGAGTTATCATGTAACCGACATGCCCTAATTTGAGCTAATTGGGGTCCAACCTATAACCTCAGTTGGAAGGGTGTCAGAATCTTGCCACAGGTGCTAACATATGGCTATGTGGATCCACTATCAACCCTCTACTGGTAGGAAGACCTCTCAAAAACCTACGTTGGCTACATAGTTCTGGAACTAGGGACTGCTACTAAAGGTCACACCTTGTACTAGCAGGTGATCCCCCATCCCTGGGCTTACTTGGTGCTAAATCCTACTCTCAATTGAACTGACACTAAAATCATGAACTAGTGCATGCACTGATGACAGATATGCTCAAACATGGTATTCTAAAAATTGATGGTGCATACATAATATGAAGTAATCATGAACATAAAAACTGATGTATTTAACATGAAATAATATTGGCTACAATAACAAAATCATCAGTTGAATGACTCATTACTTGAGAAGTCTGAAATGCAAGTAAACATGTAGGTATCAGGTGTTCATAACCTTCCAACACTGAATGATTATAAAATTTGATAACAACACTTAAAACAGTGACATAAAGTCATAATTCAAAGACCCAAAGCATAAGACATTTCAATAGCCTAATAAAATTTATGAAATTGAACACGGGAATGAGTTAACCTTGGGAAAATTTCATATTGGTATAGTTTAAAGAATAATTTGAGAATTTGACATGAAATTGACTAAACATGACATGGGGTTTTGATACTTTGAGTATATATGAGCATGAATAGCATGGTTTAAAGCTATTAGCATGGCTTGAATGTAAATCTATGAGAGAACATGTATAATTTCATAATTCCAAGGAATATTATATGGCTACTCTAAATTCAAAGCATGAAATAACCTAATTTAGATAGAACACATGTTGACATAACTTTAATTTAGATTTACGAAGGAAAGCATGGATTAGTTCATCTTGAACATGTCTATTTTCATCAAAGATGGAGAAATTCATACTTTAAAATAAAAAGAGGGATTTTCTTGGCTCAATGGGTGGAAGGAACCCATTGATGAATGCCCCCACATGCCTTAATTGAACGGATTCTTAAAGAAATCTTGTATTTGGAACTTAAATCCTTGAATTCTTGAGTAAAAAAGCCTAAATTTCATTGTTGTTGGAAAGAGAGGCTTGAATTTCTCATTTTTATGGAGGAGGAGTGTTTCTATGTGAGAAATTTTGAGGAAGATGGGCAAATAATGCCCTTTTTAGTGTTATAAATCGTGCTTTGGACGATTGGGGTTGCGGGGAAAGGACCAAATTACTCCTTGGTCTATAAGAAGCTGAAATAGTGAGGGAATAGACCTCATGGCATGAACCTTTGTCCCAGGGGATAGCCATCATGATGCGACCCACAAAATGGTGGAATACCCCTCGTAGCGCGAGGCTATCGACCCCTTATTGTTTCTCACAAAATTTGTCATAACGTTTCGCTTGTGTATCGAATTAAGGAAAAATTTATATTGTTTGAAATATAACTCAATTATCTATCATTTGGTGGGCATTGAGCTGAAAAATATCATATATATCAAAATTTATATTTGTTCAAAGTTTACTCTTGTAGAATCGAATACCAAAAATTTGGCCGAAGCAAAGGCTCTTAGCTCAACTTTGCTCTAAGTGATTCCTATGAACTTTTTTCACCTAATAAGCATTGTTCACACTAGGATAATGATCATGAAACATATATTCAGGTATAAATAATGTGATTAGAGTTTACACGTGAAGGAACGATGGTTTGATTTCTTAGCTCAAAAATGCGGGGTGTTATATTATCTCCCCCTTGGAATCATTCGTTCTCAAATGATCGGTAGGAACTTGTTGAAGTCTTATAAGTATGGAATAATGTAGACATGACATGTTTGTTCATGAAGGATGTAGCTGAGCTGAAATATTAAAACTTCTATCATGAAACTAATTTTTTAGCTGACTCGTACAAAGGTATTACAATGTCAGAGGTGGAATACTTGGAAACTGAGATCATGCACTGAACACTCATGAACTAAGTCATGACTAAATTGTTGAATCTGAAACATGATGCATGGATTGAACTAAATTCTCAATTTGCATAGATGTGAATGGATTGCCTCATGGAATAACCATACTCATGAAATTTTGAATAGTAAGACAAGATGGAAAGATGGAAAACCATAGGAGCTTATCTGTCTAATTGCTACACTGAGTTGCTGGTTATACGAACTAAATTATAATGAATGATTATACTCAATTGGAGTATTTCTTCAACACTCTTTGGCAAGAAGTTCTAATAATATTAGTGAGCAAAGAATCTTAGCATAATCTTAGTAAGATATTTGAATAAGAAATCTGAATATAGCTATAACTCTGTAACATGGAATATAGGCCTATGAAACAAAATCTAGGATAGAATTACTAGGCCTTAGGCAATGAAACTGCCCAATTCAAACTTAACCTTGCTCCTTAATACTCGCAAGGGTACATATAACTACTCCAGCCAACGCCCGAGTTGAGCTATATACTCTCACTATGTTTAAGCCTAACTCAAAATCATAAGGTACTGTACATAATGCAATAATGCTAGTCTGATCCATGAATTCAATACCCCATGTGTTTTCAAAACTTCTTATCTCAATAATAATTTTTCTTACCACTTCATCAACTAAATTCAACCTCTAACTAGAAATTTACTAGTGCATAATACATTCATCCACTTATATATCAACATGACATTCAAGCCTATCATTATAATCATATACGAACTTCTAGGCAAACAACCCACCAAAGCATCTTTCCCATATTCTGTAACACCTTTTGTCAATAACTACTTCCATACATTATCCCCAAAAAGACACATAGAATTCTCAGTTAACCATGACATATACCAAAAGCTTTTCCTCAATCTTCCTTCAACTTATATCCTTATATAAAGAAAGCATACAAAAAGCTTTCCCCAGCATAAAACATTTACTCTCTTATATCTAAATAATTACTCATTACTACTATCATATCATAAGGAGAGGTCATTGAAAAGTTAGAAAATGAGAACCTAAAGCATAAAAGAATACTATGCATAACTTTGACACTTAACTAAGGCTTGAGAAATAGAGTATCCATGGCATGGATTCATTAAAGATATCTAAACTGAGGACATACATGACATAATCTTAATTTCACTGGACATTAAGAGGTACCATGAGAACCTGGAACTGAATATTCAATAAAGCATGAGTACATGAGTCATGAGATGCATGATGTGATTTTGGAGATCCTAGATTCATGGAATATGATTCGTACTGCTAAGTGAACTTGAACTCCTTATACTAGGAACTAGAAGTGTACATAATTCTATAAAAAATCCATGAATATGAGCTATAATCATAGAGCTGGAATGTAAGCCATGAGTAGATGTCATGATGACTGACGTACAAATACTGAAATTAGAATGGGTCGGGCAACTTCTTCCCTAGTGTTGTTGTACAACACACGGACATCACAACTAGAATTTGAGAGCCTGACTTGGTTTCTTATTCTATCATCTCCCCCTTAGATTTAAGCCATCATTCTAAGTCTGTCAACCTCATAATGAACTCTAATTGAACTGCAACCACCTTAATCTATAGCAAAAGATATAACAATACACTTAAATAATAAATGTACCCCGAAATACAACTGATGTGTGATCTAATGCTAACACATTTGAGGCTTTTAACTAAGCATAATTGCGAAGTCTTAAGCAACTTTTGTCATTTTTGATTGGTTTATGTTTGATTTTGCAGTAGAAGCTAATATGATAGAGAACCAACAAGAATGGAAGCAAAGGAGTTGAAATAATAAGTAGATAGAGGCAAAAGTATGGCTAACGCCATTTCTAATAAGTCGTCAGCCTTGTGATAAGCTATCAGATTCATCGTCAGCCTTAGACAGAGAATTAGCCTAAGATTAAAAGTTGTGATGACATTTTGTGATAGGTCGTCAAGGATCTAATAAGCCATCAAAAATGTCATCAATCTAAGGCAGCACATGAGAACTAAAGAAGAGACTTGACGACATTTTGTGATAGATTGTCAAGGAACTGATAGGGCATCACTTTTTGTCTTTAGCGGTAGGCAGCAAACACCAAAAGCATAAAGGAAGCTGACGACATTTGTGATAAGTCGTCAGCCTCCTGATAGGCTATCACAAATGGCGTTACCTAATCCAAAGAATTTTTGAATTTTATTATTTTATTTCCATAATTAGGGTGAACTATTTAAAGCCTTGTTTAGGGTTTTCTTAGGAGTTCCGGACCTTGAGCTTTGAGTAATATAGTTTAATTTTTTCTCTCTTTAACATCTTGGCTTGAGAAAGAAATTACTTTGAAGAGATTATAATCATTATTTTGGGATTTCCTTTGTGAGTTAATCTGAGAATCAGCTTGAGAAAGAATGAATTCATCTAGGTGTTTTGATTATTACATCATGAGCGGCTAATTTCCTTTAACCTAAATTATGGGATCTAGGGTTAGGTCTTGATAAGGTGTTGAGTGTTCAAGAATCGAAAGGTGGTAGGACTCCTTGATGATTCTGATGTTTTAATTATTGTCTTTTGGTTGCAAACAATAGATACCACCTACTTTGATTTGTTTCAAAAAGAAATCAAATATAGTAGGAAGTGAATTATCAACAGGGACTTGGAAATACTCCGTTTAATAATCAGCGTTGTAACAAGGTTGGTTAACCTGAGCTAAAATCTGGGCAGTGAATATAAATTCCCTAAGTGTGAGAGGATTAGGTAATTAAATGCTTAGGTAGGTCGAGAGACATTTAAGCATAACTTCGATAAAGATAACTTGTTGACCTACCTACCATGAGAATCTTGAACCACTAGTAGCATCTGTCAAGTACCAAAAGCCCTAGTGAACATAATTCTGGTTTTTTCATAAACTCTTGATTACGAACATTGAATCTAAAGTAACCAACAAATACTTGTTAGACTAAACCCCCTTTTTTTTTAAAACATCCAACTCTTAGTTGATTAAATTGCAAATGACTTACGTTCACACCATATTCCCTGTGGGATTCGACCCCAACCTAGTTGGGTTTTATATTGACAACGATCGCTTACATTCTTATTAGAGAGGAATAGTTTGAGCATTATCAACAACACATGAAAGTGTACAACCCTCTGCTAGTGCTTTCTTCTAAGCTAGAACTTTTAACTTTCTATAGCCCTAATAGTCATCATATAATAACTTGAACACTGACTAACATGAAATTTTCAATAGTATCACCATACCCTGAGTTCACATCATTTAGAAATTTTCTTTTAAACTTAGATTCTAACACTTAGCATGGATATTCCCAAACCTTTAATGAACCATACTACTTCCATCATATCCTACTAATATCACATCTCTAAATTTATATATTTCCCTAAACCATGAGAATTACCATTACACCAAAATATCCAACATCACGACCTACAACCTATAACTTAACCGGTAAGAAATCATATACTACATAGCCTCATTTGCACTTAACAACTCAAGGGTACTCTATCTAAGAACACACACTGTTAAAACTTAGAAATAATACAATCCCATATCACCTTGAGTACACCTCTAGATCATACCCACATCATCATACTAAACTTCGAATCATCAAACTTAGATTTTTGCATACATTATTTCAAGCTTACTTATTCACCTTTCATAAAACTAGCCCCATGGATACATAATCTACTAAATATAGATAAACACTATACCACTTTAGTACTGCTAAACTTTAAGGTTCATGCTTCTTACTCTAGGTCATATACCGTCATAGGATTTTATGAAGCGATCTGAGGGCAGAACTGATGTTGGCTTAGTGCATAATTTTCATGAACATAAATAAAATGTTTCAAACTTTAAAACTTAAAAGAACTAATGGGATACTTTCAAGCCTGCGTGCAATCCCATAACTATCTGAGGGGACTGTCTGAGTAAACTCTATCTGGAAGGATTTACACTTGGCTATATTTATTGCCTCAAGAATAAGGCAGAATTGGCACGAATGGAGTAATGTAAGAATCTGCATAAGTTCATTAGAGAACACTTCTACTAGAAGATCTGAGACATAAAAGAAGGGAAATATTTCTTAAATTCCCTGTAGCCTCTCGAAGAAAAGTACAGATATCTACTTATTATTTTGCAAGACTCTACTAGACACGACTTTAAAGACACCCTCGGACACTTAAACCTTGTAGTCTGATATCAAGTTTTTCATGACCTGAGACTACCCCTAGTCGTAACACGATGCTCGAAACCACTAGTGATCCCAAGCTAAACCATGAACTAGCATACTACTTGAGCAACTGATTTAAATTATCTAAAAACTAAATTTATTGAGCAGAATCATAATCATGAGAAAGTCTAAGTAAATGAAATATTGATAAATTTTACAACATGATAAAATTGAGGAAAGAAACTTCAATTACATGTAACCACTCTGACTGACTATCTATGAAGCCTCTACTATACTGATAATAGATAGCTGGGACATACCTCCAACTACCACTAATCAATACATATGAATAATAAAAATATAGTACATGAACTATAACTGACTGGGAGTCCTTGGAATAAGAGAACTCATCACCTATTGGCTGGAAGCTACAAACTATCTGATTCTGATGTATGGGATAAACTGGTACCTACATAATGAAACAATGTAGCCACACAGACGTATATGTGATCCGTTCTTCTGGAATGTACTAAGTAAGTAGGGATGAATACAATAAGTAAAACTAAATAGATACATAATCTTAAGACATGCACGCTAAGTGCAAGTAAACTCACCAAGAGACTAAAATCAATTGAAAGCTAAAGTATCTTAAAACATGAGTAACAAACATAATCTGAGAAGCCGGTGAATCACTACATTTAGTTACTTAAATCTATACTTTTGTAGAATAAGTAGAACTGAAGCTGGGAAGCGGTAAATCATGAATACTGTATGTAAATCTCATGTAAATCCGAACATGATGTAAAACTTAACTAAGTTTCATGTATGGATACAGAGCATGAAAACATGAACATGTAAAATTGAGAGTACAAGACCAAGTATAGCATGTACTGACATGATCTGAAAAATATGAATAATCTATAAAACTGACTGAATAATGATTGAAATTTAATTACTTAGTCAAGCAAACCTGAACTGAGATAAATTGAATACTAACTAAAACTATGGGAGATATCATGTAATCGACATGCCCCAATCTGAGCTAATCGGGGTCCATCATATAACCCAGTTGAAAGGGTGTTAGTACCTTGCCATGGGTACTAACACATAGCTGTGTGTATCTACTAATCATGAGTCCCGAAGGAATAGGGTGTCACCCTCTACTGGAAGGCGACTCTAATAGAATGTCAATCCTCTACTAGTATGAAGACCTCTAAAAAACCTATCTTGGCTACGTAGTTCTAGAACTCAGGGACTGCTACTAAAGGGCACACCTTCTACTAGCAAGTGAGCCCCCATTCCTAGGTTCACTCGATGGTAAATCCTACTCCCAACTAAACTGAAACTAAAATCATGAACTAGTGCATGCACTGATGACAAATATGCTCTAAAATAGTATTCATAAAACTGACAGTGTGTGTATGACATGAAGCAATCATGAATATGAGAACTGATGTATATAACATGAAATAATATTGGGTATAACAATAAAATCATAAGTTGACTGACTCATTACTTGAAAAGTCTGAAAATTAAGTAAATATGTAGGTATCGAGTGTTCATAACTAGTCAGCACTGAATGATTAGAAAATTTGATAACAACACTTAAAACAGTGTCCTAAAGTCATAATTCAAAGACCCAAACATGAGACATTTCAATAGCCTTATAAATTTCATGAAATTGAACATGAGAATAAGTCAACCTTCGGAAAATCTCATGTTGGTACAGTTTAAAGCATAATTTGAGAATTTGACATGATATTGACTAAACATGATATGGGGTTTCAAAACTTCGAGTATATATGAGCATGAATTATATGGGTTAGTACTATTAGCATGGCTTTAATGTAAATTTATGAGAGAACATGTATAATTTTATAATACCATTGAATATTACATGGTACTCAAAATTCAAAGCATGAAATAACCTAATTTACATGAAACAGACATTGACATGGCTTGAATTTAGATTACAAAGAAAATCATGGATTAATTCATCTTGAACATGTTTATTTTCATCAAAGAAGGAGAAATACATATTTTAAACCAAAAAGAGAGATTTTCTTGACTCAATGGGTGGAAGGAACCCATTGATCAATGCCTCCACATACCTTAAGTGAATGAATTCTTGAAGAAATTTTGTATTTGAAACTTAAATCCTTGAATTCTTGAGGAAGAAAGTTTGATCTTAATTGTTCTTAGAAAGAGCAGCTTGAATTGATTGTTCTTGGGGAGGGGAGGGTTTATACGTGAGAAATTTTAAGGAAAATGGGCAAATAATGCCTTTTTTAGTGTTATAAATCGTGCTTTGGATGATTAGGATTGAGGAAAAAGGAACAATTTACCCCTTGGCCCATAGAAAAATGAAATAGTGGGGGAATAGCCCCCGTGGCGTGACCCTTAGTCCCAGGGAATACCGCTCATGACAAGACCCCCTGAAAGGTGCAATAGACCTCGCGGCGCGAGGCTATCGCAACCTCTTATTGTTTCTCATGAAAATGGTCATAACTTTTCACTCGGGTATCGGATTAAGGCAAAATTGGTATAGTTGGAAAGATAACTCTATTATCAATCATTTGGTGGGAATAGATCTGCAAAATCCCATATTTATAAAAAGTTATACACATTCAAATTCGATCCTTGTATAATTAAATACCAAAAATTATGCCGAAGCAAAGACTCTTAGCTCAACTTTGCTCTAAGTGATTCTTATGATCATTATTCACCTAATAAGCACTCTTCACACTAAGATAATTATCATGGAACATATATTTAAGTACAAATAATGGGATTAAATTTTATGCATGAAGGAATAACGGTTCAAATTCTTAGCTAAAAAATTTAGGGTGTTACACGGTCCGTGGCTAAAACTTGGGATATCTCCTTAAATTTACTCATCTACAACACACAACATGAATTTTGAATTCTATAAATTCATTTCAAATGCCAAAAATTTCTATGACATAATATACTTATTGGCTATAATTATCACATTAAACCCTACTACTACCAGTCACATTAATACTAGATTTTGTTTGAATATCACATCTTAAGAGATAAGTCAATCCTAGACTTACCCTGAATTCCTCAAATATTACCCAACGAGAGATTTGGTTCAAATTTTTCCTCTTATTTCAGTGTAACAACAATCTGGGTCATTGTATTATATGCCAATTTACCAGGCATTCATCCTCTAATGACATCTAGCCTGAATATATAAAAATTAGAATAGGACATACCTGAATCCAAATGAGTAATATAGTCTCACAACCCGAGACTTTCCCCTAGTCGTAACACAGTGCATAAAGTCACAAGTGATTCCAAGCTAACCCATTGCTTGGCATAACACTAAAAATACTGAAGAAGTAACAAAATACTGGGTGAAAGCTAAACATAAATAAACTAATGATAAATAATAATGAAATCAATACTAGAACTGTCTGAAAAACTCAACAAGTTGAAAACACAACTATCTGTCTGAAAGCTACGAAATCATAATGAGTTGTTTGGACAGGCCCCCAACTAACTCCACCTGAACAAAACTAAAATAATACAAAAAAATATATACTGCTAACTAGTCCTAGAATGATGAGGACTCACCAAAAGCTGCTGCTGAATGTGGTACCAAGCGTCACTAAGCGTGATCTAGATGCTGAGAATCGAAACATATATTATAAGATAGTATAGCACAGGAAAATTATGTGATCAGTACTTTGAATATATTGAGTATGTGAGATGGGAAAACTAAATAATATAAGTTGAACATAAATGCATGAAACATGGTAAACTGATGCAAGACCAAGTATAAACATGTACTAAAGGAAAACTTAGTAATTGATTACATTTTCATGCAAAATCTGAAATTTGAACCTAACTAAGGACAGTGGGAGCTAACAATAATCGATATACCCCAATCTGAGCAAATCGATGTAATGGCCCTTCCATTTATTTTCCATATTTTCACTTATTTTTTTCATTAGGGATTCTATATATCTACCTCGAGTAATTTATGACTTGTTGGGATTAACGGTTTGGTTATCAGGTAGTTTTTTTAGTTTTTAGAAGCAATTCCCTGTTTGGAAGTCTTCGTTGATTCCAAATGGCCATCGGAAAAAAACTTCAGTGAAATAATCTTGGATACAAATTTCAGTTGTTCTATCAACTTCAAAATATTTATTTTAGGCTAGGTAGACCTTTGATTTGGATCCCAATGCATTGGAGCTCATTTCGACCAATTGATCGGAAAGTTGGAAAATTGATAATTTGGATGTAGGATACATTTATAGTCGAAAAAACCTTGTATGGAAAATATAACTTTGTTAATATGTCTGAAACATTGAATTTAGCGTGTTTACATAGTTTATTTGTGAAAATTAGATTTCAAATAAATCCTGAGGCGTCCTTGCAAATTTTAAAAAAATTCCAAGTTTGCTAATATCTGGTGCATTGCGATCGCACAAAGTAGATCATGTTGCACTATGGTGATTGCAGAGAGGCCTATGGAAATCTCGTAATGGAAATTACATTCCAAGTAATGGCAATCGTGGCATCTCGAAACCTGACGGGTCTGTAAATAGACCCCAATGTCGCGAATTTAGGCATTTTCTCTTCACCCTTGAGAGCCAAAAACCCTAAATGGATATGATAACTCTAAATTGAGTCTTGTGGGTGATTTGGAAACTTGATTAACATATTTTATCATGATTATTATCTGAATTAAGGTAAAATTTCATCATTTTCTTGGTTCTTGACCCAAAACCCCAATATAACTTAAGGCTTAGTTTTACCCAAAATTACCTTTGTTTTCACCTATTTCTTGAGGGTTATGATACCTTTTTCATGTATGAATATTGGTTTGACCTCAAAAACGTGATTTCCATAAGTGGGACCCACTTGGAGTTTTGGTGTCATTTTTAGACCCGAAGCACAATGGTGCAATTTGGGTATTGTTACTCTCGTATTTATGCTAGATTACAATTTTGATAGTGTGATGACATTTTATGATTTTGAAGTAGAGATGGACGATGGTGAATAATGTAAGGATTTGAGTTTCAGCTTTGAGGTAGGCTTCGATTCACTCTTCTTCGTAAGATGATGCATGTTATATATTCCATATGAATGTGAATGTTAAGATTGATTCTGGGTAGAATGACTTAGTATTGCATATTGAAGTTGGGGTTAGATGAGGGTTTTGAACCGTAAGTTGAAATGATTAATAACCTTTTTTGGATTCTATTGCTTTTCCCCGAGATTGGACTAAATTATAGCATGGATATGATATAATGCTAGGATTGGGATGTGGTTTATGTGTGGGAATCATGGTTAGTATGATTAACCTTAGTTGGGCAAGTCTAGTGATCTTGAAATCGTAACTTGGATAGAATTGACATAAATGCCTATGTTTCTAGACGAAGTTCCTATCTTAGGATTAGTTGTGGCTTACTTGGCATCTCGAAGTTGAACTAGATACCTTAGCCTAGTTTGGGGTATAAGTTTCTTAAATATGGAATGTAAGGATTCAAAGTAGGATCGTCTGACCCACCTTAGGCCTAGACTTGCGTTAGCCTTTCTGGACTTATCTATGGATGTTAGGCATAGCTGAGGCTAGTAAACCTTAATATAGGGTTACTTGGTGGTTTGACGAATAGTGAAGGTATTTTCCCTCGAATAATGATTAATGGCGTAGGGCCATGTTATTCCTTATAGAAATAATATAGGGACATTAGAGATGTCATTTCCTCTTAGATGTGATATTGGGCCTTTAGATATGTTATTCCTCTTAGATATGATAATTTGCCTATAGATATGATATTCCTTGTAGTCATGGTACATAACCTATAGATACGAGATTCCTCATAGATGTGATATGTCTCATAGTTATGAGATATGATTATTGATGCATTATGCCTCTTAGAAGTGAGATGCCTCCTATATGTGAGATAATTATATATATGCTTCATAGATTATAGAGATGCTATGTCTCGTGAATATGCTATGGCCTATAGCTATGACATGATATATATATACATGATTATTGATATGAGATTCTGATACGTATGTGAGCCTAAGGCCATGATTATGAAGTTATGATTATTCTGGACATATTATTTGGCCAAAGGCAATGTTATGATATTGGTTAGATATTCGAGAATTATTTATCCTCGTAAAGGATTCGATTGTAGTTTATGAATATATATATATATATGTGTGTATGTGTGTGTGTGTGTGCGTGTTTATATACACATTTCTCTGGTATGGAACTGGGGAAGATGTGGTATGATGTTATGATTCTAATAGTTGAATATTGGTGATGTCATGCATAGATTCGATACCTTTATGATCATTATATCGGTAAATGATGTATTCTGGTTAAAGTATGATATTATGACTATTTTTCCTATATAAGAGTTAAAACCTACTTTGCATCTTAAAAATAGATTTCTTTACAATGATAACCGCCTAGTTTAATGGATAATATATATGTATAAAAGAGGTCAATAATGGTGATTTAAAGATTTGACCGAGACATATTTCTATCCATGAATTGATACTACTAATTAATCCGATCGTGAAAGATTATGACCCTTTCTACACTTTATAATGATTTAGTCTCATAGATCACTCCAGACAATGGATTTATGAAATTACACTCTTTTAGCCACAACTTGAGTTCGTGCACCTATTATACATATGCTTATGGATAATGTGATATTGGTGATGAGAAATGAATTATGTTTCCATAATTCACCTTGCTTTAGTTTTCATGATTATTTACTTTAGCCCTCGTGGGGCTTGCACTTTACTTTATTCCTCATGGGGTTCATCCTTTGTTGTGACTCAGGTGCACACATAAGTGTACGTGGTCTGACACGTAATATAGTGGCCTTCAAGAAAGACGAATATCGACCCCATAGAGACAAGATTTGGCAATGATTTAATTTCAGTTCACAGCTTTAGATTCAATTGATGCAAGTGTAACCAAAAAGAGAGTTTGTAGTTTATAATTTCAAGAAAATAAAAAAAACGTAAGTAAAGATCTAAAGACAATCAATAGGAGAAAACACAGGGTTGAAGCACTTCGAATAATCATATTACGTCTTGAACTTCATTCGTTAATCTACTTATCATGGTTGTTGATTCGTAGGGTTTATTGCATGATTACGGTTTCCCAACCTCTAATCGTTTATTTAAGTTGAACCTTACACATACATAATTGAGCGGGGATGTAATGATTCACTTAAGTTCTTTACAAATATCATCCTACATATGAATCAAGTATGGTATCTAAGTACATCCCTGTCCTAGATACTAATGTGAATATCTTATTTCATAAAGAAAAATAAAACATACTCTGCTTATTCTCATGTTCTATCTCCTTATTCCCTCTCTCGAGTTTACAAGGTCGACAATAAATGTATTCTATGGGTGATCAATCCATAAAATAATAACAAGAATAAGAAAACAACCAACAGTGATAAGCAAATCAAACGAATTCAATTCAAAACTATAATACTCATGTTCTTGGCTACAACCCTAGAAAGAGGGTGTTTAGCCATGCATAGTCATAATCGAAATCACAAGGTTGTAATTAATGACTATAAACATGTATGAACTAAATGAAATTAATAAAAACCTAATTATGAAGTTGTAGCAGCCCCTTGATCTCCAAAATAAGTCCAAAAGTTATGTAAAAATGTGATACAACATGTATATATAGCATAAGGGTAAGACAAGTCCGTGTTGGAGTCGAATTGGAGTGAAACTCCCAGGTGAGGAGTGGAGCATGGATCACGATATTCGCATGCACTCACTGGAAGTTGGCTTCTTAAATTTCTCTAAGGTATTGGACCCCTGAAGTAAAGCATGCGGTGCATGTTGTATTGCGCCAGAATGGAGCATGGGACGCATTCATATCACACGTAAACACTGTTTTGGGAGCCTTATGAGTCTATTTATGTGTTTCACGCACCCATATTCCTTACCACGATCCCACACTCTCCCAATACTTTTCAGGTGTCCAAATTGGCGTCAAGCTGTGTTTTGTGCTTCCGTGATCCATTCTAAGCCTATTCGAGTTGTTTCCTCTTTATTTGAAGCTTGTATATCCTTCATATATCATCATTATCCATTAAAAAGCATATTATATACTTAAACACCACAATGTAGAGCTCAAAACAACACAACATCTAACACGACGAAATAGAAACAAGAGCTAAGCATAGGAAAATTTCACTTTGATCTTTAACTTCTTATTTTGACTCTTGTATTGATCCACTTGACCTTTGTACACTCATAAAACTTAGTTCCACATATAATAACACATTTAAAACCATAAGGAACACATATAATGAAATATAATCCAACAAGAGAGGCTAGACAAGCACCTAGCTTACTCTAGAATGACTAGTTTTTTTTATTGAACTCTAATTGATTCTTTTTTGTAAAAACTTGCTTGGAATTCACCTCGAACCATATAAACACATGTTTTAACACATTTATCTCATTATAAACCAGCATATCTTAGAATCATCCTCAAAACAAAGATAAAAAGGCTAGAATGGTGACACTAGAATGCATAAATACACCCAACATCACCACCCCACACTTAAAACCTTGTTCATCCTTGAACAACTCTTAACTACAATCATCATAAACTAAGGAGACTATAAACTTCCAATAAATGCACGACACTCAAGCTAGTACTACAATGACTATATAGAATGCAAGTTACTAACCTAAGCATGTTATTTACACAATTCAAAGCTCATGAACACTACTCCAAAACATCCTAGCCTCAAGAATTGACTCACCTAGTTGGAAATCTCATGATTATCATTCAATCAAAGACATCATACAAATCACCCATATTCATCAATCATGTTCTCTCACAACAAGAGAGTTACCCATAATCACTTGTAATTAAGCAATTCATAACATGATGGTTACAAGAATCAAATTACGCTCACTCTAAAAAAGAATTCACAAGTTACACACAATGAACCATAGGCGTTCCCTTAGTGTAATGCTCTTCTAATAGTCGAATGTAAAGCTTAGGATCAATTAGGACTTTTCCAGGTTGTAACATAGGTTAAGAGATGGGTAGGAACTATTTGGGAATAATGACTAACCTCTCTAAGTGCTTTAATACACTACATTAAATATTTAAAATCAATCTCCAACAACCAAATTACACTTTTTCATCCTCCCATACCTTTTGTTTCTGCCCCATCTCTTTTAAGCATTTTCACAAACACTTGGTGGACACATAGTTTACTACCACAAGAATCATTTTTTCTTTTTTTCCACAATCATGGAAATATTTTTAACATAAATTATATCATAACTATCCACCACAAATCAATTATGCACCAATAACTATTACCTTGGGTGCATCAATTTCACTTTTTCTTCTTTAATTTCTCAAACTTCTTACTAATTTAATTTTTTTCAATTAAAGCACTTAGGAGCTTTTTGGATCAAATTATAGTCTATCAAAGAAGAGGATTAGGCTACACATGAGGCTTCCAAAGAAAAGGATAAAGGCACAATGGAGGTTAAATAGGATAAAGCACAAGGGTAGGAAAATTATAAGATATAAAACAAAGTTATCGAACAAATGCATATATCATCTCCTAAGCCCACATTCTTTATTTCGCTTCACACACACACCGGGAAAGTTTTAGATATCACATGCAACAAGGAATATACAAATACCTCACAAGTACATATCACATGTTCAACTCAATAAGATCATCATAGACTCTCCACCAAACAATGGCACAAATTTAAAATTAAGTCAACAAGTACTAGAGTCATAAACATGAGCCTAGGATTCTAAAAAATAGTAATTCATTCAATCACATGATTTTTCAAGTAAACCCACTAGCATTATGTAATCAAAAATAGCACCAACAAGAATATCTCACTTATTTCTGTCCTAAAAAATTTTAAATTGAGCCAAAATTTAGGAATTTCCCCACCCCACACTTAAAAATCTACTTTATCCCCGAAGTGAATTTAAAAAGATGAGATAGAAATACTCTCTGAGGTTTCTAGGCCTTACTAGCAACATCTTTTTGCATAAAGGATATCCATGGGACCCTGCACTTCATCTTTACCATACTTCAAGCTCAAGTTTATGGTACGAAGACTTCCCATTAATCTATGACTCAATCAAAACCAAAAACTACGTAAAATAAAAACTAAAAACTAAAAAGAAAACATACCTAATTAACATGGGTTGCCTCCCAAGCAACGCCTGAGTTAATGTCGTAGCACGACCCATCTCTACTCAACTATATTCCTTCATCTTTTTCCACACACTCGGAGGAAATCTTCTTATCCTTTTCACCCTTTTTGATTGTGAATTTTCAAAAGCAGTAGGTTTATCAAATTTAGCGTTTTTAGTCTCATCAACTTCCATCATGTCGGGCTTAAGAGATAGAGTCCTATTGTAATACCCCATATATTTCTAAGCTAGAAAATGAACCGTTGTTCCTACACATGAAACCGCCTATCCTATGATTCATATTTGAGTACATGAATTAGGATGAGTATACTAGTGATAATAGAGCTTATTATGTGTTAAGAATGTTCATAAGAGTCACTTAGAGTAAGCCAAGCTAAGAACTTTGGAATCCACTAAGTTTTCGTGTGTGATTTCATATAGCTCATCTTTGAACAAGAATAACTTGGTTTATAGGTGGTATTTTGGCAGATTTATACCCTAAAAATTCTAGATAATTGAATAAGCTTTCCGTTGATTCCAAATTCTCCTAAAACGGACACCCGGTGAAGAAGTTATGACGATTTAAAGTTTCAGCAGCGTCATTTCAGTCAATGGAGCGTCGCACCGTAAGCCAAAATGACGATCGTCAATTTTCAATTTATTTCCATGATTTCAGTGCATCGCGGTGAGTTTTCAGGTCACAAATGGATGGAAACACTATGTCTCTGCGTCACGCCGGGGGCCCAAATCGGGTAATTTTCACAGAAATTAAATGATGCATCTAGAGAGGTATTATCTTTCCCCTCTATATAAGTCCCAAACATGGGATTGAGGCTCCAAATTAACTCTTTACATTAATTCTTATCAAAATTCACTCAAGAACAAGTCTAGGGTTCAATTGGGGGTTTCAAATTCCAAGCGTATTTCACTACTATCATCATGGATTATTAATCTAAGGTATGTGTAGTGTTCATCTATGGATCCAATCCATTCATAGAGATCAAGAACCATGTTTTAAATACTATTTTGTGAACTTTTTGTGGTGATATGAGCATGTACATGTTGATGATTATTGTTAAAAGTTTTAAGATGATATCTAAAGGTGTTTTCATGGAATATATATGGTTGTTAGTTGAAAACTATGAACTTTAGGTGGTGTAATATGGTGAAAGTTATGAAACACACCTATTCCTTAAGGAATGCATGCTAGGTTTTTGATAAAATACTTGGGATGTTAGGAATTTATGTTTACATGGTTTCATGATATCTAAATGACAAGTCTGTGTTAGCTATATACTTAAATATGAATTACATGCTATTGATGTGTTGCTATTATTGTGGTATACAGCATGTATGATAATGGATATGTATAATATGTACACAAAATATATACATGCAATCCCTACAATGTTTAAGATGTTGAATAACTATATGAAGTATAAGATCCCCTACTTATGATATTATGAATTGTGGACTCCAATCTTGTGATCAAGTCATGTCATGTGTGTCAGTTTACTTCTATGGAGTCCTGGGGGTATTTGTACCCAAAAAATATAGCTATGTGCCTAGATCCATGTCATGTTGTCCCAATAATCTTAGTCAATCTATAATATATCGAACTCAGTTAGTCATGTAACTCAGGAAACCTAAAAAATCTCATAATCTCAGTTAACTCTCAGATAGTAGTACTATTCCGTCAGTTAACGGAAGTCAGTTAATCAGTCCATGTACAGTCAGTTGAATCATGTTCAGTCTCTTCAGATGGGAGTAGAAGTTAGCACCGAGTGAACCCATGGATGGGAACTCACCTACCAATTTAGGGTGTGATTCTTAGCAGTCATCCTTGCGTTCCAGAACTATGTAGCCAGTATAGGTTGAGACATCTTAACCTGTCAGATTAGGGTTGATGAGGTGGATTAACCTGTCAGTTCAGGATTCCCACTGCTCTCGTTTCGAGTACCTACCAGCTAAGGGTCACTCACAACTGTCCTTACCAGTGGCGCGATATTGACACCCCTCCAGTTGGGGCAGAGATTGGACCCCAGCTAAGCCATAATGGCACACATGTGGCATGTCGGTTAAACAACTACCTCCCATAATTTCAGACTCAGTCTCAGTAAACGAACTTAGACAGTTCTTCAGATATCAGTATACCAGGACTATTAGATACAGTCAAATTCAGTTATAGCACGGGACTCAGAAAGTTCCATCAGATTCAAGACTATCAGACATAGTCGTCCATGCTATCAGAACTACAGTTTCAGCCATGTCAGTTATCAGTAAACCATGTATTAGCGTACAAATTTAGCTATCACGTACTCATGATCTCAGTTACTATATATGTATGTTTGTACTCTTACATTCATATCAGTCAGTCAATTAACATTATTTATGCATGTAAACCCTTTGCATTAGCCTACCTCACTCGTATACTCAGTACTCCAATTGTACTGACGTATTTGTGCTATGGTACTTTCTTTTCATGTTACACCATAGGTTCTGAGACACGAGTTTTAGACCAGAAGTAGTAGCTGCATTCCAGTATACAGAGTTTCAGTGAGTCCTCTTCATTCGAGGATGATACGATATTATTTTATTTTATTTATTATTTCAGCTCAGTTTTGCTAGACGGAGTTAGTTGGAGACAAATTCCTTCAACTCCTTATTCAGACAGTATTTAGAGGCTTTCAGATTTAGTTCAGATTTGATTTAATTTTCAGTTGTTTTGGGTATCTTTCACCCACACGGATGTTACTATTTTACAGATTTTTTATTCAGTTGAACCTTATGGACTACGTGTTCATGTTTTCTGCATTATTACATTATATGTTGCAGTGCACAGGTATAGATATCAATCATGGGTTAGCTTGTGGTCCTTAGGGGTCATAAGCACCGTGTAGCATTCTGGTTCAAAAAATTGGGGTGTTACAAACTTGGTATCAGAGACTAAGGTTCAATAGAGTCCTAGGAAGTCTGAAAGCCACATCTAGTGGAGTCTTGTGCATGGGTGTGTTGCTATCCACATTTATGTATAGGAGGATATGAGATGTTTTAGGAACAGATTCTTTTCTTTCAGTATTCATGTCGTGCTAGTAAGCATAATCTCAAGTTAAACTCTCAGTCTAATCCGTTCTTCTCTTATTTCAGAATATGGCCCCAAAGAGAAGAAACCAGCCATCTCCTCAGCCTAAAGATCCTTTGGGAGAACATGTATCTCATGCGGAGTTTAGAGCCGCATTCACCATACTTGCTCAGTCTGTGGCTACCCAAAATGAACGGCCACCAGTTATTCCGGCCAATCTAGTGGTCAATTCAGCAGCAGCTAGGATTTGGGACTTCACCCGAATGAACCCTCCATCTTTCTTTGGGTCTAAGTCTGATGAAGACCCTCAGGAATTCATTGACCAAGTACAGAAAGTCATTGATATCATGGGAGTTACTTCTGTTCAGAGTGCTAAGTTAGCCGCATATAATTCCAGGATATTACTTATACTTGGTACAAATAGTGGAAGTTCGAGGGGGTAGATGATGTAGCTCCTATTGAGTGGGAGAATTTGTCACGACTTTCTTAGATAGATTTTTTGCCCAAGAGCTGAGAGAGGCCAAAGTTCTTGAGTTCATCAACCTCAGGCAGGGAAATATGATAGTTAGAGAGTATTCTTTTAGATTTACTCAGCTAGCCAGATATGCCCCTCATGTGGTTGCAGACAACAGGGCTAAGATGAGCAAGTTTGTATCAGGGGTGAATGATAGCGTGGTAAATGAGTGTAGATCTGCGATGCTGAACAACGATATGACTTTAGCCAGACTCATGACCCATGCTCAGAAAATAGAGGAGAAGAATGTTGGTACTAGGGAGAGACAGAACAAGAGAGCAAGGTCAGACAGTTTCAGTTTTTCTCAACCCAAATCAGAGAAAGAAAATCATTCATGGTTTTGTCCCAAGTCATCAACTCCATCTCATTCTTCGCCAGTGTTCTAGCTCCTTCCTCCGCCAGTGCCCCAGTGCTGAAATTCAGAGACGGCAACAAAGATAGAGCACCAGGCTCTAAATCTCAGGGCAGTTTTAGCAGTACCCAAACAAATCCCCTATGTCAGACTTATGGTAAGAACCACAAGGATATTTCCAAAAGCCGGTAGGGATGTCTATTTTGGTTGTGGAAAGCCAGGCTACAGGATTAGAGAGTGTCCTCAGTTGGGTCCTCAAGGTCAACAAAACCATTCCACAGCTCAGTCCAATCGCCCGAACCAGCAGGGTGCCACTTCCAGTGCTACTAGTGGGCAACGCCCAAACAAACTCTATGCTCTTCAGACCCAACAGGATCAGGAAAATTCTCCTGATGTCGTTACTAGTATGTTACAGATTTTCCATGTTTATGTTTATGCTTTGCTAGACCCAGGTGCATCCTTGTCTTTTGTCACTCCATACATAGCAGGAGATTTTGGAATCAGTCCCAAAATTTTAGCAGAGCCCTTTTTAGTCTCTACCCCAGTAGGTAAAACCATCATAGCTCAGTGGGTATACAGGAACTTCCCGATTATGATATTTCAGAAATCCACGTCAGCAGATTTAGTCGAGTTAGAAATGACTGACTTTGATGCCATTCTCGGCATGGATTGGTATGCCACAGTTGACTGCAAAAATAGGATAGTTTAGTTTAAGTTCCCGAATGAGCCCATCCTAGAGTGGAAGGGTAGTACTTCAGCGTTCAAAGGTCATCTTATTTCCTACCTTAGGGCAAGGAAAATGATTTCTAAGGGGTGTGTGTATCATCTCGGGCATGTTAAGGATTCTAGTTTCGAATCTCCCAGTCTCAAATAAGTCCCAGTGGTTAATGAATATTCAGATGTCTTTCCTGAAGATCTTCCAAGCATTCCTCTCGAAAGGGAAATAGACTTCGACATAAACCTTCTCCCAGATACTTAGCCTATTTTTATTCCTCCATACAGAATGGCACCAGTAGAACTTAAGGAACTGAAAGATAAGTTGAAGGATCTCTTAGATAAGGGATTCATCAGGCCTAGTGTATCCCCATGGGGTGCACCAGTCTTATTCGTGCCTAAGAAAGACAGTTCTCTCAGGATATGTATCGATTACCATTAGCTCAACAAAGTTACGATCAAAAATAGGTATCCACTTCCTAGAATAGATGACTTGTTTGACCAACTTCAGGGTGCCAGTTACTTCTCTAAGATAGACCTCAAATCAGGCTATCATCAGCTCAGAGTTAGAGAATGTGACATCTCGAAGACAGCTTTCTGTACACGATATGGTCACTTTAAATTTCTTGTCATGTCCTTTGGTCTTACCAATGCCCCTGCAGATTTCATGGACTTGATGAATCGGGTGTTCAAGCAGTACTTGGACATGTTCCTTATAGTCTTCATAGATGATATTCTGGTCTATTCTCGCACTGAGCGTGATCATTTAGACCATCTCAGAATTGTTCTTCAAACTCTCAGGGATCATCAGTTATTCGCCAAGTTCAGTAAGTGCAAATTTTGTCTAAGATCACTAGCATTCCTCAGCCATATTATTTTTGGTGATGGCATTAGAGTAGATCATCAGAAGACCAAAACGGTAAGAAACTAGCCTCGCCCCATCTCTCCATCAGATATCAGGAATTTCTTGGGTTTGGCCGGCTATTACATATAGTTTGTCAAGGGATTTTCTTCTATTGCATCTCCTATGTCCAAATTGACTCAAAAGAAGGTTAAGTTTCAATGGTCAAATTCATGCGATAAGAGTTTTCAAAAGTTGAAGACTCGACTCACCTCAGCTCCAGTTCTAGCTCTTCCAGACGACTCAGACGGTTTCGTAGTCTATTGTGATTCATCTAGAGTAGGTTTAGGTTGTGTCCTCATGCAGTATGGTAAGGTCATAGCCTACCCCTACAGACAGCAAAATCCCCATGAGAAGAATTATCCTACTCATGATCTTGAGTTAACAGTCGTAGTATTTTCCTTAAAGATTTGGAGGCATTATCTTTACAGAGTTCATGTATATGTCTTTGCAGATCATAAGAGTCTACAGTATGTCTTTTCTGAGAAAGATATCAATCTTCATCAGAGGAGGTGGTTAGAGCTATTGAAAGATTATAACATGAGCGTCCTTTATCATCCGAGCAAGGCCAATATTATGGACGACGCTCTTAGTAGACTCTCCATAGGTAGTATTTCTGACGTTGAGAATAGCAAGAAGAAAATAGCTCAGGAAATCCATCAGCTGGCCAGACTAGGCTTTCGCTTAGTCGACTCTTCCTAGGGTGGTGTATGTGTTCAGGGTAGTTCAGAGTCATCTCTAGTTTCTGAGGTAAAAAAAAAGCAAGACAGAGATCCTAGCCTTGTCAAGCTAAAAGAGTCAGTTCAGAATCAGAAAGTTGAGGTTTTCTTCCAAGGGGGAAATGGTGTTCTTCATTGTCAAGGTCGTTTGTGCGTTCCAGGTGTAGATATCTTGAGGTAGTGAATTCTTGCATAAGCGCATGGTGCACGATACTCTATTCATCCAGGGGCCACTAAGATGTACCACAACTTGAGGGAGATCTATTGGTGGAGTGGGATGAAGAGAGATGTTACAGAGTTTATGTCTAAGAGCTCTACATATCAGCAGGTTAAGATGGAGCATCATAAACCTAGTGGTTCCATGTAGGATTTCACCATTCCTACTTGGAAGTGGGAAGAAGTGAACATGGATTTCGTGATGGGTTTGCCTAGAACTCGTCATCAGCATGATTCAGTTTGGGTCATTGTAGATAGAATGACCAAGTCAGCTCATTTTCTTTCTATTCGTACTTCTTATTCAGCCGAGGATTATGCCAAACTCTATATTAGGGAGTTGGTCAGATTACACGGTATTCCACTATCTATTATTTTAGACAGAGGTACCCAGTTCACCTCTCACTTTTGGAAAGTGTTCCAAAAGGGTCTTGGTACCCAAGTTCATCTTGGTACAACATTTCACCCTCAGACAAATGGTCAAGCAGAAAGGTCCATTCAAACTCTCGAAGATATGCTAAGGGCGTGTGCAATTGATTTCAAGGGAAGTTGGGATGACCACTTGTCTTTGATTGAGTTTGCATACAACAATAGCTATCATTCCAGTATTCAGATGGCTCCATTCAAAGCACTCTATGGTAAGAGATGTATATCTCCAATCGGTTGGTTCGAAGTTCGTGAGGCCTCAGTTATAGGTCCAGACTTAGTATTCGACGCCTTAGAGAAAGTTCAGTTGATCCGAGAGAGACTCTGGGATGCTCAGAGATAACAGAAGTCTTATGCAGATGTTCGTAGAAAGGATCTCGAGTTCGAGGTCAATGACTATGTCAACCTCAAGATCTCTTCCATGAAGGGAGTGAAGAGGTTTGGCAAGAAAGGAAAACTCAGTCCCCGATATGTCGGTCCCTTCAGGATTCTCAGTCGCTTTGGCAAGGTAGCTTATGATCTTGAATTGCCTTCAGATCTAGCCTCAGTTCATCCAGTATTCAATGACTCTTTGCTCAAGAAATACATAAGTGACCCAGCAGTTGAAAGCTTATTCAGAGCATTGACGTTCAGAACAATCTCTCTTATGAAGAGATGCTAGTAGAAATCTTAGACTATCAGACTCGTAGATTGAGGAACAAAGAAGTCCCTCTAGTCAAGGTTATTTGGAAAAATCAGTCTCATGAGGGAGCTACTTAGGAAGAAGAAGCAAATATACGTACCAAGTATCCTCACCTCTTCTCCGCCAATTCAGATCAAGCTCAAGGTAACAGTTTTCCTTAAGCGTACTCAGTTTCATATTCATATTCCCATCATAAACTTGGTATCTATTACCGTTGCATATTCATTCATGCATTCATGTATCAGTCCAGTGTATAATCATGCATCAAATATGCATTCTCATTAGGAGAACTCAGTTATCAAAAGTCTCAGTTATGCATTCATGAATCAGTTACTCATGCATCAGATATGCATGTCCAGCATGATATGTTTAGCTTATCAGTCATGTTCATCATGAGATCATTTTCCAGTAGTGTATGTCTTGTACGTACTCCAATTTATTGTCTCTCCTCATTTCAGTCAGTCTCATTTGAGGACGAATGTTTCCAAGGGGGAGATATTATAATATCCCGTATATTTCTAAGCTAGAAAATGAACCGTTGTTCCTACACATAAAACCTACTATACTATGATTCATATTTTATTGAATGAAATAGGATGAGTATCCTATTGATAATAGAGCTTATGATATGTTAAGCATGTTCATAAGAGTCACTTAGAGTAAGCCAAGCTAAGAACTTTTGAATCCACCAAGTTTTCGTGTGTGATTTAACATAGATAATCTTTAAATGAGAATAAATTGGTTTATATATGGTATTTTGGAAGATTTATATCCTCCAAATTGTAGATAATTGAATATGCTTTCCGTCGAAACCAAATTCGCCTAAAACAGACACCCGGTGAAGGAGTTATGGCGATTTAAAGTTTCAGCAGCGTCATTTCAGTCAGTGGCGCGTCGCGCCATAAGCCAAATTAACGTTCATCAATTTCCATTGTCTCTCCATGATTCCAGTGCATCGCGGTGAGTTTCCAGGTCACTAATAGGTGGAAACGCAATGTCTCCGCATCGCGCCGGGGGCCCAAATCGGGTAATTTTCATAGAAATTAAATGACACATCTAGAGGGGTATTTGGGTCATTTTTCCCCCCTATATAAGTCCCAAACACGGGATTGAGGCCCTAAATCAGCTATTTACATTACTTTTTATCAAAATTCACTCAAGAACAACAATTAACAAGTCTAGGGTTCAATTGGGGGTTTCAAATTCCATGCTTATTTCACTACTATCTTCATGGATTATTAATCTAAGGTATGCGTAGTGTTCATCTATGGATCCAATCCATTCGTAAAGCTCAATAACCATGTTTTAAATACTATTTTGTGAAATTTTTGTGGTGATATGAGCATGTACATGTTGATGATTGTTGTTTAAGTTTTAAGATGATATCTAAAGGTGTTTTCATGGAATATATATGGTTGTTAGTTGAAAACTATGAACTTTAGGTGGTGTAATATGGTCAAAGTTATGAAACACACCTATGCCTTAAAGAATGCATGCCAGGTGTTTGATAAAATGCTTGGGTTGTTAGGAATTTATGTTTACATGGTTCCATGATATCTAAATGACAAGTCTGTATTAGCTATATACTTAAATATGAATTCCATGCTAATGATGTGTTGCTATTGTTGTGGTATGAAGCATGTATGATAATGGATATGTATAATATGTACACGAAATATATCCATGCAATCCCTACAATGTTTAAGATGTTGAAAAACTACATGAAGTATAAGATCCCCTACTTATGATATTATGAATTGTGGACTCCAATCTTGTGATCAAGTCATGTCATGTGTGTTATTTTTCTTCTATCAAGTCCTAGAGGTATTCGTACCCAAAAAATATAGTTGTGTGCCTAGAGCCATGTAATTTTGTTCCAATAATCTCAGTCAAGCTATAATCTATAGAACTCAGTCAGTCGTGTGACTCAAGAAACCTCAGAAATCTCATGATCTCAATTAACTCTCAGATAGTAGTACTATTCCATCAATCAACAGAAGTCAGTTAATCAGTCCATGTACAGTCAGTTGAATCATGTTCAATCTCTTCAGATGGGATTAGAAGTTAGCACCGAGTGAACCCAAGGATGGGAACTCACCTACCAGTTTAGGGTGTGATTCTTAGCAGTCATCCTTGCGTTCCAGAACTATGTAGCCAGCATAGGTTGAGACATCTTAACCTATCATATTAGGGTTGATGAGGTGGCTTAACCTGTCAGTTCAGTGTTCCCACTGCTCTCGTTTTAAGTACCTTCTAGCTAAGGGTCACTCACAACTGTCCTTATCAGTGGTGCGGTATTGACACCCCTCTAGTCGGGGCAAAGATTGGACCCCAGCTTAGCCATAATGGCACACATGGGGCATGTCAGTTAAACAACTACCTCCCATAGTTTCAAACTCAGTCTCAGTAAAAGAACTCAGACAGTTCTTCAGATATCAGTATACCAGGACTGTTAGATATAATCAAATTCAGTTATAGCGCGGGACTCAAAAAGTTCCATCAGATTCAAGACTGTCAGACACAATTGCCCATGCTATCAGAACTACAGTTTCAGCCAAGTCAGTTATCAGTAAACCATGTATTAGCATACAGATTTAGCTATCACATACTCACGATCTTAGTTACTATGTATGTATGTTTGTACTCTTACATTCATATCAGTCAGTCAGTTAGCATTATTCATGCATGTAAACCCTTTGCATTAGCCTACCTCACTCGTATACTCAGTACTCCAGTTGTACTGACGCATTTTCTCTATGGTGATTTCTTTTCATGTTACACCATAGGTTCAGTGACACGAGTTCCAGACCAGCAGTAGAAGCTACATTCCAGTATACAAAGCTTCAGTGAGTTCTCTTCATTCGAGGATGATAAGATATTATTTTATTTCATTTATTATTTCAGCTCAGTTTTGCTAGACAGATTTAGTTGGCGACATGTTCCTTCAACTCCTTATTCAGACAGTATTTAGAGGCTTTCAGATTTAGTTCAGATTTGATTTAGTTTTTTGTTGTTTTGGGTATCTTTCGCCCACACGGATGTTACTATTTTATAGATTTTTTATTCAGTTGAACCTTATGGCATACATGTTCATGTTTTTCTCATTATTACATTATATATTGCATTGCACAGGTACAGATATCAGTCATGGGTTAGCTTGTGTTCCTTTGAGGTTATAAGCACCGTGTAGTATTTCGGTTTAGATAATCGAGGTGTTATACTTAGCCTTCACATTCAGGTAGTTTGAAGAGGTCTTTTATGGACTATCCACCCCAAACTTGTCCCCATCAATAACATTGATCATACACAAATCTTTAACTTGGGATATAATTATGGGTGCTTTGTATACATGAAACACCACCTCTTCATCCCCTACCCTCATCTTGAACGTTCCTTCTCTAACATCAATTAACGCTCCCCCTGTTGCTAAAAATGGATGCCCCAATATATTTAGTACCTGTTCGTCTACCTCAAAATCAAGAATAATAAAGTCAGAAAGAATAACAAATTTTCCAACCTTAATAAAGATATCCTCAATTATTCCTTCCAAATATGCCATGGAACTGTCTATTAGCTGCAAAACCACGGTGGTTGATCTAGGCTTTACCAAGCCCAATTTTTCAAACAGAGATAGGGGCATCAAATTTATACTTTCCCCTAAATCACTCAGTGCATGAACCTCTTTACTCCCAATTTGAATTGGGATTACAAACTCCCCTTGATCTTTCAATTTCTTAGGGATTTTTTGCATCTTTACTGTACTACACTCTTCAGTTAGTGTTATTGCTCCCATATCTTGCAATTTCACCTTCTTTGCCACCACATCCCTCAAGTACTTTTCGTACTTAGGCATACTCTACAAAACATCTAAAAGAGGTAAATTAATATGAAGCTCGTTGAATGTATCAATGAACTTCTTAAACATGGCATCATGTTTTGCTTTAATTTGCCTATGAGATAAGGGGAGTGGCAGCCTCTTCTTTACTTCTTCTACAACCACTTTTTCCTTCAAGTACTCAGACTTCCTTGAATTTTCAGCAACACTGTCATTTACCTGTTGGGTCACCATATTAGTATCTACCTCTATTGTTACCTTGGTAGGTTCTCCTTGAAGACCCTTACCGCTCCTCAAGGTGATTTCCATGACTTGTTTTAGGTTATCTGTATCTGTTGGTAACCCACCTTGTGGTCTGGAATTTAGTACTTGTGATAATTAGCCCATTTGCAACTCTAAACTTTTTGTGGCCGCTTGTTGATTCTGTAAGTCATTAGAAAATTGTGTCTGATTAGCTAGGATGTGCTTTAATATCTCCTCCATATTGCTAGTTGACTGATTTGGTGGGTCTGAGGATGTGGAGTGTTCCATGGCTGATTTGGTGGCTGATCTTCCACTTCATGTTGTAAGCATTACCGTAATTTGGCCTATAAGCATTACCTACGTACATCACAGATTCTAGATTTGAAGCACACATGGCTATTGAATGGCCATTATTTCCACATATCTCACCCCAACTTGCAGCTTGTTGAATGGCATTGACTGTGGATGTAGGCTATGTTGCTCCCAACTTTATGCTGCTGAATGATGTGTTGATCAAATTTTGTAGTGCAGAAACCTGTGCTGATAAGGCTATAAATTGGTCCACCTCCAATACACCTGCAATTTTTTTATGGAACTTCTAGAATCTGAATGCCAATTTGGATTTCTCTGTGCTATGCAGTTCAGCAATGTTTACAGCTCATCATAAGTTAGCTCCAACGCTTGACCACCTGCGGCTGAATCTAGCAAAATATTTGTATTATGATCAAGAGCTTCGAAAAAGTGTGAGGAAGTACTTCATTCGACTGTTAGTGATATGGAAAATCCCAAAGAAGATCCTTGAAGCATTCCTAAGCATGATAGAGGTTTTTATTAGGCTTCTGTTTGAAGCTCACTAGCTTACAGTGAAGTCTCACAGTCTTGCATGATGGAAAAAATCTGATGAGGAACTTTCTGGCTAAGTCATCCCATGATGTGATTAAATTGGTCGGCTCCGCATTCAACCACTTTTTAGCTTTCCCCAAAAGTGAATGGGGAAACAGTGTCAGCCTCACATAATCTGGAGTCACCCAGTCTGAGTGAATGTATCTGTAAGCTCAATGAAGGTGTACAGGTGGACTTGTGGATCTTCGTGTGAAAGACCTGCAAACTTTCCACTGCTAATAAGAAGCTGCACCATCTTATGTTTCAACTCGAAGTTCCCCCTAGCTTCCAGTTTTTGAATTGGGGAAGTTAATTTTGTTGGATGTGGGACTTCCACTTAACTCACCTTTCTACCAACTGCTTGTTGTTCAGCCATAGTAACAGTATTCTCTTGGCCTTCTTATATTTGAGAAATTCTAGGGAGAAGAATTGCTTATCTCCTGTATTGATAGTAATGTTGCTCGATTTTACGCTAGGTTCTACCCACTCCCGATCCCTTGCCAGCTTATCAACTTAAAAATGTGTTTCCTGCAAGAACAGAACCAAGACCAAGCATAAAAACACCAAATAAATCTAAAAGTAAAACGAAAATAAACAATTACCAAATAACAAGTCCCCGACAATGGCGCCAAAAACTTGTTTTGACTCAGGCTCACATGCAAGTGTATGTGGTCTAACAAGTAATATAGTGGCATTCAAGAAATCCAAATATCGATCCCACAAAGACAATATTTGGCAATGATTTAATTTCAGTTCACAGTTTTAGATTCAATTGATGCAAATGTAACCTAAAAGAGAGTTTGTAGTTTATAATTTCAAGAAAATAAACAAAACGTAAGTAAAGATCTAAAGACAATCAATAGGAGAAAACCCAGATCGAACAATCATATTACATCTTGAACTTCATCTGTTAATCTATTTATCGTGGTTGTTGATTCGTAGGGTTTATTGCATGATTACGATTTCCCAACCTCTAATCATTTACCTAAGTTGAACCTTACACCTACATTGTTGAGCGGGGATGTAATGATTCACTTAAGTTCTTTACAAATATCATCCTACATATGAATAAAGTATGGTATCTAAGTACATCCCTATCCTAGATACTAATTTGAATCTTTTACTTCATAAAGAAAAACAAACCATACTCTGCTTATTACCATATTCTATCTCCATATTCCTTCTCCCGAGTTCACAAGGTCGACAATAGATGTATTCTACAGGTGATCAATCCATAAAATAGTTATAACAAGAATAATCAAACAACCAATAGTGATAAGCAAATCAAACAAATTCAATTCAAAATTATAATACTCATGTCCTTGGATTCAACCCTTGAAAAGGGGCGTTTAGACATGCATAGTAATAATTGCAATCAAAAGGTTGTAATTAACAACTAAAAATATGTATAAACTAAATAAAATTAATAAAAAACTAATTATGAAGTTGTAGCAGCCCCTTGATCTCCAAAATACGTCCAAAAGTTATGTAAAAATGTGATACAACATGTATATATAGCATAAAGGTAAGCCAAGTCCATTTTGGAGTCGAATTGTAGTGAAAAACCCAGGTGTGTTGTGGATCATGCATCGCATGCACTCATTGGAAGTTGGATTCTTAAATTTCTCTAAGGCATTGGACCCCTGAAGTAAAGCATGTGGTGCATGATGTATTGCGCTGGAATGAAGCACGGGACGTATGTATATTTCATGTAAACACTATTTTGGGTCCCTTATGAGTCTATTATTGTGTATCACGTGCCCAGAATCCTAACAATGCGCCCACACTCTCCCAATACTTTTCAGGTGTCCAAATTGGCGTCAAGATGGGTTTCGTGCTTCCGCGATCCATTCCAAGCCTTTTCAAGTTGTTTTCACTTGATTTGAAGCATTTATATCCTTAATATATCACCATTATCTATTCACAAAGCATCCTATATCATTAAACACAACAATTTAGCACTCAAAATAGCACAACATCCAACACAATGAAATAGAACCAAGAACTAAGCATAAGCAAATTTCACTTGATCTTTAACTTGTTGTTTTGAGTCTTGTCTTGATCCACTTGACCCTTTTACACTCATAAAACTTAGTTACACATATAATAACATATTTAAAACCATAATTAACACATAGAACACAATAGAATCTAATAAGAGAGGCTAGACAAGCACCTAACTTACGCTAGAACGACTAGTTTTTTCTATTGAACTCTAATTGATTCTTTTTGGTACAAACTCTATTGGAATTCACCTTAACCCATATAAACACATGTTCTAACACATTTATCTCATTATAAACCATTATATCTTAGAATCATCCTCATAACAAAGCTAAAAAGGCTAGAATGGTGACACTAGAATGCTTAAATACACCTAACATCATCCTTCATGATTGACATTGACTTTGATACATGATGATATGATGATATCAGAAAGGTCAGAAGATACTATGATAATTTGATGATACCCAGCAAGGTCGGAGGATATTATGATGATGTGATAATATCTGTTAAGGCCGAAAGATGTTATGATAATGATATTGATACCCGATAAGGCTGGAGGATGATTATATTGGCATGCCTATGTGTATATCTACCGGTTTGAGTTCGGAAGCCCTATGTATGGAAACTCTATATATATACCCGGCAAGGCTGGAGGTTGATTATGATGGAGATGGTTATGATGATGAGATTGTGATATTGATTGTGTACCTTGAATTCATTCTTATATGTACATCTCCCATCACCAGTATGTGCCTGTGTCTATTATCTGGTATGGGAAGGTTGCATAGATCTGGATGATGACTATGCCTTATGTTATTGTATGTTGATTAGACCTTTTGAGCCTGGGGTGGTGGGGATACG